>CM077250.1:20910886-21275886 GCA_039654775.1 Spinibarbus caldwelli
ATGCAAAAAAAAAAAGCATTAAAGTTAGTCTTTTTTTTTTTTTTTTTTGATTTACAAAATGTTAACATGACGTCACAATCCTTTTTTTTTTTTTTTACATGTACAATATAAAAGTATTTAGACCTCTTACAATAACCATTGTGGCTGTGGCAGTTTCCTGTTATGTGTCCTCCCAGTGTCTAGTCTCACACAGGCCTCAGTGACATGGATATTTATGGCTCTATAACTGATTCTCTCCACCTACCAAGTTACCTGAGACAGGTTCAAAACCTGTTTGACCAAGGTCACGAACTGTGTCATTCCTGTGCTCAAGGTCCACGAAACCATTCTAGAGCACATATGTGCTTGTCTCTGGCATCGCCGCCTTCATCTTGTCGTGGTCACATTCAGCATGCACTGTGCCGTGAGCTCCTCTGCCAAGCAGGTGTTCCACCCCGGCTAAGCCATCAATCTGCCCACGGCCCATCTCTGTAGGATTCAGGGTTAATTATCATCAAATAAGCCATTAGAAAGAGTGATGAAAGGGAAGGGGAAGGATCCTAGGTTTGATAGGAAACAATAGTGGATAGATAAGTGGAGATAGATATTACTCCATGTTGTGGTGTTAACTGGATCATGAGCTAATGCGGTTCTCAGGAAGAAAATGATAGGATCTTCTAGCCCTTTCTTAAATGGATCTCATCCATTAAAGGTAATTGCAGTTCAAATAAAAGCACGTAATGCATTTCCCATTGCTTTCTTCCAGATCTTGACACGAGGTCTTATCGTTCTCATTCCAAATAATTTCACAATCTGTAACTGGTAAATGCCATTATGATTCTTTAATGTGCTTAATGTATTAATTGGCATTAGCGTTACATTAAGATCGCGTAGTAAATTATTCCGTGGCATTAGATGACACCTGACCTACTGTAAATTTTACACTGTGCTTAGGACTTCATTTATCTATGCAGTATCCCTGTGAATATTTTAAGCACCCAATTAAATACCAACTGACCTGAAGGTCTAAAGCAGCCCTGGAAATTGAGCTGTCTGGCAGGTTTGAGCTCAACAGTGCTTGTGTTTAATCATGGTGGTCTTTGGAAGTTGTTTTTAAGGAGCTTGTTAGGTGTTCTGGTCTTTCAATACCATCAAAACAATTCTCTCATTTTCATAGGGTTCACTTAAAAGTAGAGGTCACTAAAAAATAAATCATTTACTCACAGTATTTTCATTCCAAACCTGTATGACTTCTGCAGAACTTTTTTTTTTTTTAATTCTCTTTTTTTCCCCCCTTTTTCATACAATAAATGTCAAAGGAAAGTTGTTTTGATCCTTACTGACTTTCATTGTATGGACAACAACAGCTAAAACATTATTCAGAATATCTTCTTTTGTCTTACCAAGAAGAAATAAAGTATTAAAATATTAAAGATTTATTTAACATTTTTAAACACTGGATTTGAATCAATATATACAGTAAAAAAATATATATATTATATTATATATATATATATATATATATATATATATATGCATGATTTCAGTTAATTTCTTGATTTTATGTGTTTTAAGTCATTTTATTGTTTTAACAATTATTTTATTCATATTAATACATTTGTTATTTGTTTAAATAATTGTAAGTCATCCTGCGGTTTCCTTGAAGGTTGGTTGAGAGCCGTTGCTTTAAAGCTTCACCTCCTCAGTTAATTGGAGTGTTTTATGATAAATTCTACATTAAGTAAAAAAGATATACAGTATGTGGGTTGGAGTTGATGATGTGATTTAACATATAGGGCCACATAATTATCTCTCTCGCGTGTTTTTCAGCATCCGCTGAAATCACTACGCTGTTAAAAGCATGCCATTTTACAAGACAGATTCCTTTGTGCCATTCTCATTAAAGAAATGATATGGCTACTTCCTAAAAAAATGTGCTATTTGTGTAAATCTCAGCTCATAAATACACACGCATGTAGTCATAATGAAGAACGGCTATAACCTCCTGTCTAGCTTTGAAAATATATGAAAGGGTAACAAGTCGTTGTGAATTATACAGGTCACCCTGCATTGTTTGAGATACAATAAAAATAAATCAAAGCATTTATGTTTAATCGCCACTTGCCGTAATGCAATACCTGCTTCATGGATGCTAATTTTAACTGTCATGAAATTGCATATGTTAGCTATTCACTAAATGTGAGTGTTGTGAAAACAGCATTTGAAATCTCCCAATCGCAATGTTACAAATTCATGCCAAGCGTTATCATTCAGCGGCCGGCTCTCGTGGCGAACTCGATTACCTTAAACCACTGAAGAACACAAGGAGTGATTTAAAGCGAAACATTTTCGCAAATTGTACAGGACTTCGCATGCGCTCGGCCAACAGACTGCCGTTCACCCTCCTTTCAAATCAGGCCCACTTCCAAGTTTCCAGTTATGAAAAATGCCTGGGTAGGGGACTATCATTACAGCAATCATTCCTGTCTGTTGTATCCATTTTGCTTTAAATGTATCTCTAAAGCTCATACAGGCATTTCCAAAACCACTATCATTTCAGTCAGACTGTGATCTCCACTGGCAATCTGCATTTCGTTGAACGTGTGTGAAGGGAATAGAAACCAGGCACCTATCTCTCCACAGTGGGATATTAAGAGAGCGAGAAAAAAAGAAAAAAAAAGCCACACTAAATTCTCTGACCAGCCGAGCATATCAAAGCAGTGTGCACTCAGACCTCAGATTGCAGTAGGGATATCATTTTAAAAAAGGGGGACAAACCATACCTTGCAGGCTTCAGGGCCTAATAATCATCATGTCACCCATTGCTGTGGTCTGCAACAGTAATCTTACTTTCAGTTGATTGGCTGATGCAATGACAGCTTTTCCACGACTGACATTGCGGACAAACACAATATGGCTATGAAACAGAGAGCTGTTAGTGAGCTGTTGGGCAGGGTAATGTTTTTTTTAAATAGATCTGAACCTGAAGTTTCAAGCTAATTTTCTACTAGAAGCTTTGAAAGTCACCCAAGCTTAAACTCAAACTTCTGAAGTGGTATAAATGATATCTTGAAAAGGAAAAAGAGAACGTCTTAGTGGTCAACTGCTGTCTTTTGATGTACAGAAAGAGCTCTATGTGTTAAATTGGAGACATTTGGAGAATCTTATTATTAGGCATCTTAAAATCATAGCTGGATCTTGATAAATGGGTAGTTGATGTGAAATGCTTTTGGAAAGCTGACATATCATGTGGTGTGACAGGCTGTACTACATCTGAAACTGATTCTTTTGTAATTATGATGCATGACCTCATTTTAATTGAGAGACATGAAATATTAGTAGTTTTAAAAAATATTGAAGTTTTAAAAATGCATTTGTCACACTGCAAGACCATGTAGATGGATAGTTCAATCAAAAATTAAATTTCTGTCATTATTGAATTTTGTTCTGTTTCTTACAGCAAGCTATCATATGGTCTCTATATTCTGTATATACAGACTTATTTAATAATATTTTAATACAGACCACTTATGTTTTTTCATCATTTTGGAGTGACCAGGATATTCTTCGAAATATAGAAAAAAGTCATACAACTTTGAAATAGTGTGTGGGTAAGTAAATAATGATCAAAGAACTATCATTTTTGGGTGAATTATTTCTTTAAAATGACTAGTGAAGACAGAAATGTGAATTAAAATTGTGGAAAAAACTTGCACAACGTGTTAAAGTAAAATATACTCTTTATTTTATTAAAATAAAATATACTTTTCCACTTATAAAATGTACTATACAGTTAAAAAGTTTGGGATCTGTAAGTTTCCTATTTGATTGATTGATTGATTGATTGATTGATTGAAAAATTACAGTAAAACAGAAATATTATGAAATATTATAATTTAAAGAATTGTTTTCTATTTTATTATATTTTTATAATAAATGTAATTTATTACTGTTCTCAGTCTCCAGTGTCACATGATACTTCAGATATCAGATATTATGCTGATTTGGTGCTCAAGAAACATTTTAAAGTTAAAAGACAGTTGTGCTTCAATTTAATCTTTCCCTGCTGTATAAAAGTTTTTGTCTAACTGACTTCAAATTTTTTGAACAGTAGTGTGTACATTCATGTATTAAAAAAATATATAAATATTAATTTACAAACATGACACAAACATTCATGCATATGTTCCTATCCAAATATAAAAAGCCAGTGAGATTATGTGCTTAACTCGTAAGGGACTCATTTAAAACAACACTCACGCTCACAAGCCCACAGTGTTCAGTCATTCCATGAATCTGTAGCTTTATCCATCTGGCTGTTTGTCACTGCCTCTCGATTAGACAGAGTCTGTGAGCTCCCGTCACCGTGCTCAAGCCTGGGAATTCATAACAAGCATTCAGAGGATAGCCAAAACATGAAATCTACATCCCAATAGCCAACAAAGTTCACGGGCGTGCTGTGAGTTTTGTGTGGCCACGTTCTCCCAAGAAACCACTAAACTAGAGGGAAATATGAGGTATAAGCCCTTCTGATACTCCCGGAGAGAATATAGCTCGTGTGAGATTTTAAGACGACTTCATTTTCAAGGTCTTGCTATTATATGGGAACATAATTAATATTTCCCAATCAATTACAGTGGAGTGGAAGCACAGGGATTCAGATGGATATGCTTAAATCTGCCTCGAATTAGTCTCCTCTAACTTCCTATTTCAGCTGAATTCTGATGAGCCTGTCTGGTCATTTATTCAACAAGGCTACAGGCCACTTGTTTTGAGTGCAACCTGGTTATAGCCACATGAAGGAAACCTTTGATCAGGATCCTTGTTGCTTATGACGGTCAATGCCTGCAGTGTATGTAACATCTTTTTAATTTCTCTAATCTGATTGAGTCATAATTAGTCTCTCACAGAAGAACCAGATGATCAAGAAAATGACATTTCCTGGTGCTTTTTTTCTTGTCTGTGGTAACTTGTTACTAGATAGTGCCAAGTTTTGAAGTGAAATGTGCAGCCAACCCCCTCTAGTGGCTGATTGTCCATTATATGTAGCAATTCCCAAATTTAAGATGTTGTCAATCATTTACTCTTTGGATACATCAAGGAATCGAGTATGAATGCCCTCTAGGGATTTTTCTGTCCTTGTCTCACTAAATCTTTGTCTAAATCTTCTCATCAATGTCCTGAATACACGTCAGGCCATTTTCCGGGGCTATTAAGAGAGCGTGTGATTGGCTGAAAGGTCGGTCTTGCGTTCCGCAATCAAGCAGGAAGTGACTGAAACTTCATCTAAAACATCAAGCCATGCTTAAAGCTGTGATGAATCCCATCTATAGTTTTGAATTAAATTTCATTCTGTTTCTCATCCATTTTAAAGACTAATGTAGCTGGATACTGATGCTGGCAACGTGTGTGGGCTGACCCAGCTCCAATTTGATCATTTTATCTGATTGTGAGGAAAACAGTTGGGTGATGGATACCATCTCATTATGATGGGAAAGTGAGAGTTTAATTTCCTGTACATGTTCCATCTTTATTAATGTCGGGAACAGCGGGTTGTCAATTGCATTAGGGCTCTGTTCTTGTGCTAGGCATTGTGCATGACACAAACAATGTCTTCACACTGAGCTTTGACAAACACACGCAAATGAAGCAGCCGTCACATATTTTACCATTAGTTGTAGAAACAACTGAGTTGCTTTTACTGAAAAAACTCTTCTTACTATATTTAGATCTCAGTTTTCTTCAAATTTATTCCATTTTTTTTTTTTTTTTAATAATACAAAATATTATTATTGCTAATTACTGATTAAAAAAATAAAAATAATAATGATCTAATCTAGAGGAGCTCAAGCTTTTTACTACACAATTGGCCAAAAACAAACTTGATTAAGGGTTATGGGCCAAAAGTAAATGTTACATTATATCATGTTAAAACCAATAGATAAATTATAAATTATATGCTTCTGTGGCATTTTTTAAAGCCTTTTGGTACCATTAATATACTTTAGTTCATTTTAGTTCATATACTTTAGTTCATTTAATGATTCCTCCAGAAAACAAATGAATACATTTGAATACATTGAATGAATACAATGAATTCTGGTCAATCTATTCCATACAATTACAATGAACAATATTTCAAAAAATAACAATAAAAGTAGCATAAATGTCTTCTGAAACCATACAAAAGCTTTGTGTGGAATAACGCACAACATTTAAGCCTTAACTGACAAAAATATTGCTCTTCATTTAAATGACTCTAGAGTAGGCCTATGCTAACAAAACAATGTTACTAACAAGTAAAATTACATTGTTTTTCAAACCAAATCTTTTAAAATCACACTCAATGAAAGCCTTTTTTGTAGTGGCCATCACAATGATTCAGTTTGTTAATAGCTTGAGCATGTTTGACTTATATTCCTCTGAGCCTGACTCTCTCACACAGAAATGCTAAATGCTAATGCTAAATGTGACCTCAATGTGCAATGCTCAGTTTTTCTTGTTTTGTGAGACTTAAAGTGTGGCAGCATGGGACAGGAGTCAGGACTGAGTACATAAGAGAGCGAGAGCATGAATGAGAAAATTAGAGAGAGAGAACGAGAGAGCTGAGTAGCAGTAGTTGTTCTCCTTCACTGGCTGCCTGCAGCAGCTTGTATCAGGGGCTCAGGGGGCCTGCAGAACTATACCCAGAGTGCCTGATTATTACTATGCTAAATTTATATTGATTGCTGTAGCTTAAGAGCTAAATTCAAGTTATTCCCTAGACACAGTCACAATATATGGTCTGAAGTGATCTGGTAATCCAACTACAAGATGCGCAATGTGTTTGTCATGCAATAAAACCTTAGTCTCCCTCATAGAATCCCCAGCTCTCAGGCGTTTTGTTCATCCATGTGCCAGATGACAGTCAGGATGGGCCGAGGGAGGTAAGTTTTCCTCAGCGCTTTGAGGTGAAGTTGTAACTGCCCTCCTGTAGACACTTTTCATCACTTCTATGCATATGTGCTTGCCCTTGACATTATCAGCAGATTTATGAGGCCCTGAGGTAACTAAATAGTGCTGAGATAGTGAAGACAGTGGCCTGCAGTTGTCCGTCGGCTATATTTGCACCCGTACAAGAAGGAAAAAGCTCTGTAACCGAGCCTCACAGGGCAGGTCCCCAGGGAAAGCCCCTAATTAAACAGTGATTAAATTAAGGGCCGATGAGAGTGAAATGCACATTGATTGACAGGCTGCTCCTCTCGCATTCACTTTCTCCTGGGTTTAGATGGAGCATGCAGACTCGCTGATGACTTCTCTGGCTTTGGTCTCTGAAGACGTCCAATTAATCCATTTTAGCATATAAATGTGCATGATTGTGACTCTTTGAAAGTGTTTTCAACCTGTTTGGGACTGAAACCCATTAACATATCTGAAAGAAACATTTCCAGGTCATCTTTATGCATGCTTGAGGCAAGTCACACAATCAATGTGTGGAAATCACCTCTAAAATCTCATTTAGCAAAAAAAAAAAAAAAAGGTGGCCTTGAAATTGGTTTAGGAGTCAAATAAGTGTCCAGTATTCATGGTAAACTCTCACTTCATTTGTACACAGATTTAGATATTTCATAAAGCAAACATGCTGCTATCAAAAGGTATATGTTTGCCCTTGAACAATGTTGTATAATGGTGAGAAGGTCCTTTCCAAGTGTAATATAAATTCAAATAGCTGTTTATAGACATGGATAGCAGCTTTGTCTGAGAATAGCTGTTATTTGTGATATGACAGGTATTGAGCTCAACAAGTGATGACTTACAAACAGCACGTCCGCACAGCTCATAAAAAAAAATGATGCCCAAGACTTACATAGAGTTATGTTGAAAATTGAAAATCGAAAATGGGTCACAGTACACTTGCACACTTCTAGTCCTGGACTCTCAAAATTGTAGGAACAAATGATTTGAGACACCATTTGGGTTCTGGAGAAAAGTATATATGAAGGTGTTTATGATTTAATACTAAAACACAATATGTTTGTAGAACTTTAAATAAAATGGCCTTTTTTTTTATTTGCTTAAAGTTAATTTACTTAAAGTCAAATTTTGAGTGAACGTCTGAGTCTGAGTCATTATTTTAACTACTTTCATTACCATTAAAAAGTTTGGGGTCAGCAATATTTTTTATTAAATAAATACTTTCATTCAGCAACAACACATTAAATTGATGTTACAAAATTTATGTTACAAAATTTATATTTCAAATAAATGCGTTTTTTAAACTTTCTATTCATCAAATAATCATGAAAAAAAAATGTATCAGAAATATTAAGCAGCACAACTGTTTTTAACAATGATAATAAGTTATTTAGTTAGTTAGTTACTTTATTTTTCAGCCTTGGCTGAAAATTGGTCTTAGGTCTCGCTTTCATACAACAATGACACAATTCACATATCAATACAATTATCAATACAATTCAACACATGTCAGTACAATTCACATATCAATACAATTCACATAATACATCAAATAAATAATTAATACATTCATCTTTCCTAAAAACACTGTAATCCTACCCTTTATTCAAAAGACATTGCGTATGGTACAAAGGTTTGTTTATATGCTGCTTTAGTTGCCTTCAGTGTCCTATAACGGTGTCCAAATAGTAACAATTCGAAGGCAGAGTTCAGAGGGTGCTTTGCAGAGATTTTCTTAAAATAGGGAGATGAGTGGGTCTGTATTACTTACTACTGGAGAAAGCGTAACGGCTAACTTGGATCACGTGAGCCGTAATAACCAATCACATTACAGCCTTGACATCATTGAATTTCAGTCGGAGATGTGCAACACTCAATCGCCGTTTATGGATACCATAGGAATGAATGGGAAATGCCTAAGCTGAATCCCACCTGTCGCAAAAAGTCAGTGACTTCTCTTATAAAACAGCATTTTTTTTCGTGCTAAACTCTAAAAATAGTTCAATCCAAAAGTATTAAGTGTAAAATATGTTGTAGATTAACAGATAGGCCGTCGATTCATTAAATGATGAGCTGTTTCCTGTAAAAAGCTGTTTATTCAGTGTAGTGAAGCCTCTCCTCCATTGACATCCATTCAAAAAAAAAAAAAAACGGCCTCTGGTCTCCTTTCCCATGTACTGGCAGACCAGAAGCGTTAGCTTTAGCCGTTACGCTTTTTCGGCTAATGGTTGCAGGCTTGCCTTCTAGTGGCTTTGGTGCTTTGTATCTCCACTTATAGCCAAAGCTTTCCTCCTAACTGCCATATCATACAGCTGATCAATCGATTTTTGCCTAACCTCTATTATTTTGCTTGCTATCCTTATAATCCTGTTTAATTTCAGAATCAGAATCAGAATGAGGTTTATTGGCCAGGTATGCTTACACATACGAGGAATTTGTTTTAGTGACAGAAGCTCTACAGTCCAACAGAAAGACAGCAACAGGACAGGACACAGATAATAAAAGAATAATATACAAATAGGCAATGTACAAATAGCAAAAACACAATATATAATATAGACAATTATGGTGTACAGGTCTGATATGTGCAAATTTGAAATGAAAAAATAAGTATGTGTGGCGAATAAATAATTTATAATAGTGTTGTGTGTTCCATGTTTAATGTCAAGTGTTCATGAGATGGATTGCCTGAGGGAAGAAACTGTTCCTGTGTCTGGTCGTTCTGGTGCTCAGAGCTCTGTAGCGTCGACCAGAGGGAGTGTGCTGGATGTGAACGGTCCACAGTGATTTTGCCAGCCCTTTTGCTCACTCTGGATGAGTACAGTTCTTGGAGAGTGGGGAGGGTTGTACCAATAACTCGCTCAGCAGACCGAACTACCCTCTGTAGTCTTCTGAGGTCAGATTTGGTAGCTGAGCTGAACCAGACAGTTATTGAAGTGCAAAGGACAGATTCAATGATGGCGGAGTAGAACTGTTTCAGCAGCTCCTGTGGCAGGTTGAACTTCCTCAGCTGGCGAAGGAAGTATAGCCTCTGCTGGGCCTTTTTAACAATGGACTCAATGTGATTGTCCCACTTCAGGTCCTGAGAAATTGTGGTGCCCAGGAATCTGAATGACTCCACTGCAGTCACAGTGCTGTCCATGATGGTGAGTGGGGGGAGTGCAGGGGGGTTTCTCCTGAAGTCCACGATCATCTCCACAGTTTTGAGCGTGTTAAGCTCCAGGTTGTTAAGACTGCACCAGACAGCCAGCTCCTTAACCTCCTGTCTGTAAGCAGACTCGTCACCATCCTGAATGAGGCCGATCAGTGTGGTGTCATCTGCAAACTTCAGGAACTTTACAGAGAGGTCTTTAGATGTGCAGTTGTTGGTGTAGAGGGAGAAGAGCAGTGGGGAGAGAACACAGCCCTGAGGTGCTCCAGTGCTGATGGTCCGGGTGCTGGATGAGAATTTTACCAGCCTCACTAGCTGCTGCTTCTCTGTCAGGAAGCTGTTGATCCACTGACAGACAGAGGTGGGGACGGAGAGCTGAGTTAGTTTATGCTGAAGGGTGTCCTGGATGATGGTGTTAAAAGCGGAGCTGAAGTCTACAAACAGGATCCTCACATAAGTCCCTGGTCTGTCCAGATGCTGCAGGATGAAGTGCAGTCCCATGTTGACTGCATCATCCACAGACCTGTTTGCTCTGTAGGAAAACTGCAGGGGGTCCAGTAAGGGTCCAGTGATGTCCTTCAGATAAGCCAAAACCAGTCTTTCAAATGATTTCATGGCCACAGACGTTAGAGCCACAGGTCTGTAGACATTAAGTCCACTAATTTTGGGTTTCTTTGGGACGGGGATGATGGTGCAGCTTTTGAAGCATGAGGGGACTTCGCACAGCTCCAGTGATCTGTTGAAGATATGTGTGAAGATGGGGGCCAGCTGGTCAGCACAGGTTTTTAGGCAAGGCTGGTGACACACCGTCTGGGCCTGGTGCTTTCCTTCTTTTGTTCTTTCTGAAGACCTGGCGCACATCATCTTCTCTGATCTGAATTGCAGGTGTGGGGGAGAGGGGGGTTGCTGGAGGTGTGAATGGTTGTGTGGAGAGGTGTTCAGGGCAGGTGTGGGGTGTTTTTTTTTCAAGCCTGCAGTAGAACTCATTCAGGTCATCTGCCAATTGTTGATTCTCCAGAGTGCTGGGGGATGGTGTCTTGTAACTGGTGATATCTTTCATACCTTTCCACACTGAAGCAGAATCACTGGAAGAGAATTTTTTCCTTAGCTTGCCGGAATAATTCCTCTTTGCCACTCTGATCTCCTTTCCAGTGTATATTTGGCCTGTTTATACAAGACTTTATCCCCCTTTCTGTAAGCATCTTCTTTGGCCTGACGGAGCTGTCTGAGTTTTGCAGTGAACCATGGTTTGTCATTGTTGTAAGTTAGATGAGTCTTGGTAGGAATGCACATATCCTCACAGAAACTGATATATGATGTTACAGTCTCTGTGAGCTCGTCCAGATCATTTGCAGCAGCTTCGAAAACAGTCCAATCAGTGAGAGAGAAACAGGCATGTAAAACCCGCTCTGTTTTATTAGTCCATCTTTTAACAGTTCTTAATACAGGTTTATCAGATTTGAGTTTCTGCTTGTAGGTCGGTATAAGATGAACCAAACAGTGATTAGAGAGACCTAAAGCTGCTCGTGGGACAGAGTGATATGCATCCTTTATCGCTGTGTAACAGTGATCCAATATATTACTGTCTCTGGTGGGACATGTGATGTGCTGTCTGTATTTTGTCTGTATTTCGTTTCTAGATCAGAACAGCACATCTTCTTTAACACAGTTACATCTGTACACCACCTCTCATTGATGTAAAAGCACGTCCCGCCGCCGCACGAGTTCCCCGTTGATTCTGCGTTGCGATCTGCTCTGATCAGCTGGAAGTTAAGCAGATGTAGCACGCTGTCCAGAATGGCGTCGTTCAGCCAGGTTTCCATAAAAAACAGAGCAGCAGAGTTTGAAAAATCCTTGTTTGTCCGAGAGAGCAGAAGGAGTTCGTCCGTTTGGGTAGAGAGCGGAGATTCGCCAGATGGATGCTAGGCAAAGCCGTTCTAAATCCGTGCTGTCTTGAGCTTCCCCCGTCGGCATGTCCTGAAGCGTTTGACCAGAGCTACGGCTCCGCCAACAACAACGTCCAGCAAAACGTCCGAATAATCAAAAACCGGTAAAAGATTTTGTGGTGTGTTCTGCCGAATGTTCAGCAGGTCATCCCTAGTAAAATTGATGGTGTTTGAGAAACAAAAAACTGGAAACACAAACAAAAACAGTACAAACACCGAAGAGCAAAGCACAGTAGCTGCCATCTGTGGCGCCATCTTAGATATTTAGATGGCGCCACAGTAAATTTTACTTTATTTACAGATTTTATTCGCCCAAACTAAGCCATCATATTATACCCTAAACCACTTTCAATTAAACTAATATAAACTCTTTGTAAAACACCTTGGCTAACAAAAAATTCTCTCAATTTCCATAGCAAATATAACCTCTGATTTGTTTTCTTACAGATAAAATCCACATTACCAGAAAAATTTAGTTTACAATCAATCATAGTTCCCAAATACTTAAAAACCTTTACAATTTCCACTGGTTGATCACATAACGTCATTTCTGTTAAGGGTTCTGGGTGATTAAAATCAATTCTTTTGTCTTCCCAACATTTAACAGTAAAGAACTTGCTTTACACTATTTTTCTAATTTCAAAACATGCTCTTCATACTCATAATCAACACAAGCCTTCCATACGAGTGCAACCTGTGCCATATCATCTGTATATTCATAAAATTTATAATTCGTACTCTGCATTTGCATCTCATTTGTATAGAAAGAAAATAACAGGGGTGACAAAATGCATCCTTGAGGTGCTCCTGTATTTGAAAACATAATATCTGATTTAACCCCCCTGACACAAACTTGTTGTGGTCTATCTGTTAAGAAATTTTTAATCCAGTGAATTATTACTCCGTTCACTCTTAAAACTAAAAGATGTTCTAAAACGTTCTAAATGTATCTGCATCATATTAAATGCAGATGTGTAATCAATAAAAAGAACACGTGCATATGCCTTTGCTTGTTGCAAGTGACTAGTAATTGTATCAACCATAGTGAGTGTAGCATCCTCTGTCCCTCTTTGTGGCTTATACGCAAATTGCAATACATCTAGGTGATCTGATACATACGGTTTAAGATGATAACTAATGACCCTTTCCATGCATTTAGCAAGTATTGATGTCAAGGCTACAGGGTGGAAGTCTTCTCATTTTTTCGCCCCCACTTTTTTAGAAATGGGCTGTATTAATGACAGTTTCCACATATTAGGCACAATCTGAGAATTTAATAAAAACTGAAATTTTTTGTTAAAGGGTCAGTTAATTCATTCACATAAACCTTTAAAACATGGCCCCTAAGGCCATCTGGACCTGGCGCTTTACAGGACTTGATTTGCTTAAGACACATTCTATTGTGTTCACTTCTCAAGCAGATCGGCGAACCCACAGGAATCCTGTCACCAGTTTCATCAGCCTTATCTTCATCAACCTATTACCAACTACATCGTATCTTCCATAAAACATGTTTAAATCATTAACCCATTTCGAAATTTCTGTGTCTATAATGTGAATATTTACACCTTTCGAATCACGCCCCATCATCTTATCTAACCCTTGCCAAGCACTCCTTGCAAATTTATGATTTGCGTACTGATCCTCTACCTTACTTTTAAAATCATTTTTTTTATTTTCGTATCATAGCTCTTGATTCCTTTCTTTTTATCTTAAACCCCTCAAAGTTATTTTCACGAAAGACTGCGTTGAGCAATAAGAAATGTTTCTTGAGCACCAAATCAGCATATTAGAATGATTTCTGAAGGATTATGTTACACTGAAGACTGGAGTAATGATGTTAAAAATTCAGCTTTGCCAAAACAGGATTAAATTTCTTTTTAAAAACATATTAAAATAGAAAAAAACAATTAATATTATAAACTGTAGTAATATTTCACAATATTAACTTTTTTACTGTATTTTTGATCAAATAAATGCAGCTTGCTGAGCATAATGTAAAAAAAACAGATTAAAAAAAAACTCCAAACTTATAAACAGAAAATGTATATTTAGATAAAATAACTTGTGTCAAAATCTGTCCTTTTTTAGCTTCATGCAAATTGCCTTTATTTATTTTCTTAATTGTCAATACTTTCTGCTTTGTTTATATTTTTAATAGCAATGTGTCATGGGAAAATGTAAACCTGTCGTAGGCCTATCATAAAATTGTATGAATCCAACTCACTTTCTATGCCTGTTGGTTTGATGCCAAAAAATAATTTGAGTATATCATGAGACAACTGCTGCAAAAGATGCATTATGTGCTCCTGAAAGCTTAACTTTACAGTAGTAAAAAGTAAACAAAAAAATCTATTATACCTAGTTTTTCAGCATTATTTACTTCGAATAAGAGTCGTTATGAACTGCAGACTTACTCTCTTTTGCTATGCTGGTGTTAGAGGATAAACATGCATATCCCAGAAGATTGCTAAGGAAATGAATTTAATAATCCTCAAACTCAGGAAGCGCTCTAAAAACTGAATTGCTGATGTAGCGTGCACTGCAGCGGGGAGCATGAGACAATGCTTTGCATGGGCTGGCGTAATGGTGAGAGTGATGCCAGGCCTACTGACCTCATCAACCATGACATTTACTACAGCGCCTGCCGCTGCGTTCCTCCTTCCTCCCACAGCGCATAGCAAACAAGAACAACTAGCCTGATATCCATGTACGCATCATGTACGGGACCCAGCCGTTAATGCCTGAGACTTTGAGTGCAGGCGGCGAAAAAAAGTGATTTGTGCAGACTGCAATCTAGCTGTGAAGCTGAAAACGAATCTCTAAGGAAGGCTGTCAAGTCTGCGCACATAACGCTCTAGTGGAATTGAGGCTTAAATGCTTCATAAAGCTTTCATAAATATGCAATCGGTGGGCTAATAGCTGTTGCTAAAACCTGCCTCAGCCCTCATTATCCACTGGGAGCCCGTTGGGAGCCTCTGTGGTGTAAGGTACAGGGGAATATGTTTTGCATTTGCCCCTGCTGAATTCAGCTCCCCTTAACAAATTCCTTTTGATCTGGTACCCAAGTCATAGCAAGAGGAGACATATTTTCAAGAAACTGTGCCAGTTATGGTGAAACACTGCAAGACTTTCACTTTTAATATATAAAAATGAGTTCAGTATACAGTTACCAAAAAGGTAGTTACAACTTAACCATATTTTATTACACAGGTCTCTGAAATGTTTGATTCTGATTGGTCAGTTGTAGCATTCTGCAGTAATAACGACTGTTAAACTGCATAATTGACACCGCAACTGGAGAAAGATGCTTTTTAAGTTCAGATGGTGTAATTACTATTTCTACAAGCAGGGTCTAACTAGGCCATACTGCTAACTAGACAAACCTTGAGCCCTAGTGAAATTATGAAATGTTACAATCAGTGCAACTGGTGTGTGTTTTTTTTTTGTTTTTTTTGGGTTTTTTTTGTTTTTGTTTTTTTGTTTGTTTGTTTGTTTTAAGACTGGGCAAGCACAGAAATCAAATCACTAATTAGGGCTAAGTATGTAGTAAAATTAAGATCTACAGCGTTTTGTATAATTACTTCAGGCTAGAACACACTACATGACTTAAAATCTGAAAAGATTTGAAAACACTAGGCATTATACATTTGCTGACTTAGTAAATGGTTACAGAGAAAAACTGGGCAAAAGACTTTTAAGTCATTCCAAACACAACAAAACATGTGCCTTGTTGCTGGGAGATGCATGACTAATAAAAACACATTTGATATCCTCCAACTGGACAAAATCATATCATCATATCATATCATCATCAGAGTATGTGACCATCATACACATGAAATCTCAACTCTGACTGCCCAAAATCTGCAGTGTGACTCTGACTTTTGGCAACTAATGTTGACTTCTCTAAACTGCAGTGTAGTGTATTCCAGCCTAAATCTCTAACATAAATAATTACATTTACAACAAATGGCAATATGTATAAAACAAGATTAGAAACAACAAACTAAATGCTAAATTAAAAGTTGCAACAGACTTTCATTAGCTGTTTGTCTCGTTCTGAGCACTCAACAGTTCAATTATTGGCCATGTGTAACAAAGCCCCACCCATTTGCAAGCTCACCCAATCATCATATAAAGAAGGCAGACCAACCAGTGACTGATAGCCAGCTGTCCAATGAATAATTAGATGCTGTTTTTCAATGAAAATACCACTTAGTATGCTCTTACAGCACTCTTACATCTGGGTGGGAACCAAATGACGTGTTTAGAGCCTGTTGTCCAATGAACATTGATCTTGCTTCATTCAAATCAATACAGTTACCCAGTGAAACACAGATTCAGTGCAGTGGGGCTCTATGGGCCGTACGTCAGCAGAAAATTGCATTCAATCAAGTACAACATTTTTCATGTTGTGAACTGGTGAATTGCATCAATATTTATATTACTGGTTATTTCAATATGTATGCACATAGTCCTACTAATAATTGTATTCTACATAAAATTAGGAAAGACATAAAAGTAATATACCTGGCCCTCAATATTAATTCCATTTTACTGTAAACTGGTGCATCAAACAGAATGATATTTTTGGACATTTTAATCTGTTGTGGATAAGAATAAAACAAGGGTAGAAGAATTGTACCTTGGCGCTTGTCTCATCTGACAGTAGATCAGCGTGCCCTTGGTACCCAGCGAGTAATGCGCATCAGAATGGCCGTATTCCTCAATAAACCTTAAGTCTCATACACAATGAGAAACGGCGAGGTATAGGTTGAGAGACCATTTCTCTTGACATTCACAATGGCAGGCTCATCAGTCATGCTGTCAGAGGCTAGTTTGGAATTTATGAGGAATAACGATGGGTTGAAAATAGATGAAAGCCTTGCCCGTACTTCTGTATGGAGTGTTGTATGCTTTGCTTGACCCGGTCTGAAACCCTATTTCTTTCCGTCACTGACCCCCTTGGGCTGATTTTTCATTCAGAGTGATTCCAGAGTTCGGTGTCATATTAAAGTTATGGGTCTGTGCATTGCAGTAGGGTCTGGCAGTTGTCGTCCGGCAAAGGTTGAGACATTTCACAGGGTGATTTAGAAAACATTTTTACCTAAAATTGCACACAGGCAAAAAAAAAAAAAAAAAAACAGACAAAGAAGCCAACTTGTACAATTTATTGATAGATAATTGTCAGTTTTGTTTCTGAGAGTGTCTAGGGTTATTTCAAACTTTTACGCCAGAGGCCTAAAGATGATTTTATGAATTACAATAATACAAAACAAGCATTTAAATCAGCTTAAATAGGTAAAATCAAGATATATATTTATTTATTTAGAAGAAAAAACTGAGTTTACACATTCTTCAAAACTAGGATATCCAAGGTTCCTAATAATAATAGTCCTGGGAAAGTCAAGAAAATTAATAAAATACCTCCATGGCCAATGTATAAATCCTTTAATCATTATCCAGTAAATCTCATGCAGATGAAAAATGTGTCCTTCAGCTTTTATTGTGGACAATGGGGTGTCTTAGAGTCAAAAGGTTGAGAGATACTCGACACGAGACCTTTGATTAACATGGAAATTGAAGCTGTGGGCGATGATCAGTCCAGTGCACAGGTGACAACTACATCTATTGCATTTTGTTCTAGTGCAAGTTTACGAGTGGTGAGAATTGCTGATTTAACATTAAAGCAAGTCAAAGGTTCACTTAAAAGCATTTGAAAACACTTTATAAGGATCTTTGTGCCTCTTTCAATCAAAGCTTGTAATTCAATTTCCCGAACATGTAAGAATTACATAAAGAAATCCACTGTTTTCTGTCCGATCCCCTGTGGTGGGTTGTTGTGGGATGGAAAACGGAGACCAAAACTCAAAATGTGTCTTTTAAGACTTAGCTGAAGGGCAAAAATTCTACTCCCCATCCAATTGCCTAGTTTACTAGACTTTATTGCAGAGAGCTATTGCAGAGAGATTTGCTTTCACAGTTTTTTTCTAACAACGAAATAGTGAACATTCAAGTGAAACTGAGATTGATGGACCAGTGCCACAGACATGATGGAGGACTTGTCATATGTTCCAATAAGAACTCACTGTGCAAATGCCCCTCCAGAAGCCCTGCCATTTGCTTTTGCGGTAGTTGTTTTTCTCCCATTGTTTTCTCCAGAGTTCAGGGACACTACATTGTCTGGCCGCAAACAAACCTTAATGTAGACAGAGCCAAGTCGGCAAATCTCAGTGAGTACACACAGCCAGACCCCCCTCGCCTTTTCAGCTGGAAGTACACAGGAGAGCGAGGCATTTTTCAATGCATTTAGATGAGACCTTTAACAAAGGTCTCTAATGCAGATATCAATGATCCCTGAGAGAGGCTATTGGAGTGAAATTGGCTGACAGGGATGTCACTGCGTGCATGAAAAATGATGGGTCCAATTTGTCCGCTTCTCTGCTCCCTTCCTGCAGCCTCGGTGCAAGGCTACACGAACAGTCTTTAGAGGAGGAAGAGAACCAATAACGTGGCCTGTAGAGTTGTCTAACAAGTTAACTACTTGAATTGCCACTTTACCTCCAATTTTATCGGGCTGTCAGAGGGACCGTAGCGAGAATATGAGTCAATGATCGCATCCATGGTGATAATAACAGCCTTTGGTTTCATCCAGGCACCAGAGGAAGCATTTCCCTTAGTACAAACGAATTATTTCTCATTAAAATTGCTGGAAAGAAACACTCTGTGCCCTAAAACACTATCCCTTGAACTCCTATAACAGGTCCGGAAGGGATTTGACGCTGACAGGGGGTTATTTTAATGGAGTGACTCCAGGAAGCCCAGTGATAGAGTGCTCAGCATTGCGCCCTTGAGGGGAAAGGTAAATTTGTGAAGTTAATCACTTAATGAGGCCAATTAAACACGGAGAGCTCAGGTGTAATGAGTGCCACCTCTGAGCCTGCAGCAAATGAGTCTGATTTCTCTCTCTCTGGGCAAAAGGACGACAGCGGGGTCTTCTCTGTTATCTGCCCCACAACCAAGAATGACCCACTTAGGTCATTCAAATAAAGGTCCTAAGCAGCAGTAATAGGATATGCCAGTGTGTTTTGTGCAAGTATGGGCCTTCAGGCCACAAAATCAGGCATAAAACAGCAACACATGGTTATCATCACTCAAAGCCTCCAGTATTTTGAAAGAATTGTACTGAATACTAACGTTGGGCTAACGTTAAAATCTAAACAAAAACAAACTTTTCAAGTTCACTTACATCATGTCAATTTGTCTTGCTATTCTGTATTATTTGTAAAAAGGCTTAAATATTTATGTAGACTGTATCTACTGTAAATCTATGAGTCACGTTTGATTTTGGGCAAAACAACATTTAACAAGATTTAGCCTCAAGCTTGTAGGCTAAAGTAGGCTAACAGCACTTAAATGGATAGTTTACCTAAAAATACAAATTACCCCACTCACCCTCAAGTCATCCATGGTGTATATGACTTTCTTCTTTCAGATGAATACAATTGGAGTTATATTAAAAACTTTTATATTAACTATATGGAGGTCAAGATTTTGAAGCAAAAAATATGCATCCATCCACATCATAAAAAGTGCTCCACATGGCTCCGGGTTTAATAAAGGTGTCCTGAAGTGAAGCAATTCATTTGTGTCAGAAAAATAGTTTTCACTAATTGTTGTACACACGCTCACAAGCAGATGATGTAGGACATAGGCGTAGTGTAAGCTCCGGTGAGAATATGCTAGTTCGTCACTTCTCGCCAGAGCTTACGCTATGTCTATGTCCTATCCGCTGCAATGCCACTCTTTCATGAACATGCATGCGATAGTTAGCAGAAGCTAGAGATTACACTTTATAAAGTTTTAAATATGGATATTTCACTTACACAAACACATCGGCTCACTTCAGGAGGCCTTGTTAACCCTCTGGAGCCATGTGGCGCACTTTTTATGATGGATGGATGCACTTTTTGGGCTTCTAAATCTCGGCCCCCATTCACTGCTATTATAAAGCTTGGAAGAGCTAGGAAATTTTTAATATAACTCCGATTGTATTCATCAATCATGGGGTAATTTTAATTTTTGTATGAACTATCCCTTTAAATGCTTTTTCCGTTTAGTCATAAAAAGTACTATGAAGGTACCATTGTACATCAATTAGATCAAATCGCATAATTTCCAGTAGGTACCATATTTGCTTTAAAAAAAAAGTGTTCTATACAGCATGATTGTGTGTATTATGAATGAAATTCAGATGTACTACATCCAACATGTTGTCACTGTCATGTGACCTACGGCATCAGTTGTCACTTCAATTCACAATTCACAAATCCTCTCCAGTGGCCTCATGGGATAGTAAAGTTTCCACTAGATTCACACTTCAGATTGTCGCTGGACGTAGTAGGTATTACTCAGCTCATTCACCCACAGTATGGAAGTAGGCATATTTGAATGCAGGGATAGTCTTTCGAAAATGAGATAAATGCTACTTCTTATATTATGTTTATATTGAGCTATTATTTATCGTATTGTATGATCCCAATCATAGCATCAAGTACATTTTGATAAAGATGAAAATTTTTTAAGTGAGTCACCACAAAATAAGTAATCTGATGCAAATAGGGTAAAATAACCCCTGCCCTCATTCACCCCGTAATGCATTGCAAATAGAGAGGGTTTTTCATCTGATGATAATACACCTCTTCATAAAATGGCAGGTGACTGTGTATTGTAAGGCTGTGACTAAAATACGTCTTTGATTTACACTTATTCCATTATTAGCCTGTCTTTGAAGTGACCCGAGAACACTCACTAAGTCTCCTCATTACGCAGACAGAAATTAAGCTCTATAGCCATAGAGGACTTTGATGTTTCCCAGCACCCGTGAACCTGGGAGCAAAACATTGTACTCTCTTACATCAGATACAGTGTTCATCCCTTGGGGCAGTACATTCATTAATTGTGATAGGAACAGATAAAAGACAATGTCCTTCCCCTTGTCAAGATTAGGTTGAGGCATTGGGTGATGTTGCAGGGCGACTAAGACTGTGATTTTACAGACCAAAACATACCCTGAGTAGATTTACATATGCATAAGTAAAGTACATGCTGCAATTATTGACATCGCTGCTGTCTGGTGAGATTTATTAGTCTGCGATTTGCTTGATTCTGACAGATCTCGGAAACAGGGCAGTATGCGTGGCAGGTAAATGATGGCCTTCATAAAACATTATATTACTGCAATGAAATGGCATAAATCTTTCATCACATGGGTCATCGTTATATGCAAAACAGATTTCACTCTGGCAGGATGTTCAGAGGAAGGGCAAGACATGGGCATGTAGAGACATCAGCCTATACTAAATGCACTAAAGGTAAAGTATGTCCTTTTCGTGGCTTTGTAGCACTTTCAAAATATTTATCTGTTTGTATAAGCATCTTGATCAGCTCCTCAATTTTGTTATAAAGCTATCATTTGGGACAAACAACAAAACAAAACAAAAAGACAAAACCAATACAAAACAAAAACAAACAAAAAAACAAAACAAATACAACAATGTAAAAAAATAAAAACTTAAAAAAATAAAAACTTATCAAATACCAAAAATAAATCAAATACCAAAAACAAAGCAAAGCAAAAAAAAATGAATCAAAACAAATAAAACAATACAAATACAAAACAAAATACAGACAAAAAAAAAACAAATATAACAATAAAACAAAACTAAAAACAGAAAAAAAAATCATAACAAAATCAATACAATTACAACAATAAAACAAACCTAAAAACAAACAAAAAATAAAACAAATCAAATACAACAATAAAACAAACCAAAAAATGAATCAAAACAATACAAAACAAAATACAGACAAAAACAAAACAAAAAAAAACAATTACAACGATAAAACAAATCTAAAAGCAAACAACCAATAAAACAAATCAAATACAACAATAAAACAAAACAAAAAAATCAACACAATACAAATACAAGCACAATGATAAACAAATAAAATGTCTCAATATTTACAAACAATGACAGGATTCGATGATTATCAATAACAGTATGACAGTGGCATTCCACTTTATCCAAATGATAAATGAAAATGATTCCAAAGCTAATTCAACTATTTAAAGAGAATTTTCAAGCAATGAGTTCATTCAAACATTTCAAATTAGTATAAACACTGCACTGTATTCCATTAAAATTATATACTAACATTTGTAATGACACTTAAAAACTTCATAATTTAAATTTAAAAGGCATTAACATTCAAATTAGTGGAATGCATCAAAATGCTTGTTCCTATAGCAAAACTGTATTGAAAGCAGTCCTGGGTTGCACTCCGACACATTTGTGTTCAGGATTCACCCTCTGACATCAAGCATGAGAAGCAGCGTGGCCATCCATGCAGCTAAGCAGTAAAGCTCAAATGCAAATGGCACAACACTCTGCTCCAGTGCTGCCTCATCAGTTCTGACACCCTGCTGGAGTGGTAATCTGTGAGCCATATGCATAGCAAAGCATCATGGCCATCTGCCCTGGGAACACACGCATCCATCTTCCTGAGGATACAGGTTTGTATACATGTAGGTCCGGAGCATGTTGTGAGGGTGAGAAAGACAAAACAGGAGAGTGAGTTTGAATGCCACTGGCTCCCTCTACTGTGCTAAATACTCTTCACTAATAACGATTAACAATCAAAGCTAGGATTTAAAGGTATAGTTCAGTTCAAAATCAAACTCTGTCATTATTTACTCACTCACATGTCGTTCCGAACCCACATGACTTTTCATTCCTCTGTGGAACACAAAATTAGACAAGCTGAAGAATCTTGACGCAACTCTCTTCCATATGTCAAGAGTCAAAAATGACACATAAACTAGCGGTCCACATGACTTGTGCACTTAATGTTAAGTCTTCGGATGCCATAAGGTGGCTTTGTTAGGCATAACAAATCAATCTGACTCTCAATTGGCCCTAAATAATGACTTGTTTACTGATCCAGTCAAGTTTAACTCATGGACTCAATTCAAAGAAAGATACAAAGCACTATCTGCAGCCTAAACAAGCAGTTTTTCTCAAGTTTAGAACAACTTGAGGTTGAATAAATAATCACAACATAATTGTTTTTTGGGTATTCCTTTAATAAGGATGGTGAGTTAGAATGATAAAACATCAATTTCTAAAATGATCCAAATATTTACATAAATATAATTAAAATGTATTAATGTAATTTAAATAATTCATTAATATTGGGTTAGGGTTATTTAAGAGTGTTAACATGCTCCGTACCAAATGTCTACTTGAGAATGATGCAGTAAACCTTACCAGACCAAGCTAAGAATGATATCACCATAGACCAATCTGTTCTCTTTTATTTTTAGAATATTTCCTCAGAGCATCTAATCAGTGCACAAACCCCAGCAACACCAACGTCTCCCTGCCTGGCATCTTATCATACACTAGGGGCTTTTATCCCTTCTTCCAGTCATTAACAAGAAATAAGTGGATGGCAGTCTGGAAAAAAACAAAGCCGTTCTAGTGGTTCTGCATGATGTCAGTGCTAAAAAGCATTTTCAGAGAGAGAGACTTGTACGTTTCCAACAGTTCCGAGACTCATGGTCTTTCAATCAAGAGAGGAGATTCTGTTAACCAAAGGAACAGGGTGCTTTCAGTTCAGCTGGGATCAATTTAAGGACTTGCATAACTCTGAAATGTCTGCATTACTGGTTTCAAAGACTCCGCTCAAGGTGAAGGAACATAAACTGGGGTTTGATACTTCTGGTTGGGCATTTAATTAACTGAAAGTGAAGCTGTAAAGTAGGTTTAAGATGACAGCTACACAATGCTTTGAGACAGGTTGTCTGAACTCCTGCTAATAAGTGGCGAATATATCCCAAAGGTGTGTGACATGATCCTGTACCATCTGGCAGTCATCATAATAAAACTTTTAGGCAAACTTATGAAGTTAGAATTTTGAAATGTCAGGTATTTTATTATTTCATTACTGACAACATTTTTAGTCAAATACTAAGGCTACTTATGAATGGCCATCAATTGAGAAAGATGCCTTTTGCTGCCAGATGGTGTAGTTATGACATTTACCATCAAGGGCTAACAAGGCCATGCGAACATGTCAGACCTCCAACTTTTGATTTGGCCAAATTTGGAGTGGGAGTTTAGGATCTGTTGTCTGACCAATGGCAGAGGCAGTATTTGAGGAAACCTGTTTGAAAACACTCATTATTATTATTAGAGATGGGAACCAAGAACCATTCTATCCCAATTTCTTAAAAAAATAAAAAATAAAAAAATACACATACACTACCATTTGGGTTCGGTTAGAATTTTTTTTTTTCTTTGTCTCATATGCTCACCAAAGATGCATTCATCAATAATACAGTAAAAATAATAGCAATTGTTACGAGCCAGGGGTTTTTGTTTTGTTGTTCCCTCCTCCTTTCCTTTGTTATTTGTTCACTGGCATCCTTCTAAATGTAGGATTCGCGATTGGCTGGTTGAACTGCCAATCATGGACCGTGACCTGTGATATAAGCTGCTCCGGTGACAGGAAGAGGAGGGGATTGGAGATTTTGAGTCTTTTGTGTTGGCGGGCTTTGCTCTTGAGTGTTGTTGACACCTTGTACTCTTACCAGTGTGGTTCGTTTGTTTGTTTTGATTTGCTATTGAGTTTGTACCCTACCTAAGCTACACTTCAGCAAACCCAGAGGGAAGTGAAAGGAGAGGATGTCACGTGACATACAGTACTGTGCAAAAGTTTTAGGCCACTAGTATTTTCACCAGCTAAAAAACGGTTTTAAGTCAGTTATTTCTATCTTTTGCTGTAGTGTGTCAGTAAGAAATATCATTTTACATTTCCAAACATTCATTTTGCCATTAATTGTAATAATCCAGTGAGAATTTTGTTTACACAAGGAGTCTGACAACAGCCAGAGATCTGATCTGATCATCATCCAGTCCGTCTGGAATGACATAAAGAAACAGAACAAACTGAGGCAGACTAAATCCAGAAGAACTGTGGAGAACAACGTCTCCAAGATGCTTCAATAAACCTACCTGCAAAGCTACCTGAAAAACTTTGCGCAAGTGTACCTAGGGCAAAAGTTGCTTTAAACGCAAAGGATGGTCACACCAAATGTTGATTTAATTTAGTTAATATAAGTTAATTGATAAGGAAAATCTATTATGACATTATTTTGACAGCATCCTCATTTTACAGCATTTTTACACAAGTGCCTGAAACTTTTAACAATACTGTAGCTTTGCAGGTAGGTTTCTTGAAGCATCTTGGAGACGTTGTCACCGTTCTTCTGCATTTAGACTGTCTCAGTTTGTTCTGTTTCTTCATGTCATTCCAGACGGACTGGATGATGATCAGATCAGATCTCTGGCTGTTGTCAGACTCCTTGTGCAAACAAAAATCTCACTGGATTATTACAATTAATGGTAAAATTAATGTTTGGAAATGTAAACTGATATTTCCTACTGACACACTACAGTAAAAGATAGAAATAACTGACTTAAAACCATTTTTTAGCTGCTGAAAATACTAGTGGCCTAAAACTTTTGCACAGTACTGTACATATCGCACCCACGTAGGTTTGCTACTGTTAGAAACATTAGGTAAGAAGCGTGTGCCACCTGATGTATGTTTGTTTTATAGTGAGTGTAGGTTTAGTTAGGGCGTGTGTTACGCCGAAGACTTTTCCTTTTCCTTTTGTTTTTCAGTTAGTTTAGAGGGTTGGGTTCAGTTAGTGTCTGTTTTTTTTTTTTTTTTTTGGTTATTTTCTTTGATTTAGCATTGCTTGTGTTCCTTCCCTTCTGTGGTTTGTTTCATTTATTTTTGTATAAATTGTATATAATTATATTTATTTTTGATTGGTTATTTTCATTGGTACACAATTGTAAATAAAGCGAACCACGTTTGCTACTCCAGTCGTTTGTCTTTGTGTTGCTCCGCAGCAGTTAATCTCAGGAAATTAAAGCAATGGCTATCTTTATTATGTTTGCTCTTTTCTATACCCCGAACCACTAATTATTAATTATTAATGGGTCAAAATGATCGATTTTTCTTTTATGCCAAAAATCATTGATTAAAAACTAATCGCGTAAAATTATTTATCAAAAGCGCCACGATGGTTCCCACTCAAGACCTTTGCTTCTTAATTATTAATTCCTGCAATTAGGCAATTAAGTAAAGATCATGTTCTATGAAGATATTTTGTAAATTTCCTACTGTAAATATATCAAAACGTAATTTTTGATTAGTAATATGCATTGCTAAGGACTTAATTTGGACAACTTTAAAGGCGATTTTCTCAATATTTAGATTTTTTGTTTAATTTTATTTAATTTTATTTATTTATTTATTTTTTTATATATTTTTTTTTGCACCTTCAGATTCCAGATTTTCAAATAGTTGTATCTTAGCCAAATATTGTCCTATCCTAACAAACCATACATCAGTGGGAAGCTTATTTATTGTATATAAATATAATTGTGTATAAATCTCAATTTTATGACTGGTTTTGTGGTCCAGGGTCACATTTATCAAATACAGAACTGCATGAGCTGTATTTTATGAAAATTTGATTTACAAAAACTAAAAAGTAATTTAAAAGATTGTGCAAACACACATTTTGCAAGAATATTTTTAAATTAACTACTTATTGATTTTTTTCAATTGGTAATAAAATGACTTTTTTTTTTTTTTTTTTTTTTAAATATTTATTACTTAAAAGTTCTAAAATAATCCTTAATTGAACCACTAAGGAACTGGAATCATTAAAGAGGAATCAGACTCAGAACCAGAAATGAATCATTAAATCTCTTTACAATTCCCATCCCTTCACATTTCTTCTTAAAATAGTACATTATCTGAGAGCATCATAGTATGATCCAGCTGATCTTAGTGCAGCCAATGTTCAAAATACTAAAAGCATCAGACCAATAACTTGATGCAAAGCTATTTTTATGTCTTAAAGACTCAACCATTTTTTAAATAATTGCATGTCAATTTAAATTAAATATGTCTTTGTGCATTATGATATCATACTCAATAACCGTTGATCTTAGAACAGAGGGCAGACTATAGCATGTGACATAAAAATAAGGTATGTTGTCCTTGCAATGCCAATGCAGAACTTGTATGATGTCATCGGCCACTCTGACAATGATGTGTCGGTACATTTTATCAATCACAGAGTAAGTTATCTATACGCCCATTTCACAAATGAACAAAGCGAATTAAACCTCAGCTTCTGGTCCATTAACACAGGGGTGAACCCAAGGATTTAGGAAGGATGTGTGTTCCTACACTTCATCAAAGTGCTTTTAATAAGAGCATTCGGTTGAAGGCCAAGCATTGTCCTTCTAAAAGTGCCACATTTACATAGTGTACAATTACAAAGCCGAGAGCCGAGGCGGACCGAGAAATTATTTAGCATTCCTAATTGTGAACAAAGATATAAACCATGACCTGCAGGTCAATCATTAGTCCCTCTTCTATACTTGTCTGATACTTTGCAAGCCGCGTGTTTAATTTGTTGATTCATGGCATAGTGGCAGTCCATCCAAGGGATTAAAACCTCAAGCAATAACCCCGTTATTAAAATACTGGTTTCATAGACTTATAACCTCCCACCCTCCACAAAAAGTTCATGCGATTAAAAACTAATCGCGTAAAATAATTTATCAAAAGCGCCATGATGGTTCCCACTCAAGACCTTTGCTTCTTAATTATTAATTCCTGCAATTAGGCAACTTACTATGTACTGAGTGTGAGGGCCCATGAAATATTAATAGCGATGCATAATTATGTAATACATTCCAGAAATAAGAAGCTATATATCCACAGTCGGCTTGTCAAGATAAAGACATTTTTATTTGCTTTATAAGATTGTTTCATCTCCAAGAGGGTCTTGGTGGATAAAAGAGCCACAACTGCAGGGGTTTTAGTGACCTCCCATGTTACTTCTATCAAGCGTAAGACACATGAACATTGGGGAAAGTATTCAACACAACAGGCAGTCTTGCTATCAAAGTGCACAGAATGCATCAAAGGCTTACCTTAAAGAAAAAAATATGGATGAACCGCAAAGTCTGTCAACAAGAAAACAAATAGGGCCCCCGAATTAGGCTGTAGAACGCAGTGCATTGTGTGATAAATTATATATTATGTTCATTAGAAGATTATTGAAGGTCTTCATGGTGCCTGAAGCAAATATGGAACCCCATCTACAATGGACTCGCTGGAGAAGTTTGGCTTTCATCTCAAGATATGCTTCAAAGCTTGCTTCGAACAGAGCAAACTGGCAATCAAACTAATGTGTAACCGGGCAGTTGTGCACTTCACAAAGCCCATCATCAGAACAGCAGCTGAGATCACTCAGAGACAGCGCCGTCTCTTCATACAAGGTCTTCCGAACATTATTTTTTTCCATGTTAGAAGCTATGGCAAGATGCTTTGAAAATGTCTTGCTTGTGGCATGCGAGTGAACATCCTCATCGACTAGAAATCTTCATATATATGAATAAAACAAAAAGCTTCAGAATAACTCTTCTTGTTCAAATCTTCATCTTGGATTTCTAATTTGTAAGGACAGCACATAACTCTTTGATGATATTTTATGTTCACATCTAATCTCAGATTAAATATAACAAACTGAATATACTTCTAAATGCTCAACAACTTTTCATTCAGTACATGCCTGTTACTTAAAAGCCATTAGGTCTGCAGTTCAAGGTTACTTTTTTCTTTTCTGAAAAAATGCTAAAAAAAAAAGAAAAAGAAAAAGAAGTGACAAATTAGAAAATACAACATTATTAATTCAGAGCAACAAGTTCAGCGTGAACTCCACAGGCTACTGATATAACTAAAAGTGCATTACTTATTATTTGTTTTAAAAAAAATTATATTCACTCAGTGTGAAACTTTTTACGGCAAGACACCCCAGGTGAATAGAGTAAAGAATTTTAAAATATTGCCATACTTCTCCATTTAATAGATTTCATTAAGAATTACAAACATTATTATAAGTTTTCTAAAATGTTATGTTTAAATTTGCAAATCTATCTAATTAAATATGCACTCTTCTGCATCAACTTCCAGAATAGAAATCTAAACATTGGATAAAGCAAGGTTCAAAATTCTTAATTTTGTTGACATATTAAAGGTTTGTATTCACTCCATAAATCGGAAAATACTGTTAACAGTATTCTTAATGTTTTTAGGATTAAAATCTAAAATCTGGCATATAGTATGATTTATGGACAAACCCCTAGGTAAAAACCTTCATAATATAGACAAGAATAAAACTGGTAAGTGCTACTGAAGTGGAGATTTGTGGCTCAGTGCAGGAGAAAATTTTGAGAAATGCTCCTGACTGACTGCAAAGATAAAGTGCAATAAAATAAACTCTTGTATTTTGGATGTTTTCTTTCCACTAGTCTGAAACAACATGTTATGTAAATCCAAATAGCCCAAAATCTCAAATCTGACTAGTATATGAAAAAAATTTTTTTTTTTTTGCCTAGTGTCTTGCCTAAAATGGGAATAAAAAAGTAGGCTAAACCGTTCAAAAATCATTTTGATAGGACATTGAAAGTGACACCATAGCATATGATACACCCACACATTACATGACTACTGCATATTACATGATTGGTGTTCATTATTCCTGTTGTATGAAAGAAGATACAAAGTAATGTGGTACACACTGCAGATCATGTAATACTACACTAAATGAGCGCTAGGCCCGAGCCCCAATCACAATCCAAAGAAAACATGGATGTACTTTTACATCTGTGAAGAGTTTCCTGTTTCCAATGGACACTGGAGGGCTGCCATCCATTTTGAGGTCTGGTATAGATTAGACATTTTGATATTAAACAGGCAGGTTTCAGAAGTCTTGTTCTTGAGTACTAGAATACTAGATTTTAGTTTAGAACCAACAAGACTACAGTAAGTGAAATACAAGAAATGCCAAGCACAAACAAAATATCTTGCATCTAGAGTGTCATTCAGATGTTTACGCCCCCATATCTAGTGCAGAACTTGCCATGAAAACATCTAAATGATTTTATCTCTTCCAGTTATTGCATGAGAGATAAAGCTATTAAGAGAATGGGAAACAAATGGAAGCTTTAAAGGCTGAATTTACATAGAGAGTAAAGGAGCCATATTGAGATGGTGTTTGGTGTCCATCATATGCAGGATAATGGTGTGGTTATATTCACCCAGGAGGCCATGCCTGCATTTGTTAAGCTTATGGCTTCAACCTATACAATTCTGGTATGGAACTGGTCAAGCTTGATGGCCCCTTAGCTCCCATGGACTTATGGGATAGCAAAGTGTCTATATTTGCATCCATGCAGATTCAGCGTGTCATCTTAGTATCGCTGAGTTTTTGAACATCCGGCTTAATTAAGGTAGTGCTTGCTGCGTAATGTATAGTATGGAAGTACACATATTCACAGTGTTACTGTACAATGTAAAGGTAGTTGTAAATTATTAAATATATTCAAGGAAGATGATCAGTCACAATTCAGTATGCAAAAAGAAGAGCAAACAAGTGATATTAAGTATTACTGTTGTTTATTATAGTTTTTATTAATAGTTTAAATTAGTTTTTTTTATTTTTATATTTTCTCGTTTTAATTGTAGCAACTTTCAAATTTTAAAATTATCTTAGATATGTCTATATTTTTATTGTTTTTTTAAATTTCAGTTGTAGTTATTTTAGTACATCAAGTTAAACAAATTCAAAATGAGATGTTTCATCCATAACTAATTTCAAATACGTTTTTATTTTATTTCAGTTAAGGTTTATTTTATTTGAAGTAAAAAAAAAAAGATTTTTAATAAAAAATAGATATTTTCATGATTTTAGTTCGATAAACGTCACAAATGACATTGATGTTGGGTACATTCTGAATGTTAAATATTCATTTAATATTCACTATGTTGATCTCATATGGTATCAATAGCTGGATGGTGTCTAACCTGTTATTTTGTAATCAAGAACATGGTGATATATGACTAGTGTATTAGTGGTCTCATGTACACTTGCACCCCAGGAATTTTGGCTGTTGTTTTACCAGGCATTTAGGAACTTACCCTTTAAAAGACATATGCGATCGTATTCCACACTTCTTTGAGGACATCTCCTCCCCCTTTGTGTCCTGAAAACATAAATCAGAATCTCATCCTTTGATCTAATTACGTTTCAATGCAGTACGATCCTCATTTAGCGAAGCTGTCAAGTAACGCCTTAAAATGATATATTAAAGTCAGGCTAATGCCTCTTTTGAAGTGAAAAGAAAGAAATATGGCTTTTACTCATGCACTACCACATGAGTACTACATAAATGAAAATCAGCTCAGTTAGGATGCTTTACAATGTGGTTTGTGTTTCTTCTATTTGGATTGCATTTTATGAATGCATTAAGACAAGATCTTTAGAGACTAAGTGTAGGTCTAAGCATAGATTTTATGCTTGTAACTAAAATTACATGAGTTAAAGGAATAGTTCACCTAAAATGAAAATCTGCTGAAAATTTATTCACACTCAGAGTTTGTGTGTTCATCACTTGCTCACCAGTGGATTTTATGAAGCTATACTTTTTGTGTGCAAAGAAAACAAATGTAATGACTTTATTGCCCAATTTCTTCTCTTCCGTGTTAGTAGGGGTGACCCGAATAGTCGAAGATTAGATGCTTCGATAGGAGGAGCCTGATTCGACTACCAAACTCACAGTCGAATATTCGCAGGGGTGTTATGATCATGCCATTTTGGCTATATGGGGGTGCTCAATGTCTGATTTCACACAGAACTGCTGGTTTTCTCCCAATGAGTTAATATACAGCCTATTATGATAATGCTGTAAATAAGAATCTGAAAAGAAAGAAGCTTTTAATAAATATTTTTTACATCCGTGAATAAATCCGTGAAAAAATAAGTTTCACTTTCTATAGTCCGTGACCGACAGGAGCATCTTGGTGGCAGCAGGGATTTAAATCTTTAACACGACTCAAATTGACACAGGCAGAGTGAAAGACTGGATTTTTTTCGATAAGGTAGGGTATAAAATTTCAAAACATTTCAGCCGGTTCTAATTTGATTTTTGCATGCTGTGAACATAGGCGCCGAAAACTCAAGATATTATCTAGGCCTATTCATTATCATATTGGCGAAATAGATCTGGAAAAATGCATACTTGTGTTCGTGCTCTGGAGAAAATCAAAAAGGTTTATTTTTTCCAACACTGAGACAGTGCAATCTCACGAAACCTCTCATTATAACAAAACTTCATGAGATCGCGTAATGAAGTAAGACGAGGAACAGCTTTTTAGTGATTTTAAAGGTAGTACTCATTGTGAGCTCTCTAGGCTATAATGCATTCAGAATTTTTTTTAAAAAACTTTTATTTTTCAGCCACATACACACTGCAAAGTTTTGGGAATGACATATTTATGTGGGATTCACACTTGAAAGAGCAATGGACATGACAAAAATATACATGAAAATGTATGTAAATTGAGGCTAGAAATGAGGACTCGAAATGTTTTCTTAAGTGGTCCAATGGCCCATTGGACAAAACCTGTGCATCTCTATTTGATTAATGACTACCCACTGTCTAATAAACAGTAATTGAATGGTCTACTGCAGAGGCCTTGAAAGCCTGGGAGAGCTGCTTGCAGCCCGTGCTATCGTCTGGGGTTGATTATGGTTGACCTTGTGTGAAGCATACTTTGAAACAGTAAGTCTAAGCTGGGGAACTGTAGCCAGAGAGCAAAGCAGAAGATAAATGATCAGATACTGTATTGACACTGCAAAAGGAGATCAATAATGTGATCAATATCTATTTGATTTTTATCACAAAACTCTGTGGAGGAGGAAGACGATTGATCAAACGTTCCAGGACACATCGGCATATCTAACAATATTAATTAAGAAAAACTGCTTAGGTGACTGATTGCTAAATCAGTCAATATTGTTCAAATCAAAACAAATGATTTCTGCATTCAGATGCATAGCCTAACTCTTTCTCAGGATGGATTTACTGTAAGCTTTGTACTACAGTAATTGTCTTAACATGCTAAATGTGTCCTTAGGCATATAAGAGTTAATAGAAATTATGATAATTACTTTTTTAATATTATGTTATACATTATTGTGATTAAGTCAAGTTAAAGTATTTTGTTGTTATTTGTTCCTATACAAACATATTTGATTATGAAAATTAAGTGATTCTAAAAAGCATTTGAAACACTAATATTCAGTGCAAAACCAAAGTTTTTCACATCCAGTGTTGTTATTGATAACTAAAACTTTATTTAGATCATTGAAATAAAGCTGAAATAAAATAAAATATAAATATTAGATGAAAAAACTAAACTTAAAAATGTAAATTAGAAATAATATTAGAAATACATAAGTTCGAGCTAAAGTCCTAAATTAAATTACTAATACTACAACTGAAAATAAACTAAAAATAAAATAAATATAAGTACTGAAAAATAAAACTAATGACGAAAGCACATAAATTTACTCAAACTAAAAATATGAAAACATTATATTAATAAATACCACATAGTATAATGCTAAAATAACTGTTCGCATCCATAGAAAAGTAAATATATAATTAAAATTATATAGTTAATAATTACTCCTTTCATAAAAGGGACTGATTTTTTTCTCTTTATTAACAATTCACAAAACATACTTTAGCAGATTTATTTGCGATTTATCTATTTTTATTTGTGGTTTATTTAATTAAAATGTATATATAAATGCAAAATCATTGCACTTGCTTTGCTAACAATAACTGTAAACAATCTTGATGTCTTTATGACAGCGTATCTTTTCTTTTATCTGTGTGCTGCTTGCGGTTCAGTGTGTGTTCATGCAAATCAAAAATGGCATCATTTCTGTTAAGGAGGCTATTCTGACTAAAACGCTATCATATAATTGAATCTGTTCATCAATAAAAAGCACAACTCTAGTAACAGTAGCAGGCGATATAATTCAAAGGCGCGTCAACTATGAGGTAATTTTTATTTTGAGGCATGACTCATATAGTGAATGAAATGTTTTAAGAAGCTTTCAAATATATCATGCTTTTAAGAAGCCGTCTTAAATTACATGCTTTGAAACACCAGAGGGTCTATGGATATGAGCACTTTCTCAACAAAGCAGCATTTTTACATTATGATTGCTTGCCTACTTAGCTCAGGTTCTGTTGCAACAACATATTTGTTATGCTTTGTTCTCATGTGAACACAATAAGGCTGGCGTTGTAAAATATATCAGCTCTGTGACGGCAGATTAAAACCATCACCTCGATATGAAATGCACAGCAGCTTCATAATAACTCATCACAAAATATCTAGTCCATAATGTACATGTTACTCTCAGATTCTTATGAAATAGAGCTGTTCGAGGGTCATAATCAAGCGTTACGATGCCGGATAATAAACACGGCCGGACAGGAAAAGAACAGTGTGTCGCAGCTATATGTGCAATGGGAATACAAGCCTTCAGCATGTGAATATTTATCGGACATTGTTGAGTGCTGGGGAGCATGGTTAATGGTTAACATTACGCAGTCCTTCTGAGCAAGTCCTGCAAGATTAGCACTTACATGTCGACACAGTGAACAGTCATAAAAAGGAGCCCCACATCCGCTCTTGTAAATCAAATCATGTTTTGAGCGGTGATGATGATTCTGCCAATTAGTTGAGGCTGGACTTGTGAGAATTACTACTCACTATTACACATGGTCCATTCCCGAGATCTATAGCCACCCTCGATTTGGCAATCTCCATACAGGACTAAATGTGATAAGAAATGAATTATACTATTGATGAGGTCCTTAACAAGGTAATAACCGCGCTCCCCAGTCAATAATTATTCCAATAAGAATATCTTTATTATGAAAATGCTGACTACAGCAGAAAGTCACAGCACCAAAACAATACCCAGTGGTGTAATTGCCTTTGTCTGAAATGATAGTTTTCATTAAATGGAATGCTGCATGTTATTGATTGTTTAAATAAGACTCGATATCTTCCTGTTTCAAAGCACTGTGAAATTGCATGGCATTGTAATATTCCAAAGCATTGTTGTGTCTGTTCATAAGTGTTATGAGATTCACACTATAACGAGTCAAGGCCTATTGGCCACAATAACTGCTGTATCTAAATGGGCTAATTTTATGGGGTTAAATCACAGTCAAAAATAAAAAAAGAAAAGAAAAAGCAAATCGCTGCCTCTCTCCTCATGACCTCATCTACTTTGTGAACAGAATGGAGAGGGAATATGACAGATATGTGCTGCGTTCCATTCAAAGTCAATGTGGGATATTCCCAGTAAAGCCATAACCCAGCTAACAGGGTACATTCTCAGAATTCTGGCTGATGTTCTGGCAAGATCCTCTCAAATTAATGAACAAACATTCTTCAACTAACATTAATAGAACATTAGTTCAAAGTTATTTGGTTTTTAATAACATTCTCAAAAAATCATTATGCACAAAAACCTTATTGATGCATCTTTGATGAATACATTGTTCATTTTTTTCTGAAATGTTGTCGTTGCTTGATCATGTAACGTTTTTAAAACATTACTACTTGCTACTTGATTCAGAGAATGTGAATGATGCAAAATGATGAAATAGAACATTCTTTTTTTTACAACAGCCAAGAAAACCAAGAATAAATATTTTAAAAACTGGATGTTTTGAATGTTAAGAGAAAGTTTAGAAAAGTTTTCATAACTTAATGGTAACGTTAGCAAAACGTTCTTGGAACATAATTTTGTTAGCTGGAAAAGGCCTTCGGGTTATGCATAAGGAAAAAATGGCAGTTTCTGTTTTTGCTTGAATGTCAAAACAACAACACTGTTTTGAGACAACCAACACTAACGGTTATTCTGTAAGCTTAAAATTTTGTCAACAGATTCAGATCAACAAAAAAGCAAATTTACTGTACACACCTGTCTTGGCAGACAAAAGTTTTAGCATCTTAAAAGAGTAAAAATCAGAAATATTTGATGTTTCGGATGTTCAGCTGCATTTTTCTATGAGTCATAAGCTTCATACTTTTGGTTCTTGTTGATCTAATGACTGGTCCCTGCTCTCTCCGTGGCTGTTGGGTTGGAGGTCTCTTGACTCCTTCATACTTGAGGTATATTCTGAGATCTGTTAAAAGACATTGTGTTTAAATTTTCTACATTGCAATCTAAGAGAATCAGTGGTCAAAGCACAGTAAAGAAGACACAAAGTAACATGGTTTTTTTTTTTTAATATTCAGATTCTATGCAGAGAAGGCATTACTAGGGTGTAAACAAAAGTTTCTTTTACTTTATTGGTTCTGGAAGGGGATGACCTTGTTGAAAAAGCTGCATTTGGATGATTTGGAAAAGTTTTTGGCAGGGATATCACTACCACTTCCTGGTCTGGGGTCTTTGTAGGAGTTTTGTTCCTCTTCAACTTCTTTTACTTCCATCTGTGAGAGAAGAAACCATTCAACTTTTTTATTGCTGCATCCTAATTTCAGTATTCAATTAATCTTCATGACTGAAATGTGACAATGTATATTGCTTGTCGTTTTCACCTGTTCAATAGGAAGATCCACCTTCATATTTTCATCTTCCAGTACTTCAGATGCTATTACTGCCTCCTTCCTTTTGTTGGTGGCTCTGAAGACACTTTTTTCTGAAGGGGCGATAAATCCTAATTACATGCTGATCATATGTTGGATGCATCCATTAGTATGCCTACACAATATTCTCTTCATTTTTAAAAGCATGCAAAGTTTCATATTAAGAAAATTTGAGGACTGCATCAACTATCATTGTAAATATTTAATCTAAAGCAAGCATTTTACGGTAAGCATTTTACGGTAAATTGATAGGAGGTGCATGTTTTTCTAGAGTTTCACAGGCCCATATGATAGCATTTAAGTCCATTAGTAAGAACCTTGAGACCCTGTTTCCTCTACTGAGCTTCGATGTTCGCAGTGAACAAAATGACACTGTATATAGCTCTGTTGCGACTAACTACAAATCAATTAATGTTTGTTACAAAACGCTCAATATCTTCTCTCAAAACATAGGCTATTAACACAGACAAAAAAAAAAAAAAAAAAAAACCTGTCTGGAGATGAAAGGTCCTTGTTTCAGCAGACAAGACATGAGGGTTAAAGTGATAAACACCCTTCAGCATTACCCAGAACACTTCGACTCACATCAAATCAAGTCCGTCCAAGCTCAGCACTTCACAAAGCATTTAATGGGCTTTCTTGATCCTGAGATGCAAATTGCATTCATCGGTGCCTTTGAAATTCAAAGGTAAGACAATCTTGGCTAATGATAGGCTGACAGCAGATGCACTCCTCCTCCAGTAGGTGATGGGAATGGTTCTCGCAGTCATGGCATGTTTGATTACCCATCTGCAGCGACTGATGTAGTTAAAAGGAGGTTTCTTGTTTTATTTTTTTCGGTTTCTGCCATTAGGAATGGCATTATGTGGATCTTCTGCCCCACGGGACGTGATCAAGTGTCCAGAGTAGGTATGAGCCTTCATTGAGGGGCTTTTATAAGCATGGCTGCAGACATACCGTCCGAGGCTAATGCGAGATCTGCATGAGTGAGGGAAACTCAACTCCATCACAAGGACTGCTGGCTCGGCTCTTATGAGCAAAGTGATGGCAGCTCCGGAGCGCCTGCAATTACTCACTGAATGACCTCATGGCATGTAAAAGACACAATGCACTTGCTCAGTCAAAGTCTTGTTTGGTTAATCCAGCGCACAAAATGTGCCAGTCTCATTCACGTGTGCCCCCTCAGATTTGTGAGCCAAATGGATTTTGAATATAACAAAATATATACACATATAAACAACAAATAAGAAAAAAATTAAAAGTTGCACAAATTCTGTAAAGAAATATTAAATGTATTATTTAAAATATATAATATAAAATGAATGATTTAAATATTATTGGATATTAATATATTAGACTATCATTCAAAAGATTTTTATCTTTCTAAGGTCTGGGACACACAAGACGATTTTAAAATCTTATCTGATCGAAGACAGTGAACTGAAGACAGTTTCAACAGATTTTTACCCTTATAATCCTCTGAATGTGCACACTAGATGATTCGACCAGACCACACACTTGTTGATTGTAGAAATGATTTCACGGTGACACGAGATCTTAAGGAGACTCAAAGAAAAACACATGGAGAACAAGTTTCAACTATAGAAGCATGCAACATTCAGTTGGTGACTAAAAACTGCATTCATTTAATCAATGAAGGTTCAAAAGAACCACATTTATTTAAAACATAAATGTTTTGCAACATTATAAATGTCTTTACTGTCACTTTTGATCAATTTCATGCATCCATGAATAAAAGTAATAATTTCTTTCAAAAAATCTTGCTGACCCCAAAATATTATATTAGCCTATATGAGCAATATCACACGAGTAGCAGTGCAATATGGCTGTATATTATAGGCACAGCTGTGATTCAGGCCGAGTTCCATAGGTAATCCCAGTGTATATACAGCCATACTGCACGGCTACGAGTGTGATATTGCATTTATACAACAATTCGACAGCACAAGTGTGTAAATACATAAGAAACAACAACGAAGTGTCTTTGAAAACCCTCTTTTGTGCAGAGCTACTCCCTTCCACCATGGATTCAAATCTCAAATTGATAGCTGAGCCCAAGCCTCTGTTACTAATTCGAAAACGTCACTATTAATGAAAGAATGTTAAGTTGTTTCATTGAAAGCTTCTTGTATTCCTGTATTAAAAGCTCACTTTATTATGTAGAGTATTATGAGAGAGATGGACTGAGAGAGTGTGATTACCTGCATCTGATACAGCATTCTTTCTTCAGCTCAATCTCATATTCACAATTAAACATTAGTTTGAAAATCCACTGAGGAAAGCGATATCTTTGTCATACTATCCTTTAATCTGACGTTGACACCCTGGAGCTCACATCTCCTAAAAACGTCAAAGCAAATTTTCAAATAGGCGTTATCTTTATTTACAAACTGCATATCTGAAGTCTAAAAAAGTACATTCTTGCCTCAAAACTCTTAAAACTGCATTCCGTGCCAAAGAAAAAAAAACAGTATTATTTATAAAATTATTGGATTATTGGATTATTATTGGAAAATTATTGGATTTGGGCTTCCGCCATGACACTCGCTGTGAGAAATACCGCAAGCAGAGTGAAACAAAGGGTGAAACGGATATAGAATATCACACTCCTCACAGCCAATCAGATTCGAGGACCAGAAAGAACTGTTGTATATATTATATTATATTATACAGTCAGGATATGAACTTGCATGCCCCCTCAAAAACACTGGTTCATAACGACCATGTATAACATATTACGCAATAATGGTATCGAAAACGATAGCTATGATGTAAGTTTTTATATGCAACAGAGTGAGAGAGACTTGGTGAATGAAAGCAAAAAAATAAACCAATATAGAGAACCAATAAAGAAAAATCAGAGAGAATGAGAGAGAGAGATTTCTCATGAATAACTTATGAACATTTTGATTACCTATCAGAAAAAATGGAAACATTTTGTTTTCCCTGGCATAGCTAACAAGGCACTTGCATACATTTTAAACAAAATGGCCTGATTGAATTTATCTCTGATTTAAAGCCCTCTGCAGCATTTGAATCCATGCTGAGCTTTAATATTCCTCTCACAGGACGGCATTCTATCCAAGAATGAGAGCGTATTTCCCTAATGTAGGTGGGCTTTAGAGAACAGCCTGTCAATTCAAAGCAATTTGTGACGCACACACGCCTGCACTCGCTGTATTGCGCCGCACACATGCAAGAGTACAAGATCCCTCTTTTTTGCCACTCTCTCTCACTCCCTTAATCATAAATGCATCACAATCACACAGCAGAGATGGCATAAGAGAAAGCTGGAGCGCAAGATAAGAGAAAATAAGACTTCTACTAAAACAACAGCCACAGTGCCTATCAGCAATTATGTAAAATGCCTGTATCTGCCGAAGGAAGAGGCGGGAAACGGAGCTCTAGGGAGACAGAAGGAAAATCGTATCACGACTTGCCACACTCACCCGCCGTAGCAAAGAGATCTGGGATTTTCAAGCCCTGCCCGGGCTGTTTGGCGTAAAAAACGGAGCCAGCTCTGTCCACTCCTGGTTTTGCGAACTACGAGAGTAGAAAAAGCAATCTTCAAATAAAGACCATACATGGCTTTGATTCAATCTGATGCTTAAAGTGTGTCTACAATCCTTTGATAACAAGAAACAACTGTGTTTCGAGCACAGCTCGTTCTTCCTCTTTTACTCTCTTTTTCACATTTTCCATTGACCTCAATTTTTCATGAGCTGATATGCTTTGTAGCTCCCCAGCGACCGGCACGGTATTGAATTCATCTGGTTCCAATACATCCCATGCACAACCTATCAATCAACAGAGAGCACAGCAAACTAATCATTTATTGATGAAACAGGGCGGCCATGAATTTCTAACTGCAATAGTCTTATTTATCAAGCCAGATCAAACAATGAGGATCCAAACAAGCTTTAAAAAAGAGACTTGGAGGGAATAACTTATTCTTCAGCAGACAGTTATTGATGATGAAAAAAGAAGACTGGGGCACTGGAGACACAGAGAGAGACAGAACAGTGGGAAGAGGAGTTTAGAGTGATGCTTTGAAATCAGGATGCATGTCTGAATTAATACTCCCACAAAAGGTAATTTTCTTCCAGCAGTCAGTGCATACCGGATCTACCATTGGGAGCAAAATGAGCCATTTCTGGCACAGTGAGGGAAAGAGAAGGCTTAATACATTTTTCTCCAGCTCTTGCCACTGTTAGTTGTCTCCATAGAAAGACAGCTTGGGGGTACTTCACTGATCTCCGTCTTCCACTGGTACACACTCCGGGCAATGGTGTTTGCAAGCCCACTAACATGAGGCCTGGGGAATAGCTGAATATTTGTTCTACTCACTTGCTTTTTTAAAGCAAACTCTGCCTGACATGTCTTTGAATTTGAACAGACGTTGGTGGGCAACGGAGAAATCAAACAACAGAATGGCCAAAAGTTCTGCTGGAATATTCAATTCAGTTAGTTCGAATTCATTCAGAATTCATAAATGACACTTTCAGGATGAACGTACCGAATTCACAATCTGAAATCTTAGTGAAAAAATGCTGGAAATTCATAAACTCAAGAAATTGTTAATGTATTACAATATTAATGAGAGTAAGTGAGTTTCTGAGTAGTTCAAGATCACTTTTAATTTAGTCCAAGCTGCAGACAGCCTCCCGGTGGACCACTCACAGTCCATTCACTGACCATTTGACTCATGTTGCACAAAACTTGCAGCACAGCTCAAAAATTGGCAGTTCCAATCTGATTGGGTGGCTATGCAATTTCACTAGTCTGTTGAGATTCACAAGTCCGCCTGTAAACAGATGCACATTTAGAAGGTGCTTAATACAATGAGGAAGAACTAATCACTGGATTTGGCTGGATGTGACGCCAGGTTAATGCCATCCAATCACTGAAAAACATTCACTTTTTCTACATCTATCAATTATTGTGTTATCAAGGTATCTATTTCAAATTAAACCACCCCTAAACAGGATGTAAAAACAAAATAACTCTGGTTGGTCACTTTTTATATCAGTCTGATGATTCTCTTCCCATCTAAATGGGCATCTTGACCAGAATAATGCTGCCTTCATGTGCTAAAATTTCCTGCTCTCCACTTCTCAAGTTGTAATTATGAGTTTGTCGGTTTCAAGTGCTTTGTTGTCAGAAAGAATATGAATTATGGAGGACACCAAGTTCATTCTTGCCTATTTCTAGGGGAAATCTTATTAAAGCCAAAATGGAAAGTCAATATCAAATGGTTATTGAATAAAATGTTGTTACATTCGTTGACAACCATATAAACATTAACCACACTAGTGTATACAATCACTGCACTATCTAGGAATTTCAGTCAATTAAATTCTGTTTGCACAGTGGAAAATACATACAATATGCATCAAATAGTTATACACATATGTAAATATAAATGACTGCAACGGCAAGAATCAAAAATCAATGTAACTGTTGTAACGGTATGTAACAGTAAATGTAAATTTAACTGTAAAAAAAAAACTTAGTCACTACAGCAATAGTTCTCTCTTCCACCATGTCTAAAATTTACGACCTGTTGAAATCGGAAACTTGGGTATCAAATAATCTGTTTACATATTTGTATTAAGACGCATTTCATTAAGTCGATCACAAGTGAACGACACTGAATACAGGTGTAAATTGGGTCTAAAGTGGTTTGAGCTTGTCCAAAATTATCGGAGTTTCCCAGTCGCAAAGAGAACTTGAGAGGCCATTCATGTGCAATGTTCGACTGTTTCCTATAGCAGTATAAGCTGCAATTTGGACCAGACTTTATGTTGACAGTTAAGTCTGGTTAAGTGAGACAAGTTCTCATTTAACAATGGCATTTGGAGGTGGAAAAAAAAACCTATTGTACATTTGAGGAGCCAATTAAGACATTTTCCACTAATCACTAATTTAAGGTCCATTATTACTCCTGTTATTAACATCAGTTTTGGTGAATCATTTTAGGACGATACTAAATACAGGTGTAAACGGAGTACAAAGCATTTTGCATGTTAGTGGCTATAAAAATCAAAGTGTCTTATCTGACCACTTCTGATGGAATCAGCTGATATCTTAATACCACATCTACACTGGGCCAAAGAACAGGTTGTAGTGTCCTTTACACTAACTCAAGCATGGAAAAACATCGAAAGCTGGGGGATGGTAGCTTCAATTCATAGCAGTTTGATAATGATTCTGAAGCCAGGCGTGGAAGACCCCCCGCTGTATTAGTGAACCACTCCCCGATCCTACGCAGGACAGGCCTGACAGAGAGCAGCTGGATGGGTGTCTCTACCAATCCCCTAGAGAAACCAATGCTTCTCCAAAACAGGAAGTCACCGCAGGGACAGCAGCAGGTCTGATATGAGCAAGTCATGGGAGATATGAGGGGACAGCTACACCCTACGGTGCCACGGAGAGGGTCTAAACAGCTTTACTGCCTCTGCATGTTACAGTCATGGATGTGTGGCCTGTAGTACAAGAGGGTGTGATCATCTCTGTCGCTACTGCACTTTTCCACCCGTGTCAACTTTGCTGACACCTCGCTCAACATCTGTTAGACCAGTAGGAGAATAAACACCAAATGCTGTGCTACTGCTTTCATCTGGCGGTGCAGTGCCAGCTCTGTCACATGAAAAAAATCCTGCGCAAAAAAAAAGAAAAAAAAAAAAAAGAAAAACACACTCAGAATTCTAATAATACACAGGCCCCTCCATGCAGTTTACATGACAATAAAAAATATATTGGTTTAAATATACTGTATTGATTTCTAAGGGAAGATGAGAAAAATTCTGTAATTCAATTTCATTATCAAAATGTTTACATTGGAATGACATCATTGGATAATGTAAGCAGCGAGCCAGAGAAAAGAAAGGTGTTTTGGTAGAGGAGGTTGGTGGAGGCCATAGCTGAGTCTTTGTCTCCCTCATGTGGTAAATACCAGATCTGAAGTAATAATGCTATGAGGTGCAAATATCTTGCTATGGATTAAAAGAAAGCATTCATAACATGCTATGCAATTGTGGATTTTTTATTTTTATTTTTAAACAAAGACCTTTTCATGTTTTAAATGATTTTTTATTACAAATGATTAAAATTAAGTAAATTATTCATTTTGAATTTAATATTTATATAATTAATTATATACACCACCATTCAAACCAAACCTTTGGTTTTTGAATGGTGTTTTTTTTTTAATGTTTTTGATTAGATTTTAATGTTTTTGATGTTTTTGAAAGTCTCCAGTATTGACCAAGGCTGGATTTATTTGATTGATTACAAATTAAAACTGTTTCTAATATATTTTAATGTAAACGTTTTTGCTAGTCATTACTCCAGTCTTCAGTGCGACATGTGCCTTTCAGAAATCATTCATTCTGATTTGGTGCTTAAGTAAGTTCTAAGCCACAATACACTTTTTCTCCCCAAACTCTTCAGTGAACAGAATGTTCAAAAAGAAAAAAAAAAAAAAAAAACATTTATTTGAAATAGAAATCTTTTTTAACAATGTAGAAGTATCAATGTCAATGTTGTTCATTTAATTCTTGCAGAATAAAATATTAATTTCTTTAAAAAAATGTAATCCAAATTTATGAACAGAAGTGTAATTAAATTCATTATAATATAATTATATAAAATAACTATAACTATCTGTAATTTATTTCATATTTTTAATATTAATAATAATAAATAATAATAGTAAATGTACTGTATGTACCTACGTTAAATGTATTAATGTATAAATGTATTAATTACATTTTATACACACACAGGTGTTTATACACACACACACACACACACACACACACACACACACACACATATATATATATATATATATATATATATGTAATTTGTATAAATGTTTATTATTAAATATTGGTTTGTAAAGAAGTTAAAATTTATAATATAAAATAAAATGAATTTCAAAAACATGAACATAAGCCTTCAGATCTAAATCACCTCAGATCAAAATGTTTTTAAGATTGCGAGAAACAAATTTAAGTTAATTTGTCAAAACATTTGTCTGGTAGCGTAAAGCTTTGAATTACTATTACAGATTCTCTGCAGGGAAAACAAATATGTGATTGTTTAAAAGTGTTTGTTCTCCTCTCTACAAATACAGATTACAGGTAAATGTAAACAGATTATGCAACTGCACCTTGGAATTTAATGACACTTTGATGAGACTTTGATTGCTATTTCTTCATTGTATCAAAGATAATTGGCCACTTTCTTCAAATTATTTCCTCCACTCAATGAAGCATGAGAAATCAATTAGAGAACAACAGACATGGAACAACCACAGGAGCTTTCCCTTCTAACATCAACAGGCAAACTGTTTGCCGTCATTTTTCTTATTCACAATAACCAGATGTCTCAAACTTCACTTTGGAGAGCTCCGGGTCCCAGTCCACTAAGTGTGTATTTTTTCTCCATCACTTATTTGCCAGGTCTAGCTCTTATTGTAGTCTGGACCATCCCAAAGCATCAAGTGAACACGCGCACTATCACAAAACAATTTATCCTCATTCTGTGGCTACAGGGGAGAGTTTCAGTGCCTTCCCCCGGTGAGGGAGTTCGGATCTCACTTGATCAAGTAACACAAACTCTGAGCGTTGGGACAGTTTGAAAAAGGAGAGGTGAGAAGAACTCAATGCCTCCTACAGACAGTGATTGATGAGGCGAATGTACCCACTCCCAACTCGCACTGCCACATTTAAGCCTGATTGGAGACATTGAGATCCTGTGATGGTAACATTTTTCTCAGCTATCTGATCTTCAACACTAATGAACAGTAGCCAATTTATATCTGGCCCAAATTGAAATTTTCTCGCTAACTGGTTTCGGTCTGAGGGGAAAGGGATGGGTGCTGATCAAGATCGGTTGTCTTGTAAACTAGTTCAGGACATTAGCTCTGCACTATGTTTAATCTCCATGTTACAGTTCAAGAACAGAGCAAATAAGACTAATATGGCATTCCACACTGCCAAAACAGGCTCATTTGCTTGTGTTCATCCCTGCCTTCTGAAGAATAAGCCTATTAGTCTTTGACTATGCAAAATCAATAGCAGCATTTTTATTAAATATTTACTTAATGTAATCACACCGATGCCATCTATAATACACATTTTTTCTCTGTTAAATAGTTTAAAGAAATTATTTCATTATCCTTACCAAAGTTCTGTCTTGTTTTTCTTTTTCTAGAACTGGATGAATGCCATTGTTGACCCTAAGAACAATGATTTTAACCGAAAAAAGGTCTGTTATCATGTACTCTGCTTGTTCCAAACCTGACTGCTTTCATTATTCTGTGAAAAACAATATCGTGTTTTGAAACTAATTTTTTTTTTTCTTATGACAGTTCTGGCATTTTATTATTCATTCTATAATTTACAAAAAAAAATCATTTTATTAGATGTATTGTTTGGTTATTTCATATTTAATATACCCTTCCAATCAATCAATTAAGGGTCAGTATTTTCTTTTCTTTCTTTTTTTTCTTTTTTTTTGTTGAATGAAATAAATACTTTTATTCAGCAAAAGTGACAGGAAAGATGTATAGATGTGTCTATAATTTTACAAAAAAAGATTTATATTTCATATTGTTTTTTTTTTCTTTCTGTTGATTAAAGAATCCTGAAAAATGCATCACAGTTCCAACAAAAATATTAAGCAGCACAACTGTTTTCAACATTGATAATAATAAGAAATGTTTCTTAAGCAGTTTCTGAAGGATCATGTGACACTAAAGACTAGAGTAATGCCACTGAAAATTCAGCTTTGCCATCACAGAAATAAATGACATTTTAAAATATATTACACTATATTTAAAATATTTTCAAATAATTGTAATAATAAGTGATAGTATTACTGTTTTTATTGTATTTTTGACTTCTTTCAAAAATAGTAAAACTTTTGAAAAGTTATGTAACTTGTTTAAATTTCTGTATACCTGCATAGAATCAATCATATGACTTCAGATGAGGACTATTTCTATAGTGCTTTTCTGTCCTTCACCTTTAGTACTCCATGGAAGAAAGAAAGTCATACATGTTTTGAATGGCAAAAGGTGAGTTGATGATGGCAATTTAACTATAAGAAAGTTCAACAAAAGGGCATTATATATCTGTTAATTACAGTCATTGCAATTATCATGTCTTATCATCTTTCTCACACATCGGTGATATTGTGGATTACTCCCTTGCTTGGGGCCAGATGATATGGCAAAGGCCGGAACCTCTCTGTCCCTACAGCAACATAATAGTGGTTGTTCTGTAGCTCATATGATCCACGTATCAGCATGCACAATCTGAAAAGAGTGAGATCACTCAACATTGACTATATGTACTTTTTACACATGTACATTTTATAGATGTAGCTCGTACCTGTGCACAGCTCCAGTGCGAATGTGAACTCTCTCGGTCACCATGGCTAATACTTTTTCCCAGCTAGCAAGCGTGTGTTTGGGAATCAGCACCCGTGCTGGAGGAACTAAGATATCTCCATTGGTAAAAACACTACAAGATATAATCAAATTTAGCACTGAGGACCTCAGTCCACACATTTATGCTTCCGAATATGTTTTGTTATAAAAACAAAGCCAGTATACACTGATAATTAACAACAAGAGGAAATTAGATGCCATTAGAAATAAATAATTAAATAAAGTAAAGCACATCGGCCTGATTTTATACCATTAGACAGTATTAGAGTTTTAAAGAATTAGATTTTGCCGTAGCCTGAGGCTTTGCCATTGAAGACTTCCAATAGGGACACATTAAAAGCAGGGCTCACTTGATGATGCACGACTCATTACTGATTCTCTTCCATCGAGATGGGACAATTATTCTGCTGTGAACTACAGGTTGGATCTACAGTGGAGACAAATGAACAGGACCCCGCTGAGCATCACTGACAATAACTGTTCCATTGCTCATTTAGGGCACTTACACATCTGGTTTTCCTCAATCAGCCGTCTTAAATGCTATGTTGGTTGTTGTTCAGACGGAAACAAGGAGCTAAAAGGGTGACAAACAGTGACATATAGTGCCATAACCTCAAGCAATGTAGTTCTAAGTGGGCATTTTTATGATTATTGCTCTATTATGGTCCATTGCATGTTGGTCTCTGAAGAAGGTTGTAAAAACTATTAGCTTAATAAGTCACTTCAAATAGTCTAAACTTGGAATAGTACAAAGCCTGAATCTTTTGACTCCTCATTTGAATCCTATGCAAAACAGGGGCCTGTATCATAAAACAAGTTTACCAAATAAGCCAGGCTTATTGCAGTTAGTCTGACTTATTTTGATCCAAATCAACTGGCAATAAGTCAGACTAACTGAAATAAACCTGGCGTATTTGGTAAACTTGTTTTATGAAACAGGCCCCTGATCATGTGACACCGAAGAATAAAGTATCAGCTGCCATCACAGGAAAAATTCCATTTTAAAATACACTCAAATACAAAACAATGTATTAATATTTCATAGTATTATTGTTTTTATTCTATTTTTAGATATCAAATGGTATAGTATTTTGGTAATGTGGTGCTTATATTGTGCTACTGTTGACTATAGTTCACATTCCTGCAGAGTTTAGCTCCAACTTTAATGAAAAACACCTGAAGCAGATAATCAAGGTCTGGGGTTTGCGTGAAAATTACAGACAGGTGTGTGAACACGAGTGGAACTGAACTCTGAGGGAAGACAGCACTCCAGAGCAGGGCTGAGCATCCTTGTGTTACACTATGGCATAACAACATCTTTGTAATTATTCAACAGCTGATTGTAAACAGCTGTAACCAGCTGTTTGGTTTTTTATTCATATTTTAATACATGATATAAATGGTCACTGCATTTGGACCAACAGGGTATACGAGTGAAAATAACAATACGGCTGGATCTGAAAGTGACTTTCTATCAGGCAATGACTTTGCAAGCAGCATTTTTGCACAAAGACAAAACTGATTTCGGATGGGCTTCTGAGGCAGCATAAAGATTTAATGGTATCAAGTCTACATCAGCTTTGGTGATAACTAAGCAAATGTACAGGTGAATAAAGTTCTTGTGAGTAAAGGAAGAAGGGAAGTTTTGAAATTTGCCATTATTTTACTGTATATACTAGAAAATGAAAAGAAATTAGAGGTAAGAGTCTCTAATAAGTAACACAAAGCATTTGCGCATTGCTTGCATTGAATGTTGATTAATAACTTAAAATAATTTTATGAGTAGTCAGAAAACTCCCCTAGTATTCAGAGACTGTCTTACACATAGGCGACCTGATAGTTTGATATGAAGAGAAACAGCTGATTCAATTGGAGATTTTATAGTGAAATCAATACACGTGCACTTCATGTTTTTCAGCAACAAAGGGGCATGAAATCAGTCATCCGCTACAGTCTGGAGAAACCTTGCACTGATATTCTGCCGGTGAGATGTATCAGTCAATAACAGAAAAATGTACGGTGCAGAACACCAGTAATAATCACATTGAAAACATGTTATGATTTACCATGGACATTTTTTCCTCTTGACCTTCCTGATGTATAAAACGTTCTCATACATATCCACGGTATGTTTCACATATAGACATATCAATAAAGTTGTCCCCATTTTTTAATCTTTCATGTCTTGACAGAATGAGAAAAGGTTTTATGATGTTTTATCATTCTATCAAGAATGATGCAGTTACTGTGACTCTTACCGGTTCACTTTTCTTTTTTTTTGAGGTTTTTGTGTCGTTATGTGATGACAGCTATCAAAGAAAAAAGAAGAGAGAAAGTATAAAGTCAATATAATATAACATAAGTATATTATTTTGATGGTTTTGCATTGCAGTGTAAAATGTAAAAAAAATTGAATTCAGTTAAAATGTACACTTTCTGTACACATTAGCCTATTATAGGCTATTCTACCCTGTATTAGGCTGCTAAGATTTTACATTAATTTAATTCAATTTGTCTTAAAGAGACTTTGGTTGTTAGACAACCGCCAAACAATAGATTCAACTGTAATCAGTGTATTATTTACTCCTGTCGTCGCAGACAATGTATTGTAGGTCAGCTTTTCAAAAATATCAATTTAATCTATAGGTGTCAACGTGATTTTTTTTTTTTTTTTGAGTTTTGTTTTATTGGTTAATAGTCTTTATAATTATTATTTTTTTCTTTATTGTTTTTATTATTATTTTTTATTATTATTTATTATTAATTCGCTAATGCTGCCTTCAAACTCGTATTTACGTGAAGGCAGCATAAAAGTAATAGGCTATGTTGCACTTTTTACAAGAACATTATACAATGTAACATTAGTGGCAATGAGCGACGAAGAAAACTTAGGTACTGCAGCCTATTATTATTATTATTATTATTTTCAGTGTGTTGGGAAATCGTGCACCTTTGAACGCCATCTTCTTCACTTGAACTTTAACATTTCAAGAACTTTTCCAGAAATATTAGCAAAAGTGACTTGAAATTTGACTTGAAATAAAGGCACAAATGAATGTGAATGAAGAAAAAAAATATAAATAGGCTTACATAAACTAAAAAGGGGTAAATCAGACAAAAGGGACAAGAATCTTATAGGGAAAATTATATTCATTACAATTATTATTATTAATAATAATAATGCTAAATCATTATATATGATTTAATAAACATTAGGCCATGGACTGAAAAGATAGCAACCTAAAAATGTGTTATGACAAAAACATAAATTAACTGGTTTTTATTCAAGTCAAATATATTATTTAACATCACTGAATCAACCTAAATATATTAATTTATATTAACAAACTATTTTATATGGATTAAATCAGGTAGAAATAGCTCTTCAAGGTAACACAGCATAGAATGACACATTTTGTAGGCCTATTTATTTGTTATATAACATTTATAAAAATACAACTTATTTATAAATATTTTTATTATTTATTTTATATAAATATTTTAATTAATTGAAAAGTCAAATGAAAATGTTTATTACCATATTTTAATAAAGACAATTTGCCACTGGTCAGGCTGATTTATTACTGATGATTAGCAGATTTATGGTCTCAGTATATAGTTTATGGCAGGATAGGTTCCTTATGCCATTGTCTGTTTGGTGTGATGGCCAGTGTAGAATAACAGATCAGTTTACACAAGCAGGTCGCCTGATTATGTTTGTAAAGTTCATTCTAAAGAGCTATTATGAAATTCAAGCACCCTCCATCTTTAAAGATTTATGAGAAAAACACTGTTATACGTGCAACAGAGGTGTACAGATTGCCACTTTGCCCCAAATTAATCAGATTTCCTGCCTGCTGTTATATTTTCATGCATAGTTAATTCCAGGACGGCTTGACCTTGTCAGCACATACAGTAAACTAAAGATAATCAGTGTGTAGAGCCAAACGTGACCACTAGAGAGCGACAGATCACTACTTTAACACACTGCAGGCCTACTCACTCAATGGCGTTAAGACAAAGATGAAACCTTGCAAAGAGTGATGGAATTTCATTAGTGCTTCAGAAAAACATACATCGAAATACTAAGAACGGACAACGAATGTTTTGTGGAATCAGTGGAATCTGAAATTGTAAATATATTAAGATCATAGGAAAGTATTATTGTTCATTTATTTAACTGATTACAAGTAAATATAGTTTAGTAAATAAGTTGTCCACTTTTCACAGTAAAGGTGTCTCAGTGTGCAATAACACCTGAAAAATTGTGATTGGTCTACATGTTGATCTGTATAACGTATATTCCTGCAGTGTGATTAAAAAAAAATTAAATTAAAAAAAAAATAAAAAAATAAAAAAATAAAAAACCTTTTTACAGGTACAGTCTCTCAATTGATAGAAGGTTTTAAAGAACCAGATAGTAAAGATATTAATAATGTTACAAAAGATAGATTTTTCCACTAAAATGCTGTACTTTTGAACATTGATACACTGATAATAAGAAGAAATGTTTCTTAAGCAGCAATTCAGCTTATAAGAATGATTTCCGAAGGATCATGTGACACTGAAGAGTGGAGCAATGGCTGCTAAAAATTCAGAAATTAATTACATTTTAAAATAATTCAGCTACTAAACAGTTATTTTAATTGTAATATTTCAGTATATTTCTGGTTTTACTGACCAAATAAATGCAGCTTTGGTAAGTGCTTAAAACATTCAAAATCTTACTGACCCTAAATGTTTGAACTGCAGTGTATTATAATAATAATAATAATAATTAAATGTTGTTTTAAACCGTTTTACATGATGCCTAACATGTCACAATGCTGTCACTGTTGCCAAAGATGACAAAATGTAGAAGTACTTCACTTTTTTATTAAAATTTCAGCCGCCTTTAATACAGGAGTATTTTAAACATGTCTAAATGGACTTTTCCCCCTATAGATTGGCAGTGAAGCTCATACTGTGTCCTTGTCAAACTCACACACAAAGTACATAGTGAGGTGACAAGCCACATCAATCCACTCGCCTGAAGACACCATCTCGACGCAATCCTCGTCATCGTAAGCGTTGTTTGGCTCGCCCTCCCTCCACTTGCTGAAAGTGGTCATGGGTGAGCGCTCCACATACACAAAGTGGCCTTCTCTCTCCAGGTCATTAATGCCGATATACACTCTACTGAGGCCAGCTGCGGTGACGTAGCCAGCGATGGCTCTGTTAGCCGCCGCGTCTTTGGGCATCGCCAGGTGTCCACCTCGTCCCTGACAAAACACCTCCGCGTCCCTGTAGCGTTTTTCCTCCTTCACCAGCAGATAGACCTTGCTGTCTGTCTCTTTGATGCCAGCGACAGCTGCGGGGGAGGGCAGGGCTGAAAAATGAGGATCTGAATTTCTATAATCACACGGCAGCAGCCAGCGTTCACACAAGTGCATTCTGACTGTCAAACAAAAGAGCTTCTGGCTAATGGGTAAATACTTTTGTCTGTGTGCAATCACCCTGCATATCAAAATGAACAACTGTATGAATCAATTTGACAACATCAAATTATTGTAATCTCATAAACATTGGTAGACTGATTCATTCTTTCTTTCGGACATACCATTTTTAATGAACTTCAGCTCATTGGTTAATTGCGCCACTTGAATATCCATTTCACCAATCATTTTCCGTAAGGGTGCGCACTCACAGGGGACGCCTGAGGAGACAAATTAAATATGAGACCATTCACATGAGCAGTCCAAGCATTAAACTTGTTCCTAATGAGTTCAAACCAATTATCAAGTGATATGAATTGAATTCTATTTGGGAAAGGTTTATACCTGGCTCTCCATTTGGGCCCTTGGGTCCTGGATCTCCCATATCACCTTTTATACCTAGAAAAAAAGAAGCCTATTGCATTATTAAGCAGTTAGACAAAACAAGCCTGATTACTTTCAGAACTGGAATTTCTTTCTCAAGCTTACCTTTGAGTCCAGTGGGACCCATCTTCCCATAACGGCCAGTGCTACCTTTTTGGCCTTTGACTCCGGGGGGACCTGGAACATAATGTATAAACTTAATATGTAATAAGCACGGATATGAACCAAATAATGCAGTAATTCCCAGAATGGAGTTTAATTTCCTTGTTTATCAGTATGTTGAGGCATTTATAAACACAAGGATTGGTCAACACTGGCTCAGTTGAGCTCAGCTATTTAAAAGCAAGATAAGGAAAGTTTTAGGGGCCCTTTAAAATGTACACATTTGGCAGCTCCCTGTTTGGTCACTTGGTTTGAAAGTTTCGTAATTCTTTTAACACCTAAAACTTCTTTACAGGTTTGTAAAGAACTTGAGTCATGTTTCATTATGTAAGTGGATAGTAATTAAAAAGCACTGATGGAATTCGATTAAGCTCTCAAAACACGGTTTAGTGTTACCTGGCTCTCCAGGTGGCCCTACTTTCCCAGGTCTCCCAGGTGCTCCTTTCTCTCCTTTCTCTCCTGGTTCACCTACAGGAATACACAAACAAAGTCATAGACTTGCACAGACAAAGCTATTCGGAATAACATGTATTTACTATTGCTGCAATATGCTTATATTGTGCATGTTTTCTGTTTATAGGATTTTCAATAGTATTTTTAAATTTAAATGAAGCTTTATATATCAAACTACAATTTATACAGTACACACACTATACCGTTCAAAGGAGGTCAGTAAGAATTTTTTTTTTATTCTGTTTAGCAAGGATGTTTACCAAAATTTATCAAAAGTGACAGTAAAGACACTCCTAATGTTACAAAAATCTATTTCAAATAAATGGTGTTCTATTGAACTTTCTATTAATTAAATTTCTATTAATCTATTAATCACGGCAGGGTTGCCAGGTTTCCACAACAAAACCCACCCAAATTGCTACTGAAAATTAGCCCAAAACTAGCCCAATGGCATTTTACAAAGGAGACCCCCAGTAAAAATCGCATTCCGGGGGGTAAAAATACACGGTTTTTTGGCAAGGTTCCCCTGGTAAAATTTGCATTTGCAGGGGCTAAATATCACGTTATTGGGGTCGCTTCAACCCACACACATGAAAAACAACCCGCGGCAACAGTGTTAAAGTACCCCAATTCCGCGGGAAAACCGCATACTTGGCAACACTGTATCACGTTTTCCAAACAAACGTTGTGCAGCACAATTATTTTCAGCATTGATAATAAAAATAAATGTTTATTTAGCAGCAAATCAGCATATTAGAATGATTTCTGAAGGATCATGTGACACTGAAGACTGGAGTAATGATGCTGAAAATTCAGCTTTGCATCACAGGAATAAATTACATTTTAAAATATATTAAAATAGCTATTTTAAACTGTAATAACATTTCATAATTTTATAGTTTTACTGTATTTTTAATAAAATAAACGCAGCCTTGGTGAGCATAACATTAAAGTGAGTGTCATTAGTGTGTATGACATAATGTGGTGTAGTTTATTTGCAGTACCTTTGAGTCCAGGGACGAGAATCTGGACCGAGCACGGTTCATCTGGCATGTGCTGACCATAAACTAACCTCATTAATGCCAGACTTAACACAGTGACCAACATGCAAGCCACCAGCTTTTCTCCGCCCATACTGGAAACACAACACTGTATTTATGTTCATCTACAATCAAACACCAACATATTTTAATGCCATGTTGAACGGAAAGAATAGTAGCAGATGTTATTGGATTCGCAAAGACTTCAGTGTTCATAAAAAGCAACAAAAATCATATTAGGGGACTGACATACAAGCACAAGCAATCATAGTCAACACCATTTGCAAAGCAAATACACAAAAGCACACAGTAGTTTGTGTCCATCTTTCTCCCAAACAATCTCACCATCCACCTTCATTTCAAAGTCGATACTAAAGAGTAAACAGTCACACCGTGATGTCTCCTATAACCACCAACTTTAAAGGTAACACTTGAGTCGTCTCATTGCTGTCTGTGCAACCTGCCAGACACCGTATTGCTTATGAAATGGACTTACCTTGTGTTGAATTTCAAAGCCCACTATATGCAGCAGACTCAGGCTGTATATGGATCCAAGTGAGTTAATGGTGGTTTTCTCACTGGTGGTCTTTCTGAAATTTTTCATCTCACACGCCCTGCAAGAGACAGGCCTGAGAGTGAGCAAGTACGTGTAAACATAAAGATAAGAGCGGCTCTGCAACACTCCTCTCTGATAACTCCATGGGAAACATCAGGGTCAGTGACAGCACAACTCTTAACACATTCCTCTCTATTACACATCAAAAGCATTCCCAACATTCACACGTTTTAGTAAGAATAATATTGAAGAGCTGAGGTAGAAAGGGAAATTAATATCTATTTTTTATCTATAGGTTTTAGATGCTAAAGCAAATTTTATTTCACACATACTGTAATGTACTGCAATATAAATGAGCAGAAAACATGGAGGTTACATACAAACTCGTTTAATTTGAGGTCAACCAGGATGAGGAAAACTTGGGAAAAGCAATGCTGCAGTTTGTGCATCGGCGCACAGGGTGGCAGTAAATATTTGCCAGAATTTCATTTGGAAAAATCCAGAAAAACTATACTTTTCCTGTGTAGTGAGCAAAAAAATTCAAAGTAGGGATGGGCGATACCAGTATCATCAATATCGATACCTATACCTCTAAACTAAACTGATCTTTTAAATTATTAAAAGAATATAATCAGTAATTATACTCAATATTAGATTTTAGCAATGTATTTTTAACATTTCATAGGCTTTTTTTTTGTTGTTGTTTACACTGTCAGAAATAAAATATACTATAATTGTATTTTAGTCCTTTACAGGGGCAGTAACCTCAAAGGTGCAACTATACCCCTAAAAGGGAGCATATTAGTACCATACAAGTATGCATGCTTTAAGGGTAGATAAGTTACAAAGGTGCACCTTTGAGGGTACCTCATGAAAATTAAACATGCTACTAAAATGTATTATTACCATGGTAAATTTGTGGTTACTGCCGTTTTACTACAAATATCATGATAAACTGTGGGTACTGTAATAAAACCATGGTTAAATTTTGTAAAAGGCTGCCAGGCTGTTGTACCCCTAAAGGTGAAACTTTAGAATATTTTTTTTTTCTGACAGATTTACTAAAAGCAATTACAGAACATAAAACACAATCCATCTGAACTTTTAACAACCAGTTCAAATAAATTTACTTGCACAAACTTAAAATAAATATTACATGTACACAAAAGTTTGGGGTCAGTAAGATTTTGTAATATTTTTCATGCTCATGCTCACTAAGGCTGCATTTATTTGAACAAAAATACAGTAAAAACTGCAATATTGTGAAATATAACAATTAAAAATAACTATTTTCTTTTTTAATATATTTTAAAATGTAATTTAAAATGCATCTGTGATCAAAGCTGAATTTTCAGCATCATTACTCCAGTCTTAAATGTCACATGATCCTTCAGAAATAATTCTAATATCATTTTCTGCTCAAGAAACATTTCTGATTATTGTTGCTTCGTATTTGTGTGGAAACCGTGATGCATTTTTCTGAATTAATTTTATATATAGTAACAATGTTATGGAATGTAATAATGTGGCAATGGTTTCTTAAGATCTACTTATGCTTCTGATGCTTTTGGGAAACACAGCTCTATTTGAAGAAGCTTCACTGTGAGCCATGCGTCAGCAGCGAACGCTGTCTGTGATTGATTGATTCTGTCTTTCAGCTTTTGCCTGTGTTCCGATGTGTTCTATCCAACACAATTATTCGCTAATATAGTCTATTTTTCCACTTAGAAGCTTATTTTATGCACCGAATTTCTTGATAAATAAATAAAATCAATGGTTAAAAAATGCACTTAAGAATCGATATTTTTATGCGAGGATCGATCCTTTCGATACAACATCAGTATTGAAAGTATCGATACTTAAGGATCGATCCGCCCATCCCTAATGCAAAGCTGTTTTGCTAAGAAAAAAAAATAAAAATGTAATAGTGAAGCCATTATCAAAATATTATATTATATTATATTATATTATATTATATATTTGTAATACTTAGTATATTGGTTCAATTTGTTAACATTAAATTAATTAACATCAACTAACAATGAAAAACAATGAAAAGTTGTATTTTTATTAACTAATATTAACAAAGATTAATAAATACTGTAACAAATGCATTGCTCATTATCAATGCATTAACAAACGTTAATATAATATAATATAATATAATAAATATAATATAATACAATATTAGTAACACTTTACAAAGCCCTATTAGTTAACATTCATTATATTATATTATATTATATTATATTATAGTATATTATATAATGTTATATTTCTAATGTTTTCATTTCTTAGTGTTGTAATTTAGTTTTTAATTGTTTGCAACTGCAATTACTTTTGTTTTTAATTAAGTAGTTTGGATTTAAATGAAACAACCTGAATTATGAAATGTTTTTCTGTGTTGCTCTAGAAACCCTACAATTCATTTCCCATAATTGCATTGTACTTACAAATGAGTCACATGCCAGTAACTGACAATGCGGATCAAATCTACATGCACTGCTATTTATATTCACAGTAATAAACAAGCTTAATAAAACCATTAAGGTGTCATTCATCTCCAGAGCTCTGGTGCTCTTATTGTGTGTTGCTAAGGAATATCCTTCCCTTGGTAACAAAAACTAACATGATAACGTGATGAGAAAAAAAAAAAAATCAATTCCTTGAAATTGTGCTGCAGCACAGTTCACAGTCTGACTCACAGCTCTTCAGCAGTGGCACGGCATGCCCAAGACTATGATCTTATTTCTGTATGTATGGGGCCACATGTAGTACACTCTGCCCATAAACGTGCCAAAATATCCCATAGTGACTAAATAAACTGCATATACACTACCATTCAAAAATGTTGGGTCAGTAAGTTTTTTTAATGTTTTTGAAAAAGGTCTCTTTATGCTCACCAAGGCTGAATTGTATTTTAATATATATTGTAAAATGTAATTTATTCCTATGATGACAAAGCTGAATTTTTAGCATCATTTCTCCAGTCTTCAGTGTTACATGATCCTTCAGAAATCACTCTAATATACTGATTTGATACACAAGAAACATCTCTTATTATGATCAATGTTGTGCTGCTTAATATTTTGGGGGAAACAGTGATACATTTTTTCAGGATTCTTTGATGAATAGAAAGTTCAAATAAACTCAAATAAAATTATTAATAAACACATTTATTTAAAATAAAATCTTTTGCAATATTAGAAGTCTTTACTGTAACTTAAAGGTATTCATTTAGTTATTTATTATTATTATTATTTAAAAAGTGGATTGAAATAATCACTGTTTCATCGGACTGTGACATTTATAGAATGCTCTTCTATAATATGTGTATAATGCACATGTGAAAATAAAATTAAAGAAAGAAAGAAATGTACTGTTATATCTCTGAATCCTGAAAATAGATTAAAATTCTCAGAGTAAATGGAATAAAAATGGTTAACCTTTTTATTTTCCTTCAATGATAGCTTAACCCCCTCTGTTTTGTCTAACATTGTCCTGTCTCTGAACCGGAGAGGATGAGGATAAAGTCTAAATTTAAAAAGTGTGCTGTTGGATGTTTTGCTCCTGCATTCTGCTCCACTAAGGCTAAAAGCCCTCTGTGGATCAGAGCCCGGAGAGGACGAAGCCTTGACCACCGGAGCATGACAGCCATAGAGGCCTGTCTGACTTAAGGGCACCTTCAGAAGGATGGCACTTTGTGCTGTGTCAGGATCAGGAGGTTGGCAGGCGGCTCAGCCGTCGGACGTAACACCCATTCAACCATCTCAGCTCATTAAAGGTACTTATTTTCTTGAAAGATGAGTGAATAAATCATGCTGTGCAAGGGTGCCAACTTCTACTTGTTAATCAACGGATGGTTGAAATAAATTCCAGTGACCTGGACGTTGTGCATTTAGAAGCCCTGTATTGCTATAAGTTGGATGGAAAATATTTTTCTAATACCTTATAATAGTTATTAATCATCAACATATTTTGTTTACTTTTTTAAATAAAAAAACAGACTTTACATGTAGCTTAAATGCAAATACATATGCATGATAGAATGATGCACACAGAATTAAACCATTAATAAAACCCCATATATGAGTGTCATTAAATTTCTTGGCTCACCTACATGTTTCTCTTTTCTACACCTCCACATTACGCAAGTCTCTTCATCACAATATGCCTTGTGTTCACAGTCAGATGTGTATATGTGCTATGAGGGCTATTTCAAGCACAAGAGAGAAACAAAAGCCATTATGAAAGACAGTGAGCAATAAGACAATAACACTTATAGCTATTCATACATAAGACCATATTGCCCCAGATGTGTCAAACTAAAGTAGATTAATTTTTACATAAGACTAGTTATTTCATAATATGTCTGTGGTTCAATTAGGGTCAAATATTTATAAATTATAAATATAAATATATATATAGCGTGTGTGTATATTCATAAAATTTATATAAATGAAAGTCAAAGGTATGACACCCTTGTCCACCATAATAGCTCTATTAAAGCTGTCCTTTATTTTTTATTGTTACTATATTTTAATAACCCCTTTTTGCTTTTAGTAATCAATAATAAATGATTTTTCAGTATAACGTGTATTTAAAAAATATATATATTTCATGTACTATTTCAACTGTACTAAACATACATGCATACACAAATCCACATCGTCTCATCAACTACCAATAAAACTACCTATAAATATGTGCTTTTTCTCTTCAGTTCTTCTTTCTCTTATTTTGATGCATCGCTATGATGTGCACTGGCATGTGAAACACTTTATGACGTGTAAGAGTGTGTGGTCACTGTGGTGTGTGTGTGTGTACTGAAAGCGCTGTATTTGGTCTTGATATAAAACATGATTACTCACTGACTGCATTTTCATATTACTCAGACGCAGCGGAAAAATCATCAGAATATCAATGAAGTCAGAGTCCTACAACCTCACACCAGCCACAATGCGAGCCACGAGCCATTACATGCTCACACAGAAACATCCATTTATCTGAAGGAACGGAAAGGACTCTTTCATCTGAAAGTGTTACCTCAGAGGCATGACCTCTTGTTCATGAAAACAGCATGGGGTGAATTTTGATGCCTTGAGGAATTGCTCATCAGCTCCAAGTTTATTTCCCTCCAACATGATAATGGTGCTTTGTTACATTGTAAACTTTTCATAGAGACCTTAGCGCTTATCTTACATCTGATCACTCGACACAAAATTACTTTGCAGTATCGGCACAATACCTAAATCTGGAGCCAGGATATTAGCTGCTGGTGAGCCGCTGACAGATCTGGGGGACCATGCGTTTGATATATCATTTCTGCAAAAACCTTCAGGTGAAGCTGTGCCTTGATGAGTCATCATATAAATAAAGAATAGAGAAAGAACGAGGGAGAAGGACAGAAAAAGAAAGAGGCCGAACAGCAGGGACAGTGAACATATGGAAAAGATGACTTTCAGATTCTGGGTTCAATATGAGTTACGCTCAATCAGCAGCATTTGCAGCATAATGTTCCCTCGTAACACAAGGTCACGATGAGACACTTACAATGGAAGTAAATGGGGCCAATTTATGGATAATTTAACAGCAGAAATGCAAAGCATATCATTTTAAAAAAGCACTTACATTAATTCATCTGTTAAAACTTGTGTATTATTCGAGCTGTAAAGCTGGTTTCATGGCCATTTTAGTGTTATAGGCATTGTGTTGTCCTGGCGACAGAGTCATAAATTGGATATAACTACACAGAAAAGGTTGGGAATCATTTTTTTTCCACGCTAAAAACATGTTAACATATTTGTTTACATCTTGTGTCTGTACAATGGACCTAAAGGGATGAAAATGGTGATGAAAAAAATTATATTTAAATGCTTTTGTGTTCTCTTGTATTCGCTCACAAAACTTGTGAAGTTTCTCGTTAGAGAAGTGCTTTTGGCCTGCACAATACAATGAAATTAGCACAACACAATGGAAACAAGTCACAACACAACGAAAACAAGCCGCAACACAAACGAAACAAGCTGCAAAACAACGGAAACAAGCTACAACACAGCAAAATTAGCACAACACAACGAAAACAAGCTGCAACACAAAGGAAACAATTCGCAACACAACAAAATTAGCACAACACAACGGAAAATAGCCGCAACACAACAAAATTAGCACAACACAACGCAAAATAGCCGCAACACAACAAAATTAGCACAACACAACGGAAACAAGCTGCAACACAAAGGAAACAATTCGCAACACAACAAAATTAGCACAACACAACGCAAAATAGCCGCAACACAACAAAATTAGCACAACACAACAGAACCAAGCCATAACACAATGAAATTAGCACAACACAATGGAAAATAGCCGCAACACAACAAAATTAGCACAACACAACGCAAAATAGCCGCAACACAACAAAATTAGCACAACACAACAGAACCAAGCCATAACACAATGAAATTAGCACAACACAACGCAAAATAGCCGCAACACAACAAAATTAGCACAACACAACGGAAACAAGCTGCAACACAAAGGAAACAATTCGCAACACAACAAAATTAGCACAACACAACGCAAAATAGCCGCAACACAACAAAATTAGCACAACACAACAGAACCAAGCCATAACACAATGAAATTAGCACAACACAATGGAAACAAGCTGCAACACAAAGGAAACAATTCGCAACACAACAAAATTAGCACAACACAACGAAAAATAGCCGCAACACAACAAAATTAGCACAACACAACAGAACCAAGCCATAACACAATGAAATTAGCACAACACAATGGAAAATAGCCGCAACACAACAAAATTAGCACAACACAACGCAAAATAGCCGCAACACAACAAAATTAGCACAACACAACGGAAACAAGCTGCAACACAAAGGAAACAATTCGCAACACAACAAAATTAGCACAACACAACGCAAAATAGCCGCAACACAACAAAATTAGCACAACACAACAGAACCAAGCCATAACACAATGAAATTAGCACAACACAATGGAAACAAGTCACAGCACAACGAAAACTAGCCGCAACACAAACGAAACAAGCTGCAACACAACGGAAATTAGCCGCAATACAACGAAATTAGCACAACACAACAGAACCAAGCCATAACACAATGAAATTAGCTCAACACAATGGAAACAAGCCACAACACAACAAAATTAGCTCAACACCATGGAAACAAGCTACAACACAGCAAAATTAGCACAACACAACGGAAAATAGCCGCAACACAACAAAATTAGCACAACACAACAGAACCAAGCCATAACACAATGAAATTGGCACAACACAATGGAAACAAGCCACAACACAACAAAATTAGCTCAGCACCATGGAAACAAGCTACAACACAGCAAAATTAGCACAACACAACGAAAACAAGCTGCAACACAAAGGAAACACTTCGCAACACAACAAAATTAGCACAACACAACGAAAAATAGCCGCAACACAACAAAATTAGCACAACACAACGAAAAATAGCCACAACACAACGGAAAATAGCCGCAACACAACAAAATTAGCACAACACAACAGAACCAAGCCATAACACAATGAAATTAGCACAACACAATGGAAAATAGCCGCAACACAACAAAATTAGCACAACACAACGCAAAATAGCCGCAACACAACAAAATTAGCACAACACAACGCAAAATAGCCGCAACACAACAAAATTAGCACAACACAACAGAACCAAGCCATAACACAATGAAATTAGCACAACACAATGGAAACAAGTCACAGCACAACGAAAACTAGCCGCAACACAACAAAATTAGCACAACACAACAGAACCAAGCCATAACACAATGAAATTAGCACAACACAACGCAAAATAGCCGCAACACAACAAAATTAGCACAACACAACGGAAACAAGCTGCAACACAAAGGAAACAATTCGCAACACAACAAAATTAGCACAACACAACGCAAAATAGCCACAACACAACAGAACCAAGCCATAACACAATGAAATTAGCACAACACAATGGAAACAAGCTGCAACACAAAGGAAACAATTCGCAACACAACAAAATTAGCACAACACAACGAAAAATAGCCGCAACACAACAAAATTAGCACAACACAACAGAACCAAGCCATAACACAATGAAATTAGCACAACACAATGGAAAATAGCCGCAACACAACAAAATTAGCACAACACAACGCAAAATAGCCGCAACACAACAAAATTAGCACAACACAACGGAAACAAGCTGCAACACAAAGGAAACAATTCGCAACACAACAAAATTAGCACAACACAACGCAAAATAGCCGCAACACAACAAAATTAGCACAACACAACAGAACCAAGCCATAACACAATGAAATTAGCACAACACAATGGAAACAAGTCACAGCACAACGAAAACTAGCCGCAACACAAACGAAACAAGCTGCAACACAACGGAAATTAGCCGCAATACAACGAAATTAGCACAGCACAACAGAACCAAGCCATAACACAATGAAATTAGCTCAACACAATGGAAACAAGCCACAACACAACAAAATTAGCTCAACACCATGGAAACAAGCTACAACACAGCAAAATTAGCACAACACAACGGAAAATAGCCGCAACACAACAAAATTAGCACAACACAACAGAACCAAGCCATAACACAATGAAATTAGCACAACACAATGGAAACAAGCCACAACACAACAAAATTAGCTCAGCACCATGGAAACAAGCTACAACACAGCAAAATTAGCACAGCACAACGAAAACAAGCTGCAACACAAAGGAAACACTTCGCAACACAACAAAATTAGCACAACACAACGAAAAATAGCCGCAACACAACAAAATTAGCACAACACAACGAAAAATAGCCGCAACACAACAAAATTAGCACAACACAACGGAAAATAGCCGCAACACAACAAAATTAGCACAACACAACAGAACCAAGCCATAACACAATGAAATTAGCACAACACAATGGAAAATAGCCGCAACACAACAAAATTAGCACAACACAACGCAAAATAGCCGCAACACAACAAAATTAGCACAACACAACGCAAAATAGCCGCAACACAACAAAATTAGCACAACACAACAGAACCAAGCCATAACACAATGAAATTAGCACAACACAATGGAAACAAGTCACAGCACAACGAAAACTAGCCGCAACACAAACGAAACAAGCTGCAACACAACGGAAATTAGCCGCAATACAACGAAATTAGCACAACACAACAGAACCAAGCCATAACACAATGAAATTAGCTCAACACAATGGAAACAAGCCACAACACAACAAAATTAGCTCAACACCATGGAAACAAGCTACAACACAGCAAAATTAGCACAACACAACAGAAAATAGCCGCAACACAACAAAATTAGCACAACACAACGGAAAATAGCCGCAACACAACAAAATTAGCACAACACAACAGAACCAAGCCATAACACAATGAAATTAGCTAAACACAATGGAAACAAGCCACAACACAACAAAATTAGCTCAACACCATGGAAACAAGCTACAACACAGCAAAACTAGCACAACACAACGAAAACAAGCTGCAACACAAAGGAAACACTTCGCAACACAACAAAATTAGCACAACACAACGAAAAATAGCCGCAACACAACAAAATTAGCACAACACAATGGAAAATAGCCACAACACAACAAAATTAGCACAACACAATGGAAACAAGCCACAACACAAAGGAAACAAGTCACAAAACAATGGAAACAAGCAACAACACAACAAAATTAGCTCAACACCATGGAAACAAGCTACAACACAGTAAAATTAGCACAACACAACGAAAACAAGCTGCAACAGAAAGGAAACAATTCGCAACACAACAAAATTAGCACAACACAACGGAAACAAGCCGCAACACAAAGGAAACAATTTGCAACACAACAAAATTAGCACAACACAATGGAAAATAGCCGCAACACAAAGGAAACAATTTGCAACACAACAAAATTAGCACAACACAATGGAAAATAGCCGCAACACAAAGGAAACAAGTCGCAAAACAATGGAAACAAGCAACAACACAACAAAATTAGCTCAACACCATGGAAACAAGCTACAACACAGCAAAATTAGCACAACACAACGGAAACAAGCCGCAACACAAAGGAAACAATTTGCAACACAACAAAATTAGCACAACACAATGGAAAATAGCTGCAACACAAAGGAAACAATTTGCAACACAACAAAATTAGCACAACACAATGGAAAATAGCCGCAATACAACGAAATTAGCACAATACAACAGAAACAAGCCACAACACAATGAAATTAGCTCAACACAATGGAAAATAGCCGCAACACAACAAAATTAGCACAACACAACGGAAACAAGCCACAACACAAAGGAAACAAGTCGCAAAACAATGGAAACAAGCAACAACACAACAAAATTAGCTCAACACCATGGAAACAAGCTACAACACAGCAAAATTAGCACAACACAACGGAAACGAGCCGCAACACAAAGGAAACAATTTGCAACACAACAAAATTAGCACAACACAATGGAAAATAGCCGCAATACAACGAAATTAGCACAATACAACAGAAACAAGCCACAACACAATGAAATTAGCTCAACACAATGGAAAATAGCCGCAACACAACAAAATTAGCACAACACAACGGAAACAAGCCACAACACAAAGGAAACAAGTCGCAAAACAATGGAAACAAGCAACAACACAACAAAATTAGCTCAACACCATGGAAACAAGCTACAACACAGCAAAATTAGCACAACACAACGGAAACGAGCCGCAACACAAAGGAAACAATTTGCAACACAACAAAATTAGCACAACACAATGGAAAATAGCCGCAATACAACGAAATTAGTACAATACAACAGAAACAAGCCACAACACAATGAAATTAGCTCAACACAATGGAAAATAGCCGCAACACAACAAAATTAGCACAACACAATGGAAACAAGCCACAACACAAAGGAAACAAGTCGCAAAACAATGGAAACAAGCAACAACACAACAAAATTAGCTCAACACCATGGAAACAAGCCGCAACACAAAGGAAACAATTCACAACACAACAAAATTAGCACAACACAATGGAAACAAGCCACAACACAAACGAAACAAGTTGCAAAACAACGGAAACAAGCTACAATACAAAGAAATTAGCACAACACAGTGAAATTAGTCCTATGCGTTGTATTGTGGTGATTTCGTTGTGTTGTGCACTACTGGGCCACTGTAGCTTTCTCTAGTGAAAGCAAAGTTTCTCAGGGAAACCCAATAGTTTTGTGAAAGAATGCCAATGTTTTGCAAGAAAACACCAAGTTTCCTGGGGAATGCAATGCTTTTCAGAGAGTACAAAGTTTCTTGGGAGAACACAGCAAAAGGGAAATGGAAAATTTCAATACAATACAAATATAATGCAAACCCAAAAGCACTGAAATATAATTTTTCCTCCCATCTACTGTTGTAACATCAAATTAAAATTGCACTTCCACTGAAAGCACCTCATTGTAAGAGATTTTTGCAGGAGGGACAAGTGGAAATGAATTTTTGTGGTCAACCATTTAATTTTATTGACTGAGCTCTACTTTTACTGAACCCGAAATATTCTAACAGGCAAATGTCCATTTCCCAACTCAAACAGCCAATAAATCAGCAGTGTGACATCTCAGTCAGAAAATAACATAATAACGCCATCAATCATCCCTGACACGTACCAGGAAAACTGACCTGTAGGAACCCTAAGTGCCACCGAGGTGAATAAACATCATTAAAACGTCAAAATGGGAGCACAGTGTAAATAAAAACACCTTCTACTCTCTTTTCACCTGGAAGGGGGTTAACTAGATCATCATCTGGCATCCAATGGAGTACTATCCGAACCCCAAACCCTATCACTGGCTCTTACATCTGTAATCTCCCCTCCAGAGGTAACAATTTTAGCAAGAGGATTGGATATGAGTGGCTGACCCAGTATCAGCTGTCCTCCATGTCTTTCCTTCGCTCACGTGTCAAAGCAGCGACCAGCGCTCTATAAACACGAATCTTTCCAGTGTCGTGCATCACCGCTCCGACTGCGAGAGATCATTTCTCTCACGGAGCGGCACATATTGCAGATTACGGTTGCCAGGTTACTTCGCACCAACATTCTAAATGTGGGCACATGCTTCAACCCAGAAATAGAGAAAAATATCTCAGATGCAGTCTAGTTAGACATCACTTCTTTGACGGAGAAAACATATCGTAATAGATCGGCAGGGAGGGGGCAGTGATGCAGAACTCTTCACAGTTATATAGGTCACCACCCTGAGGATGGCTTTTACAACTTGGTGAAATACATACAGTATCACGAGGGTCATCCGAAAGTACATTGCTTTAAAAAACTTTGGCTTACGTAACAACTTCCAACTGAGATCCGCATTTCCCTATATCCTGCTCTGCAAGCGACAACATTATTGTCTAAAAAGACTATCAGCAGATGAAATAATGTGGTGCTACTAAAGAAGTTTGCAAGCGTATGAATGAGAAAATCGAAACAATTGACTTTTTGCCATTGCGCTTCACAGGGCTTTAAGATTTTCCAGTGCAATGTGCAAACTGAAGCCAGATAATATGGATCCTCTGGCCCTTCTTTTGCAAGCTCTCAGTGGAAAGAGAAGAGACGGAAGGGGGTGGACACTGGAATCTGTTCAATGGCTTGTGGGAGCTTGGGATTTCTCTCCTTAGCTTGAGGCTGGTTGGGTGGCGGTGGAATATTAGGCTCCAGAAGGCTGGCAACGCTCTGAGCTCAGTGAAGGCATCGAATCTACAATCTAACAGATCTAGGACTGACTCACAAACACAAGCGGGAGTGAAATCTTTCGCGTTGTATGGTGGAGAATGCCAATGGCTTGCAAACCACTGTTTGTATCCAACACAGTGAAATGATTCAATGTAGTTTTTCACAAAACAGCTTTATCAAATTTGTGGAGAATCTGTCGAAGCCAAAGGCCGGCGGAAGAGCCTCGCTCCCACTCCTCAATGGGTTAAATAATACATCCAAATTGAATTCCACTTTCGGAACAATGTTAAAGCCAGGAACGGATCAGAATTCCATCTGATCAGTTAACGCATAATTCATTTAAGTCTCTCCCATCTCATGGAGCTTTACTCAGTCTGTGGAGAGCATTCTCCTGCTAATGCATCCATCTGAGAGTGCTTTGACATGATGGATCAGACGTGTACTGATAGCCTATTTTCCAAACAGAACTAAACTAAATGTACTGTATGTGCATCTGAATTATAACTCAGCTTTCCTGTTTTTCAAACAAAAATGTCATCTTTTGAATGTTCAATATTCCAAGACACCTTTGTTTTCTAACAAAATGCAGCTTGCCAAGACGGTATGTTTGATTTTGTAATCAGATGGTGATAAATCAAATGTTTCTTTAAATATGAAAACGTTTCAAAGCAGTTTCCCAGAGGAATCAAATATAAACAGTAAAAAACACTGTACGTCATCAGATATGAATACTCTTTCTCTCCAAACCACGAGATATGTTTAGCATCTAATCCACACTATGAGTTATTAAAGAAACAAACTGTCACAACAAGCTGTTCAGCCGTCTAAATACTGCAATTGGCAAAGATGCTAATTTCTCGGTTCTCGCATTCTGCCATATGGATTTTGTTGTGTTGTTAATAAGCACCACATGTATTCACACATAAACTTCTGGAAAATAAACTGCTTTGAAAACTGAGTAGCCTGAGGTCACCCAGAGGGTTTGTGGCACTGAACTGACACGAAGATTAGATAAAGCAATATTATATGCAGAAATTAAAATTCTGTCATTATTTATTCACCCTCAGGTGATTTCTATGTTTTTTTGTTTTTTTTTTCCTGAGGAACTTAAAAAGGAAAATTTTTACATATAGCTCTTTCCCATTCAACAAAATTTCCTACACTGAAGGAACTGCATTTGTTTACCTGCATGCCATTTGACCATTAACAAACATCAAAGAGTCGTGAACATGCAAATGTGTTGTTCAGTTATTTGAAATATTAACTTAAAATCCCAGAGGGTACCTCAAGCAAATATTTTAGGCCAAATCGGTTTGGTTGACCAAGAATTTGGGGAATTCCTGCCATACAATGACAGTTTATAGTGACCCTGCCTGTTATGCTCCAAAAAATAAAAATAAAAACCTCCAAACCTCAAAAAAAAAAAAAAAACACCATAATAATATTCTAACAGTAGCAAAATAGACTCAAGTACTATATTCAAATCCTCTTAAGCAAAACAATAGCATTGTGTGTGGAATATATCTAAATTTAAGATGGATTTCTAGCAAATTCAAGGGAAAGATTAACAATGATAATGCTGTGTGGACAAATGTTTTTTTTTTTTTTTTTTTGTTGTTTTGTTTTTTTTTTAACATGGTCATTAGGAAATGTTATTTTATTGTTTTTTGTTTTTTTCATACATGAAAAGTCATGGAATATGAGCTTGAGTAAATAATGACAGAAGTTTAATTTTTGGGTGTATTATTCATTTAACAAAGTAAATGTACTTAAAGAAATGTGGTTACACATTTCTTATGGGAATATAATCAATATGGAGACATGTCCTGCCTTGGGTCGATATCTCTACATTACATATAGCAGACAGATGAATGGGTGTAAAGTCCATGTGTGCCAAAAATAAAAAATAAAATAAAATAATTTTTGTAAGAGTGCAATGTTGTTAGTTCTGACTGAGTAAACAGCCTGAAGGTGGAAATGGCAAGAGGAGGATGTGGAGGTGAAGAAGTAGACACTGCATTGTCTGATGGCATCATTCTTACACCACTATGGTGGAATAATGTGGCAGTTAAAGAAACTCCAAGCACAGGATGTCTGGAATGGTTTATAATGGATCCCAATTTTGACATCCTCTTTCCTGCCTCTCCAGTGAGTCTAGGTTACACAGCTTCCATATTATCATGTTATCTGTCCATTTAAATTTGTTGGACTTCCAGTGACTCTCACTGAACCTTACATTTTGGTATTTACCTATACTGTAGAAAATGCTCTGAGAACCGCCAACAGTGCGTCACATACCTTTGCCCTCAATATATTCATAGTCAAACACCTGCGGAAAACAATATGACACCTTGCGAAGGTGTTGGGAAAAGAAGATTTGTGCTTCCTTCGTGATAAGATTCCCAAGCATGTGAATGAAAATCACATTCGTACATAAATGTCCTGACACCAGTTTCTTGCTCACTTTGATTAAGTCCAAATGGCAACGGGCATGTGATGAAAGTGCTCGAGTCAGATAGCTGTAGGCACTTTAAAATGGTCTTCGAGGTGTATGGATGATCTCTTGAATTTTGATAAACTTCTTATAATTAAATGCAAAGTATGGCCAGCAATCTTTGCTAAAGATGACTTTGGGATGGTTTCCCTAATACAAGCCAGATATAATCTGTGTTTGGGTAACTTTCATGGCTGTTTTCCCAGATGCAAATTAGCCAGTATCCTAGGTTAAGTTTCACTGACAGTAGTGATTCTTCATTCATGGTTTTCTGCAGTCCAGGACCAAGGCTTAATCTGTGTCTGGGAAATTGGCCCACATTGTCTAGTCACATAATAACTTATTGGCATCTTCAGAACGAAGCAGAAGTCATTGAACACTAGTGTTCGGATGCTGTTCTCTCACTCCTTTGAGCCAAGATTCTGAGAGCGTCATTACAGTTGTGCTGACAAAAATGCATCAATCAAGACATATCAAGCAGACTTAATTGCCTGCATTGACAGTAAACTAAACAGAGGCTATTTTCATTATTCATCAGAGCCCATTAATGTCCAAAGAATTATCACAGCCTGATGATTTATGTATCTCTTAGCTCAAGTCATTTTATGGTGTAAACTACTGATGAAAGACCAGTAAATTGGGACCTCCTAGACACATTTCTGCTGCTACTGGACAAAGACAGACTCATTTTCTATGTACTTTCTAGCCAGGAGCTTTCAAACTAGGATCCAGAGACACCCAGGGAGTCACAAGAGAGAAAATAATTTACTTTAAAATTATTTAAATATATAGACATACACACACACACCGCCATTCAAGGGTTTGGGGTCAGTAATGTTATTTATTAAAATATTTAAATTTATTTATTTATTTATTTTTACATTCAGCTTTGCTATCACAGGAATAAATTATGTTTTGAAATATATTAAAATGGTTAAATAGTAAAATAAATAAATCACCATATTGTCATTTTAATGCAGTGGTCTCAAACTCAATTCCTGGAGGGCCGTAGCTCTGCAGAGTTTAGCTCCAACCAGCTCCAACTCACACCTGCTTGGAAGTTTCTAATAATCCTGAAGACCTTGATTAGCTGGATCAGGTGTGTTTGATTAGGGTTGGAGCTAAACTGTGCAGAGCTGGGGCCCTCCAGCAATTGAGACCACTGTTTTAATGTATTTTTACTCAAATAAATGCAGCCTTGGTAAGACTTCTTCAAAAACCTTAATGAGATCGTACACCCACTCTTCAGAACACAAATTAAGATATTTTCAATGAAATTCGAAAGCTTTCTGACCCTCCATATACAACAACACAACTACCACGTTCAAGGCCCAGAAAGGTAGTAAGAACATCGTTAAAATAATCCATGTGACATCAGTGGTTCAACCTGAATTTTATGAAGCTACACGAGAAAACTTTTTGTGTTCAAAGAAAACAAAAATAACGACTTTATCCGAGCTCAATTTGTGTTCCGAAGATGAATGAAGGTCTTGCGGGTTTGGAACAACATGAGGGAGAGTAATTAATGACTATGGTTATTTACAATAATCTTTTTATTTACAATAATCTATTTACAATAAGGACTTAATCGCATTATGATGTTTAGATGTCAAGAGCAAAGCTCCTCACTCCCGATTACATGCATTTTCCATTATTCTTATTATTCGCTAAGAATTGTGGTTAATTTTTTTACTGCCATTATTCATATACCCCACTGCACAGCACAAATGATGGACTTAGAAAGAGCAGGTGTGTTACTGGCCGCTGTTTTAATTTATTTACGTCTAATGCAAAACACTTTTGTATGGTTGTATTCCATGCCAAATGTGATGGCAATTCGTTTGCCTGTACACTGCCGTCGCATTCTACTCGCTGTATCTGGATGAGGGTAAGGAACAGAGACTGGTGGCAGCGAGTTGTGTTTTCCCCAGAAATGCGATGCTTTCTTCCCCGCCATCGTTTCTAATCTCCGTATTATTACAGGTGCGTGTCACGTCATTCATGTACATCACGAGCACATGCGCACTTTGGTCAGAGCAACAATACTGCGATTAAGGTGTTTACATGCCTGTATATTTTGATTAAAATTGGCGTACGCCACCTATGTTAATACGATTATGCTTGCTGCGATTATGAGCTTAATCAAAGTATTGCATTTACGTGAGGTAAAGTTTAATCGCAATATTGCCAAAATCTAATTATAATCGCATTAAGAGGGTGCATGTAAACGCGCTCAGTGACAGAATTTTCATTTTTGGGTGAACTATGCCTTTAAAAAATCTTACTGACCCCAAGCTGTCCCTTGTACATTTGAGTGTCCTTGGCCTGAAAAAGTTTGAAGTTTTACATAACGTAAATCTGGTGGTATGAAAACAGACAAAATCTAAAGTTAGATCATGTGTACTGATGCAGCGTCTAGACGAGTATGAATCAATAGGATATACAAGTTTCACTGCAGACTACTTGATATTTGACTAGAGAAGGACAAAGGTGGTGCCTACATAGTGTCAAATGGCGTAATGTCTGTACTTCCTGTTGTATATGGAGGCAGACGGCTAGTGGGGAAACAACTGAAAATGACAAAGGCCTAAATTAGATAGGGAGGAAAGAAAATCATTGACATGGTAGAGTTTATTTCTACTGAACCAAATGATTGTAGTGGGTCAGATGCTGAAGTGCGCATCAACAAATTGATTTTCAGCTTGGACTTTATGTACTTCCGTGACCTTGGGAAAACTATAAGTCCGAGATGCACAAGGCTCTTATTCTGTTTTCCACTCTCAAGACGTTTATGCATTTTATAGATCTTCAAAGGTGTTTTCATGATTGAACATCATATGGCAATTTCAATCCTTCAACCCTACTATTACATCTCTAGCAGGCTGCAGACAAATTATAAGAAGTGTAAGAACAGTAGAAAGAAGGGCGAGGGGAGTGTGAAGATGTTAAGTCAAATAGATGTTTGGGAAAAACATATATTTACACATAGATACTGAAACTTTTTATTCAATTTTGTCCGTAAGACTATCAAGGGAAGAACTCCGACACGTTGTTCAAATTCACAGTGTTGCTGCAGCAGGAATCTGGGACAATACACTGATAATGTTTCAGCTCTGAGCCTAGCCTTCAAACCACTCCAACTGTCCCATAAATACATACGTGATTGCGAGTTTTAACTGCGGTATATAATACTTGACTTTCAGGAACATAGTTTCAATAGGCCTTCAATAGGCCATAGGGTAGAATGCTGCCTTTAATGACTGATAATCATATTTCATATTCAATGACTCCATATGGACATGTGAAGATGCAATCATGTTAACCAGAGGTAGGGAATGAGTAGTGGAAATTTTTATCATGACTATAGCAAGGCAATATATTAAATGTCAGCTGAAGCTTTTCAGAAATAAGATTCTCTTCAGTTACACTGCAATTTTATTTAAAAGAGAGCAGCTTTTAGCTTGACTTGCGCTTTAGGATTCATATAATACATCTACCATCTTCAAAAATCTCACTGAATTACTGTCTCAATGTTCAACATTTAAAGACTGTAAAAAAATGAAACGATCTTCCGATGGAGAGGTGCATAATGGGGTGACTGTGAAGGCAAATCCTTAGAAATGGGGACAAGCTATTTTTGTGAAGGGAGTCATAAAGCTTTTAAATTACAGCTGGGACTTTCCATAATAATACTGAGTACATGTGGCCTAATGTGATAAATTCAGAAAATGTGTATAATTTTATATTATATTATATTATATTATATTATATTATATTATATTATATTATATTATATTATATTATATTATATTATATTATATTATATTATAGATTTATTAATAATTAATATCGCTCAATATTTGATATCTACTGGCCAATATTTGTCCATAATTAAAATTTAAATTGCCTTGCCATAATTTAAAGGAATAGTCACTCAAAAAAATAGTTTTTTTTTTTTTTTACCTCTGCTGAACACAAAAGAAGATATTTTGAAGAACTAAACACTTTTGGTTCTCATTGACTTCCATTGTATAGACAAAAAAATACAGTTTGTCAATGGGAATGAAACTGTTTAGTTACCAACATTTTCTAAATATCTTCTTTTGTGTTCAGTAGAACAAATAAATGCATACAGGTTTAGAATGACACAAGTGTGAGTAAATAATGGTGGAAATTTCATTTTTGGGTGGACTATGCCTTTAATCCTCAGTTAAAGTTAATCTTTAAAAACACTCATAATTAAATAACACTATCAAATGACAACTTTACATTTGTACATTATAATATTGTGGTGGAATTTAGGCACCACAATATTATAATGTACAAATGTAAAGTTGTCATTTGATAGTGTTATTTAATTATGAGACATTAAACTGAATTTATTTAAAACGACTGATTTAGTTTTAAGTATTTTATTTTTCAGTTATTTAGACAAAATAGTGTAGAATTTTAATATTAGCCATTTAGCGGTTTTTAGTTATAGCATAACAATTAATATTGGCTTTTAGTAATTTTAATATGACAATTTAATAGTACTACATCTTCAAATGTGTTTTTGAGCCTGCAGTGTATTGCTGCTGAGTAAGACACAAATAGTTTGGTAAGCACATATTTAGTTGGTTTGGTAAGCATATTTAGATTGCCATCCTCTTTTCACTACATGCAGATATTATATAACCAGACAACCTTTGCCTCAGTTTTATAGTTTACTTAACTTGCGACCACATATAGGCACACATTCCAATATGGAGTGTTGAAATCACTTGAGTTGCGACAAATGTGGCTTTCCTGAGGATAATTGGCTGCATTAGGTTTTGTACTAGGGAAACCAAAATGAATTTTTTGATGAACTGCCACTGTGCTCAACAGGGCATTGTAGAAAGCAATGAAAAGAACACAAGGAGCTATATAAGTATATAAAAGAGTCATAATTGTGTCTCCTGAAAGTCTTTTCATGTGGGAATAAAAGTGTGCATCACGTGATTAAAATAACAAAATGAGGGGAAATTAGTACAACACAATAGCGTCGGGGGAGATGGAGGAGAAACTGTATTGACAAAAGCACTCAAAACATTATAATTCACTCCAGTACACTCCTGCTTACTCAGTGATTACATAATGAAGGTCACTTAATTGTTTAGGTTCACTTCTAATGACAGACAGTTGTCGCTCACATGATGAGCGACTCGTTTGATAATTTATAGTTATACCTTACTTAGCTGATTTTATTATCAGTCATTATCAGAGCAGTCAAACACATTAACTGTAGCTTAAAAAAATTGATTAGCGCTTTGCCTCACTTAATACTTGCTCTGTCAAAGATATTTACTCAAGATGTGCGTAGGTGTAGATAACTACTTGGAAATCAATGAAGTGATCTAGGAAATTAAAGACATTCACTCAAGTGGCCAGCACTAAACACTTTTTCACATCAAGAAAGCCATATTTCTGTGCTTTAAAAAAAAAATGCATACACAGTAATAGCTCTGGTGAAACCAAATCTCAAGAATCTTAACCCTAACCTTTAAGGGAAAAAGAATTCTGTCAGCGTTTAACTCACCCTCGTGCCGTTCCAAACCCGATTGCTGATTTTTTTTGAAGAATCTTCACACTGCTCTTTTTTTCATACAAGGCTTCATAGTGAGACATCTGTCAAGCTCTAAAAAATACACAAAAAACAACTGTAAGTGCATAAAAATGGTCCATATGGCATGTGCGCTATATATATTCTAGCCCATATGATCCGTTTTAACAATTCCAGTTCCTGAACAGTTGATTAGTAATTATTTAAGGCCTTAGGAATAAATATTTGTGTAAAAAAGAAAAAAGAAAATTCCATTGCCAAATCATGGTATATTTTCAATAATAAATCAATTATAAACAAAAGGTATATTTAAAAAGGTGTGTTATTCACTTTCGTAGTCTTTTTAGAGGTGACATTAAGACTTTACTGAATAAACCCCAAAAAAGTGCATCTTTAACTACACACTGTCATATGAACATCTATTCAGTAATTACACTGATTTATTATCTCACATTTAAGTGAGATATATGTTTAAATCACTAAAAAAAACTGATTAGTCATTCATGAACACAAAAACACATCTGATTAGTCATTCATGCAGTCATTCATTTTGATTCACTAAACAGAGTCTACATTGAATCTTCACCAAACTAAATCTTAAAGTAATACGTCACCTAAAAAAATAAAAGTCTGTCATCACTTACTCACCCACATCATTCCAAACCTGTGTGACTTTATTTTTCTTCTTTCTTCTAAACAGTTCTGGTGACCATATGGACGAAACACAGAGATTTCTCAAAATATATTTTGCTCCATTAACATGCAATTTACTAACTGTAAAGTAACTACAATTGACTCATAGCATAGGGCTGCATATAGCACAAGAGGGGTAGCTACTGACTACATTGCACATTTATGTTGTCAACATATTTTGTAAAGATTTAAGAAATAGAATTAAAAATAAAAGATAACAGCTTAATGGTATGGAACAACATGAGGGTGCGTTTATTTATTTTTTGATGAATTAAAAGGGTGTTAAAAGGTAAGGAGGCACTAAGACCCAGAGGACAGCATCCTCTCTCAAACTAGAAGATCATGGTTATCAAAGCTGCAACTTTTGCATCAGAGCCCTATAAAAAGCAAGAACCCTGCGACCGCCTATCAGTGAAACCTATGAAAAATTGCCGCTGCTTGCGGGCAAAGTGTCTACCTTTTAAAGATGACTCGTTTGTGGACGAGGAGCACTAAAGAAAGATGCAGGGATGTTCTTACACAACTTCTGGGATGCTTTATCTCGTGCAATTTTGCAACTGATTTTTATTTTTCTTAGAGACTGAAGTTTGAGAATTAGAATGTAGCAGAAAGATATCTTTGCATGTCACAGAACGAAAACATCCACGAGCGTTTGCCTGCACCTGATGCTGGAGCTGACCGAAATCATGAAGCGCAGAAAATATTGTTTTATTTGCAAAATATGAAAACGCATGTCTGCTGGGATGGAGCGCAGCGGTCATTTCAAACCAACACCTGGCCATTTCGAGGTTTTGAACGCCTCGACCGGCACCAATGTGACTTTAACGCCTAAAACGGACGAAAAACAAGAAAGTTTCGCGTTCCAAGTCACCTTAGCGTCAGTTCTCGGTCTCATCACTCTTGCGACAATATTAAGCAACGCGTTTGTCATCGCCACCATTTCCCAGTCCAGAAAGCTCCAGACACCGGCGAACTTCTTGATCGCGTCCCTGGCCGTCACGGACCTTCTGGTGTCGGTGCTCGTGATGCCCATTTGCGTGCTGTACACGGTTACGCACGTGTGGTCGCTCGGACAGGTTATCTGCGACATCTGGCTGTCCTCAGATATCACCTGTTGCACCGCGTCCATTCTTCACCTCTGCGTAATCGCCTTGGATCGATACTGGGCTATAACGGACGCGGTCGAGTATGCCAAGAAACGCACCCAAGCGCGCGCAGCGGGGATGGTGGCGACCGCCTGGATCATCGCCATCTCCATCTCCCTGCCGCCTTTCTTCTGGCGCCAGGTGAAGGCAGGGGAGCTCACCACCTGCTCAGTCAACACAGACCACATCTTCTACACCATCTACTCCACTTTCGGAGCTTTCTACATCCCTACGCTGCTGCTCATCGCCCTGTACGGGCGGATTTACGTGGAGGCGAGGAAGCGCATTTTGAAGCAGTCGCCCAAAAAAGCGGGGAAAAGACTCACTTCGGCACATCTGAGCACTAATTCTCCCGCTTCGGTGGCTTCGACTTCTCCTTTGCATTGTGGAAGGCAAGACCTGTACTCGGACAGCGGGTCTCTGGGCAGTGATAATCAAATTAGAGTAACCGTGTCCGATTCACTTCTGGAGAAAAAGAGAATCTCGGCTGCGCGCGAGAGGAAAGCCACCAAAACCCTGGGCGTTATTTTAGGAGCCTATATTGTGTGCTGGTTGCCGTTTTTCATTTACACACTGCTGGTTCCCCTCTGTCCATCCTGCTTTTACGCAGAACTCTTTGACTTCTTCAATTGGCTTGGCTATGTCAACTCACTGATCAATCCAATAATATACACCATGTCGAATGATGACTTTAAAAAAGCTTTTCACAAACTCATAAGCTTTAGATGTTGCAGACGACAGTAAAATAGATAAGTGATATCGCTGCGCTGTTGAATGCTTGATTCTGATTGGTTGACAGACATTCTAAGGTGTTGATTGTTGTTCTGCACCTGCAGGGATTTGAAGCCGTTCCAGTTCATTACAGTCCCATATCATTATTTCAGCATAGAATATAAAATCAGACAAATACACAGCCAACAAATAAATGACAGATAGCAGGATCAAAATGACAAATTATTTCGATTTTGTCTAAACTAATTAATCTAATTACCTCGCTGTTTGTAATTATGTTGCTGCCTATTAACATTGCCGAGAGCCGCAGCAGACGCAGGTGGGTCATTCTTCATTTGTGGTGGCAAGCGGTGTCCCTCTACTTTACAGCAGTTGAAATAAACTTTAAATACCAATAAATCATAAAATGTTTGCATGTTTGTATTCTGTAGGGTAAACACAATTTGTGCACTGTTAATAGACATATTTAATTGAGTTTTAGAGATTGCATTTGTAACAAAATATGGATGTTCCCGCTGTACCTTAGAGAGGTATCATGGAATGTAATTGCAACAATATAACATTTTTAACACAAATAAAGTGGTTATATTGTGAATATAGATTTTATTTAACATGTACAATTTTATTAAATTGTTTTAAAAAATATATATATATTTTGTTATATTTGAGAAAAAAAGTTGTGCCCCCCCCCCCCCCCCCAAATTCATGTCTGTGGTGTTACATCAGTGGATATCACCCCTTTAAGAAAAGGGTTGAATTATATTTGAACTACTTCCTGTGTGTAAATGTCACTGTAGGTGCTGGTTTATCTGAGAGGTGCATGGGGAGTACATTCATTCTTATTAATTTTCTTAAATTTAGCTAAATTTCTGACAATTTCATGTGTTGCACTTTATTAGTGTTTGTGGTGTTATGTTGATAACTTGCAGATCTGACATATTTTTATCAAAATTTTGATAAATACATACTTCTTAATATTTCCAAAATGTCCCCTGATCTTGAAATCATCATGATGGCAGCCTCCATTTTAGAAAAGTCTGGATTTAGGCTGATTTGTCTGTGGTGTTACTGTCTTTTCTGGTAACACCACAGAGCCTGTATAATAACTTGCAATATAAAGTCTGTGGTGTTATATTACGTCTGTGGTGTTCAAAATGACATGGACATAAGTGGCTGTGTCACCAGTGTTTGATTGAAATTATTTAAAAATCAAAATGTTCTTAAGCTTTCTAATTTACTAATTTTAAATGCATAGCAATATATTTTATTAGAAAAAAAACAAACAAGCATTTTTACAAATTCTGCCTCTCATTTGCCACCACAATTGAAGAATGACCCAGGTAAACACTCTCCCTCCAGCTTGCTTTATCTGTCACAAACACAACCTTGGTTACTCCAATAACTGCTTAGAAACAGCCCAAGCCTTGATTACTAGTTCAAAAAGTGAATTAATAAGGCAAGAAAAAAAAAGTGTGTTTTGAAAGAGTCTGAGGTAGCCATCGTGTAAGCTAAATGATAAACTTCAGATTCACGTTGTGGCATATGATGTGAAAAACTACCATGTGATTGCACATTATTCAACTTATTAAACAGTTACTTTACCAGTGACGGATTCGTAATACTGTTTTCCTTAAAAATCGTACTTTTTCCTAGCATTCACATCATATGAATTCATAGGAAATTGGCATCTTGATCCTGAGCCCTGATAATGACCGTCTGACTGCATATTATATAAAATAAATGAATGATTGGATACATAAATGAATAAGTAATAGAACATGAAATGATTACTGAGTTGATATTCTATTAGTTTACTTGTAGAGACGACAAAGACAAAACATGAGCACAGATAGGCCTACACAGGAAACAGGGTTCCTAGATGAGCGGTCAATCAGACTGACCAATCAGAATCAAAAATCCCAGACAGCCTGTAATAAACTTTGTTATGTGGGCCTCGGTTGACATAGTATATGTAGGCTACTCTTTCAAAACTGAGCAGAATGTACAATGATTTCATAATAGTGCTTTGACAGCTTGTGGTCAACCAGTCGCTAATTAATAATGCAAAATTGTGTAAAAAGCTTCATTGTCTTTATAAAATGTGCAATTCAATTGCTCTTATGTGATCACTGCCTATAGCTGCTGACTGATCCTAAACTTAATAAATAAGTTGGGTAATCCATTTGCTTGTGCTCACATCCAATACGTCTTTCGTCTTGTGTTACAGTTGATTAAACAGTTTCTTACAGCAGTGCATGCTTACCTTAGATTTAAATAATGAAAACAGGCCTACTGATGATAAAGTATTGAACCTAAACCTATTATTGGTGTGGCTCTCCATGTCCAAGATCCCAAAATGTGGGTTCTTTGGTGAGAAGTCCTTGTTTGCGGTGGGAATTTATACTGAGGTCAAGTTTCGCTATACAAACATTAGCAGTACAGCAAGAGTTCAAGTGCCTCAGATAGAGCTAAACTGACCAACCAGAGGTCCTTAAGATTTAGATGTGAATAGAGACCTACTTGTAACCCATATTCTGCTCTATACAGTTATATTATCTGTCACTTGGCAGTATGAGAGATCACTGAGTAACTGAGAATGACATATCTACCGCAGGAGGTGAGTAATACGTCAAATACACACCAGGGGAAGGGGAAGATATCGACCTGTCAAGCCCATATAGAGGTGACAGGGAAATATCACTGCAAAGCCGCAGCATATCGCGAAAAGACACGTTTGATATTTCCCACAATTCTGCTTTTCCACAATGAGCCTGTGTTTCCTTCAACCCTGTCTTTCTATGTGTAGTCATGGTGGATATTGATTTAGTTATCATGCTGCAAAACCTCCTACAGGAGCCAGTGAAATTGGGGACATTTTTAAGCAGGGGACCAATGAACTAGAAACTGGCATGAAAATCATGAAAATGAAAATCATGCTGATATTTTCACTGAGCGCAGACCCATTTAATGCCTACGAATTTGATGTGAAGTGAGTTTTAACGACCTAATTTTATACTATTACATCTTGAATGCTTAACGCCATGCAAACACCCGCAATAAGTGTAAACTGTCCTGTCAGAACCGCTTAACAGTGAATCACAAATTAGCTCTCAGAAAGCAACGGTGGTGGAAAAGCAAGCAACATGATGGCATAAATGTTTTTTTTTTTTTTTCTAACCATATTGGTCTTTTCGAAGTGTGCTGATTAATGTCTTTTATCATGAGTAGTATTAGTATAAAATGATTTAGACAGGCTTGTGGAGGAGCTGTTAATTATTTGTTTGTTGGTTTAATTAATTTGAATTTAATCTCTTGTCTCTGCCATTTATCTTTTCTTCTGAACCCATTAAAAGTAGTAGATTTAATACTATGCAAAATAAATCTTGCATTTCTGTCATGAGCCGTTGTTGTTATTAAATGTTTTTCTTTTATTGTTTTTTAATATAATTAAAATTTAAATATTTGGTTATGGTACAGGAATCATCTTAAATAAAGTTCTTTTTTTCCCTCCTTATCCTTAATGTCCTCTATGGATGGAACATTAATCATGAGCAAACAGAGAAGCACTCATTTGCAAGCATATGATTACCACTTGTCTTTGATAACATATGACCTTGATATAATCAACATACAAATCACTCAGCCATATATTACACACATGGCCTGCATATACAGTATGCCTGAACGTGCAGTCTTTGAACTCTGAACTAATCTTCGAATGTTTGCTGGACAGTAACCTGAATCATATTCACATTTCTAAAGGTTTCATTTATGGGAGAAACTCTTCCTCATCTGCGTCTAAACACTAACTGTTCCTTCACAACTGAAAACACATCAATCTGCTTTGCAATTACACTTTACATTAATTGTGCTAAACGGACCATATGTATCTATGTAACGATGTTAACATGTTTCATATCGCATCTTATTGTTCAAATTATTTCAATCTGATTATGTCACTAATGCACAGTTAAAAGGCTAGTTTAGAGGATAGTTAAAAGGATTATTTGCTCACCCATGTCATTCCAAACCTGTATGGCTCTACAACCCAATCTCATAAGAAAATGAAAATATTTTAAAAAGTAGCAATTTCATATTAATTCATATGATGTGATTCATTCAGAAATTTAATCCTACAAATAAGATAAGAAATGAAATAGCTACCAATTTGTAGTTACAAATTGACATTAGAATGTGTTGGAATTATATCTTTAATGGAACACTAAAAGAGAAGTTTATCAGAATGTCTTGGCTGCTCTTTTTCATACAATTATAATAGATACAGATAATCAACTTCCCAAAACAACCAAAAAATTGACAATTAAAGATGTCCATATGACTTGTGCACTACATTCCAAGATATCTGAGGCCCTGCAATAGCTTTGTGTGATGAACTGACCTAAATATTTTGCTAAAAATTACTTAAAATCTCATTCACATTCACAAATGGTATCAAGACACCAGTTCGAAAGACGCCAAACCTTAAATGTAGGTTGGTTCCTCACACAAAGCTATCATGTATAGTTTGAAAAGATTATATTTTTAGAGTTATTACACTGACAAGAGTAAATGACAACAAAATTGTCATTTTGTGGTGAACTCTCTCTTTAAGAATACATATCTTATCTGCTCATACACAGCTATAGATCACGTCTGTACGTCAGTCATGTGTCATGCCCATCAATTTTTTTTTTTTTTTTTTTTTTTTTTTTCCTCCTGAGCATGTATCTGCATACGCAAAGTATACACTTATGGTTCATAAAGTGTGACATCTAGATATAGATCACAAGTATAGTTGGAAAGGTTGTACCGTTAAACCATCTGAACCCTGTGAATGGAAAAATGCACCAGCACACTGCATTTATACATAAAATCAATGTCAAAGATGAGCCTTTGCAAAATACTGGTCTGTACAGCTCATTTTCTGCTCGCTGAGGTAATATTAATGCCAAAAAGCCTCTTTTTTTTCTTCAAATGCCATTCCTTGAGATTGACAGATACCTATGTTTACTCATTGGAGCGGCTTATTATCAGCCTTATACTATTTTATCGCTTTATATCTTTGCTGTGCCTCTGCATTATTCACCTCAGGATTATTAATTTCACAAGAGGAAGTATGGAAATATATTCAGTATGTTCTAAAACAAGACTTTATGTCAGGAAACATTTAGGCATTTGTCTTATGAAGGCTATCCAGATAATGAGTTTAGCACAGGCCATTAATCCATTATATTTCTACATCGTCCATAACAGACAGCAATCATCAGTTCAGTAAATGTCAAGACAAAGTCATTAATTTTGATCCAAATACTCGCTTAGATTCAGAGGAAACAGACCTCTGACAGAGGTCTTCATCTTGAAGTCTGACATTCATATGCTTAAGGGAGGAAGTCCGCTCTGTAGCGTCGGCATCTTTGAAGCGACACATCATGAATGCCACGTTATTCAAGCACTTTTAATGACAATTCCACTTTTCAGCATTCAGTATAGCATGCATCTTATCTTTCTCGAGGATATTTTGACATTTGAAATGGCACAATCTTGTCTCAAAGGAGCAGAGACTTCGCAAATAATATGTTATATAATCTGCGAGAGTCTAGGCTGTCTGCCGTCTCACTGTTTAGAGAGATTTTAAAAGTCATTCCAGCTCTATTAACGAATTAGCTCTTTCTTATGCGATGCCATTAATTAACAGTTGAAGGCACAATACAGTAAAAGCACATAAAAGATCAAATCTGCTGGGGAAAATGTTCACATAGAAAGTCAACATGATGGGTAAATTAATCTCTGCTCTTCATTTACAAACATTTACATATGAAAAGTAGAGGTTGTCCTTATAATCACACGATAATCCCTTCACATCGGTGGTTTGGCGGCGTCAGCGATTCTGATTGTGCCTGTGTGTCAGTGCATATCAAAGAGACTTGACTTTCAACGTGGTTAGCATAACTGAATGGATAGAATCTGAAATGGTTGTAGTCAAAGCTGTAACAACCATAGTCAATATTCAGATTAGATTTTGACCACTATGTGTTTATCGAATATTGATTCTTAAAGGGATAGTTCACCCAAAAATGAATATAATTTACTCATTCTCAAGCTGTTCCAAACCTGCAAGAATTTCTATCTTCTGTTGAACAGAAAAGAAGACATTTTTAAGAATGTTGGTTACCAAACAAGTGCTGGAAGCCATTGACTTATAGTACAGAAAAAAGGACAATGAAAATCAACAGTTTCCAAGTATCTTCTTTTGTGTTCAACAAAAGAAAGAAAGTCATACAGGTTTGGAACAACTTGAGGATGAGTAAATGATGACAATATACACATTTCTGGGTGAACTATCCCTTTAAATTATTACATTTGGACACCACACTGCTTGCTCAAAACCATGGAAGAATTGTGCAATAATAACAACATCAAACATTAACATCAAGATATGACAAATGGGATGAGATTTAATGGCACATGTTGGATGTCATCAAAGTAGATGAGGTCCATTTTGCAACTTGTCTAAATAATTGTTTTTTTTCTTCAGCAGGGTTATTTGTTACATAAATCTATTAAATAAAAATGTCTATACTTGCATTGTATGGCAGGAAAAGTCCCCTAATGCATCTCAATAATTGTAAGCGCTTCTGCGAATCATGTCCATAGGGATATTCTGTTTTCTCTTATCAGAACAAATGATGTGACATTCATAGATTCATAACGACATATAATGTCTCGCAAATTTGAAATATGCTCATTTATGGAAAGCTAGGTTTTTTGGTCTACCTTAGTAAGCATGCAGTATCAGGGGAAATATATTCCTCCATTAAACTTATGATGTGTAGTAGTTTCAGTGCTGCAACATAACCAGCAAACCAGCGCTGCTATTCTGAGAGAGCTGACTCTTATGCAGGGGTGTAAAGTACTCGAGTAATTGCACTTCATTTCTATACTTTTACATTAAGGCATTTAGCAGACACTCTTATGCAGAGTGACTTGCAAAAGTGTTTTAGTGTCGCATAAGAGACCATTGTGATCAACAGATGGCAAGCAAACAATTTGGAATGCTATTAGCTAGATAAGAAGTGCTTCCTGGACAAATATAAACAAGCACTATTAGAATAATAACCCTGTATGTTTTAAGGGAATTTATACGTGAAAAAAAAAAATTACACTGTGCATCATGTATGTATGTATGTATGTATGTATGTATGTAAGTAATATACATATACATTATATATATATATATATATATATATATGTGTGTGTGTGTATGTGTACAGGTGCATCTCAATAAATTAGAATGTTGTGGAAAAGTTCATTTATTTCAGTAATTCAACTCAAATTGTGAAACTCGTGTATTAAATAAATTCAATGCACACAGACTGAAGTAGTTTAAGTCTTTGGTTCTTTTAATTGTGATGATTTTGGCTCACATTTAACAAAAACCCACCAATTCACTATCTCAACAAATTAGAATATGGTGACATGCCAATCAGCTAATCAACTCAAAACACCTGCAAAGGTTTCCTGAGCCTTCAAAATGGTCTCTCAGTTTGGTTCACTAGGCTACACAATCATGGGGAAGACTGCTGATCTGACAGTTGTCCAGAAGACAATCAATGACTACGTTTACATGGACATCAATACTCCGTTTTTAATTCGATTAAGACAATACTCTGATTAAGAGTCTACCATGTAAACAGAGATTTTTAATTACCTTAATCCGGCTAAAGTCATAATCAAAGTAAACAGAAATTGAATTAAGACATGTGGAGCATTCCTATTTTAGTCGCATTATTGAAGTGCAGTACAGACATGTAAACACCTTAATCAAACTATTACCATCATGTAGGACTTTTCGCCGCATTTTGCGATAGGATACACACACGGCAGTGATCAACCGTTTGATGGCAAATAAAAGAGCTTCAACACTGCCGTCGTCTGTATGCACGTACAAATAATTAACTGCACCTGAAGCTTTCATAAAATTAAAAATGAAACACCCAAAACTGTATATGGCATCATCACGAAGACAAACTATATGTTTATACATAAAATTCTGGAGGGGACGTCGGATGGCATCGCGTGGTGAGATAATGACGTGTGCCATTAATCGATCTATGTACTATAACATGTAAAACGTGAACATGAAAGGATTATTCTAAAAGCAACTCATGTAAACACCGTAATCATAATATTGTCTTATTCAGAATAAGGTAAATAATTAGATTACTGATGTCCATGTAAACGTAGCCATTGACACCCTTCACAAGCAGGGTAAGCCACAAACATTCATTGCCAAAGAAGCTGGCTGTTCACAGAGTGCTGTATCCAAGCATGTTAACAGAAAGTTGAGTGGAAGGAAAAAGTGTGGAAGAAAAAGATGCACAACCAACCGATAGAAATGCAGCCTTATGAGGATTGTCAAGCAAAATCGATTCAAGAATTTGGGTGAACTTCACAAGGAATGGACTGAGGCTGGGGTCAAGGCATCAAGAGCCACCACACACAGACGTGTCAAGGAATTTGGCTACAGTTGTCGTATTCCTCTTGTTAAGCCACTCCTGAACCACAGACAACGTCAGAGGCGTCTTACCTGGGCTAAGGAGAAGAAGAACTGGACTGTTGCCCAGTGGTCCAAAGTCCTCTTTTCAGATGAGAGCAAGTTTTGTATTTCATTTGGAAACCAAGGTCCTAGAGTTTGGAGGAAGGGTGGAGAAGCTCATAGCCCAAGTTGCTTGAAGTCCAGTGTTAAGTTTCCACAGTCTGTGATGATTTGGAGTGCAATGTCATCTGCTGGTGTTGGTCCGTTGTGTTTTTTGAAAACCAAAGTCACTGCACCCGTTTACCAAGAAATTTTGGAGCACTTCATGCTTCCTTCTGCTGACCAGCTTTTTAAAGATGCTGATTTAATTTTCCAGCAGGATTTGGCACCTGCCCACACTGCCAAAAGCACCAAAAGTTAGTTAAATGACCATGGTGTTGGTGTGCTTGACTGGCCAGCAAACTCACCAGACCTGAACCCCATAGAGAATCTATGGGGTATTGTCAAGAGGAAAATGAGAAACAAGAGACCAAAAAATGCAGATGAGCTGAAGGCCACTGTCAAAGAAACCTGGGCTTCCATACCACCTCAGCAGTGCCACAAACTGATCACCTCCATGCCACGCCGAATTGAGGCAGCAATTAAAGCAAAAGGAGCCCCTACCAAGTATTGAGTACATATACAGTAAATGAACATACTTTCCAGAAGGCCAACAATTCACTAAAAATGTTTTTTTTTTTTTTATTGGTCTTATGAAGTATTCTAATTTGTTGAGATAGTGAATTGGTGTGTTTTTGTTAAATGTGAGCCAAAATCATCACAATTAAAAGAACCAAAGACTTAAACTACTTCAGTCTGTGTGCACTGAATTTATTTAATACACAAGTTTCACAATTTGAGTTGAATTACTGAAATAAATGAACTTTTCCATGACATTCTAATTTATTGAGATGCACCTGTATATGTATATGTGTGTGTGTGTCCAGTATAGGTATTTATTATTTTTGTCACAAAATATTTCTATTGAAATATTTATCTACATTTTTAAAATAAATGCTGTTCTTTTGAACTTTCTATTCATCAAATTCTGAAAAAAAGTATGATAGTTTCCACAAAATTATTGATTCAGTGCCAAATTATTATACGGTTGGAAGATCCAAACATGGCCCATTATAAGATTTCTAACAGAGTCAGTCACTTATTGATTTTTTAATCTGTTGGTATTTGATAGAATCAGTGATGCCGTGTGTCTAAACAAGATGTCCAGGACCTCCAGCAGAAATATAGGCCCACAACATCAAAAATACAGCAGTATATTTCATTGTACACATGGAGTACTTTTTATCCCTGTGTTCACCAAACCCATCTTGAGTGTTTGCTGCTAAAAAGCTCATTTTTTAGTTTCATCTGACCATAGAAGCCAGTCACATTTGAAGTTCCAGTCGTGTCTGATAACTGAATATGCTGGAGTTCGTTTTTGGATGAGCGAGGGGAATTTTTCTTGAAACCCTCCCAAACAACATGTGCTGATGTAGGTGCTGTTTGACAATTTTTTTTAAGGTTTTCTGACCCCGAGACTCAACTATTTCTGAAATTCTCCAGCTGTGGTCCTTGGAGAGTCTTTAGCCACTCAAACTCTCCTTCTCACCATGCATTAGGACGATATAGACACACGTCCTCTTCCAGGCAGTTTCGTAACATTTATGTTGTTTGGAAATTCTTAATTATTGCCCTGATGGTGGAAATGGGAATTTTCACTGCTCTAGCTCTTTTCTTAAAGCCACTTCACTAATTTGTGAAGCTCAATTATCTTTTGCTGCACATCAGAAATATATTCTTTGGTTTTATTAAGAGAATTTGGGCTTTGTTTTCCCTCCTATTTCTATTTCTGTGAAACAGGAAGCCGTGGCTGGATAATTTCATGTTCATAATCACCCTGGAGTGCTCAAAATTGTGAATATGAATGGGAATATACTTCAGAGATATTTTACTCATAAGAATTTCTAGGGGTACCAATAATTGTGTCCAACGTGTATTAGAGAAAAACATTTATTTCATAATGATATTTCCCCCATTTTAAATTCTTATTATGCAATGAAAGGTTAGATTTTTGTGATTTTTTTAAATAAAAGATCAAAAGGATTAATAATGCAGGTTTATTTTCAGAGCCTTCTTTGATCATATTTACCAAGGATGCCGATATTTTTGGCCATGACTGTATGTATGTATATATATATATATTATATATATATATATATATATATATATATGTGTGTGTGTGTGTTTGTGTGTGTGTGTGTATAGGTATTTATTATTTATGTCACAAAATATTTCTATTGAAATATTTATCTACAGATTTAAATAAATGCTGTTCTTTTGAACTTTCTATTCATCAATCTCTGAAAAAGTATGATAGTTTCCACAAAATTATTGATTCAGTACCAAATTAGAATATTACAATGATTTCTGAAGCATTATGTGCCACTAAAAAAATGGATGTAATGATGCTGAAAATTCAGCTTTGCATCACAGGAATAAATTACATTTCAAAATATATTAAAATAGAAAACAGGTATTTTAAATTATAATAATATTGCATACTGTTTTACTTAATTGTATTTTTATTAAATAAATGCAGCCATGGTGAGCGTAAGAGAATTTCTTTAAAACAACCATTTTGAATGGTAGTATATATAAATCATTATATGTAATCTGAAAATCTTTAAATATAAAATGCAAAAAGCCCCAACTATGGTAATTTGTCCTTGTAAATAGATTTATCTCACCTCTACTGTATTAAACTACTATATGAAACAGACCACTATAGAGCTGATTTAGCGTTCACCTGAAAGGTGGTTTGCCCTTGAGCTTTACACAGAAGAGTGAGAAAACTGTGATTGAACAGGTTCCTTTTAGTGTATCAAAGTTACTTTCATGTGAAAATCTCTACTGTCTCTTAATTTCATCATTCAGTTTCAAACGGCTTTTTACTTTTAAATACCTACATACAAAACTTTTACTCAAGTATGTTTTGGCTAGATACTTAGACTTTTAATTTTCCATTTACTTTTTGGAAAAACGATGTCAGTTGAGTCTAACGTTCTGTTTATAATAAAGAAACCCGCAATGGCTAAGCAACCGGAACGATGGCATTAAAATAAATTAAGATTGGCTTCGGTAAACGCTCTACTGTCATTATGTCACACCAGCATGTGGAAATGTCATTTGGTCAATGACTCTGCATTAGTTATGAAAATGCTTTCATTTCGACATGACATCAAATCTTCAAGGACACTGAATTCGGTCTGCTAGGAGCGAGAGTCAAATTTGAAATTCTTCTCTCCATAGCACAGAGTCATTACTCTGGTCTGCTGAAGTTTCCTGGGGGCAGCACATCTCAGCTCTTCATAGCACATATAGATTTAGAGTGGCTTCACTGGGCACAGTCATAAATATACCACTGTAAAAAGCATTTCGCATGGCCGTGTGATGGCTTGTTTGAAAACAGGGGATTTCGGTGATTTCAGTGCCTACATTTTGAGTCATGGCGATGTCAGCCTATGGTCACTGTAACAGTATCTATTATGCTTCTCATTTTCAGAACAGATGGCCATATTCAGGGCAATTTCCACTGTTTACAATTCACCTTGCATGTACTCTAGACAGCCGGCCATTTATCTAAGCAATCAGAGTTGCTATTCACTAATGGCTCGAGTGAAAGTGCATTTCAATGACTTCTTTCCTCAGATATGACATGAGATTGAACATAATATATTACATACGCACTGTACTCACTGTATGCTTATACAGAGCCACATATATGAATGTATATGTGATGTGTTTACAGAAATAATATTTCTACCATAAATCAACCTGGTTGGAGACATACATGCAGGAATGTATATGCTGAAGCATTTGTTTTTATGTTATATACATACACATACACGAAAGGTTTAATTTAATTAAAGTTTGCCCGCTGGTGGTTTTAAAGCACACCCGATTATTATGAAACCAGATCTATACAAATCTCACAATCATGTGTTCGGTCTGTGTGGTTTTTTCATTGCATGTATGAAATATTGAGTTCAATAACATGATTGATTTTCTTCGTCTCACCCACTTTTGCCGACAAGAAGGGCTCAATCAATCACAGAGTATCTAAAAACACTGGGTGAATGCGCATTGCAAAATAAGTAGGTTGAGTTTGATAACTCAGTCGTGACATGAGCTAAATCTCCAGCCAAAGCAATACCCACGACCACCCATAGGAGAAGGCTGGAGCTGCAAAAGCTCAGTGTATGACAGAATCTGCCTGGTGTTGTTTAAAAATCGGCCACATCTGTCAAGAGAAGCTGCCCATCACACTATTATAATGTAATCATTTTTCCTAAAATAAGCCCGGAGGAGCTTTTCTCATATGGAACTGCTTCTTTTCAGATTAAACCACAGCTGGAGATCATAATTACCATAGTAGATGAAGCAGATGAAGATCTTGCACTTAAAATAAAATAAAAAACAGTTGTCAAATATATAAAAGAGACTGAGTCAAATACATAAGCAAGAATGAGTCAAAAATCATCTAAACAATAAAAAAAGTTCTGTCAAATATGTAAGACATTGTTATTTTATATAATATAAAATAATAAATTGTATAATTGATATAGTCTACTATTATAGTTTTTATTAATATTTAGAATTAGTTTCTATATTTTCTGTTTTCATCAAATGTCATTAATTTTGTCTATGTTTTAGCTTTAGCTTTAGCTTTCAGGTATTTTGGTATCAAGTTAAACTAAATGAAGTTGTGCTCAAAATTATTCATAGCCTTGGTAAATATGATCAAAGAAGGCTGTGAAAAACAATTAACCTTTCACTGAAATAAAAAAAAAGAGAAAGTGAGGGGTGGGGGGGGGAGTCACATTATGAAATAAATGTTTTTCTCTAATACACAATGGCCACAATTGTTGGTACCCTTAGAAATTTGCATATTTAATCACACCAGGGTGACTAGGAACGTTAAATTATCCAGCCTTGGCTTCCTGTTTCACAGGAATATAAATAGGAGGCCAAATTCCCTTAATCATAAATCACTATGCAAGAAACATCTCATGGATGCACTGGGACGCATCCTCAGTGATGTATCCTGGGATCACTGGGTGTTTCGGGTCTCACAACATCATACACCCTCACCCAGGCGACCCAGCCAGGGTTGATCAAGCCCCGACTTGCGTCCCAGTAGCAGTCCACGGATCAGCGCTCTTAATCCAAAGCCACCTTGTGGCCTTCTCTGCGGCTTCGCTCACGTATTAAATGGCCCTCTTCTTGGCCACCCCTGTAACGCCCAAACGACTGAGGACTTTGCAAAGTGAACGTCCTGCAAAGCCTCTACAGCCGAATTCTATAGGCTCATAGAAGGTTCTCCAGCCTCTCTCCCTGCACTCCTCCACCAGTTCCTGGTACATAGCGCGTTTCCTCTCATTGGCTTCCTCAATACGCTCTTCCCAGGGCACCGTAAGTTCCAGCATGATCAGCTGTTTTGAAACCTCAGAGGTAACTATCATGTCTGGACGGAGACTTGTTGTTGCAATGTGCTGAGGGAACCTTAGCTGTTTTCCCAGGTCGACCTGCAGCTGCCAATCCGAGGCTTTGTGGAGGAGGCCTGTTGTTAATTGTGGGCACGCCCGGGGTTTCTCTCCAGCTTTAATGAAGGGGACTGCCTTCTTTGGAGCATGATGATACTTGCTGGTGCTGATGGCTGAGGCTAAGTTCTCAGCAATTGCCTTAAGCACCTGGTCATAGCGCCAACGATAACGACCATCAGCCAGAGCCTTTGGTCAGCTGCTGAGGAGATGTTCTAATGAGCCTCTTCCAGAGCAGAGAAGGCAGGAAGGTGTCTCGCTCTTCCCCCAGACATGGAGGTTCACTGGGCTTGGCAGGGCATCGTAGACAGCTTGTACCAGGAAACGGACCCGATGGAAATCTGCCTGCAAGATATTTGCCCAGGTGATCCTGCGCTGCAGTGTATTCTCCCACCTAGTCCACGCTCCCTGCTGCTGGAGTCCCACCGCCCTGCTCATTCGCTCTTCCTCCACGCCTGCTTGGACCTCTTCCTGGAGTAGATGGTGTCTTTCCTTGCCACGGGCCTGGCTAATCAGAGTCTTTGGGAAGTAGCCCAAGCCCACTCTGCCTGTCGCCACGGTGCCCACCAGTGCCTTTTGTCTCAGGCGTGACTCTGCCACCTCCACTGCTTTCCCACCCTTCCATTTCCTTCCTGTCCTCACCTCAATGCCGGCTGATGACACCTTGCAGTCCCTGGAGTCCCTGTACTGTAGGGCTTCTCTGGTGCGTACCACCATAAATTCTTCCGTGAGGCCACTGAAGGGCAGCTGTAAAATCAAAGAATATATTTCTGATGTGCAACAAAAGATTGTTGTAATTCACAAAATAGAAAGTGGCTGTAAGAAAAGAGCTAAAACATTAAAAAGTTCCAATCAGCAGAAAATGTTACAAATCTGCATGGAAGAGGATGTGTTTTTATTGTTTTAATGCAATGTGAGGAGGAGAGTTTGAGTGGCCAAAGACTCTCCAAAGATCACAGCAGGAGAACTGCAGAAAATATTTGAGTCTCAAACAAATTTATCAAACAGCACCTACATCAAGAGAAATCAAGAAAAGAAAACGCTCTCATCCAAAAACAAAATCCAGCATAATAATTTGCTAAACACTACTGGAACTTCAAACGGGACTGGCTTCTATGGTCAGATGAAATGGTCTTTTTTTCAGCTAAAACTCAGGATGGGTTTGGTGTGCACCAAAAAAGTATGTGTACAATTAAATATTCTGGATCTTTAATGCTGTGGGCCAGAACATCATGTTCTGATACATGGCATCATGGATTCAATTAAATACCAACAAATAAAAAAAATTAACAATTGACTGTCCATGCTAGAAATCTCATAATGGCCAAGGTTGGATCTTCCAACAGTATAATGTTCCAAAACAAACATCAACACATGTCACTGAGCACAAAATGAAGCTTTTGCCATGACCATCCCAGTTCCCTGACCTGAACCCTATAGAAAACGAGTGGGGTGAACTGAAGATAAGAAGCACCAACATGGAGCTGTGAAGCTGAAGGATCTGGAGAGATTATGTATGAAGGAATGGTTTCTGATCTCTTGTCAGGTGTTCTCCAAACTCTTCAGGCATTACAGGTGAAGACTCAGAGCTCTTATCTTGGCAAAAGGAGGTTGCAAAAACTATTAAATAAAGATGGTATGATTAATTGTGACCAATGTGTATTAGAGAAAAACATTTATTTCATAATGAGATATTCCCTCCATTTTAAATTCTTATTCTCCAATGAAAGGTTAGATTTTTTTTAAGTATACATATTCAAATAAATGTTGATATATTCAAAACTATGAACAAAACAGCTTTTGAAATTTTGACAGGAAAAAAAAAACAAAAAAAAAAACAATAATACTATTTTAGGAAATGCTTTTACAAAAGTTCAACATACGAACAGTGAAATGTATCTCTTTTATCCCCCGGGCAATTTCTAGCCAAGAGTAGAAAGTTATCTATACAAAAATGATCTCATATAAGGAATTTGTAAGACCTCACATGCAAAGATGAACGGACCATATGCATGTCATGAAGTATGGGGTGAAATAATGAGAGCTGTATCCAGGGATTATGACAGTGACAATTCAGTCAGTCACTGTCATCCATCAATATAAAGCTCTGTCAGAGGACACACGGAGGAGAGTGTTCTGTCGCAGGAGAGATGTGCTGACTCCAGACAGCTGCCCGGACAGTCACTCACTCCAGGTTAATTGAAGTTCACCCTTTTGATTGGTCAGTGATGGAACTCATTAGCATAGGTGAGAAGGTCAGCCTGCTTTGCATTTGAGCTCATTTTTACTGCTCTTAAGGCTCCCAAAGACAATTAAACGTAGAAAGGTCGGTCGACTGGTTTTCTTGACTTTCTTGCATTACCGCATAAGTATTGCTGGTACTATATCCCTGGACTTTTCCTGCCATCAAGACAGATGAATTAACTCCACTATTGGATAGGTGAATTCGAAGCCGCATTGCAGAGATCTGTCATTGAGCTGAGGTTATTAGTCAGAATATGATTTTCCACTGATTCTGTTTTAAAATCAGAAAATGAAAACAGCTTGTCGGGTTGTGCTGAATGTTCAATGGGGTCCAACTGTCTAATAAGTCACAGACCATACTGAAAATCTGTAGTCTAATTTGAAAATTAAATGGATTTCAAAACCTGATTTAAACCATGAAATTGGCTGAAATGATTTTAAATATTTTAAAGAAAAAAATCATCATGACATAAAAATGAATATTTAAAATTCTGCAATATAGGTCACTAATCAAATAAATAGGTAGTTTTGTGACATTGACTGATTTACATTTACATTTAGTCATTTAGCAGATGCTTTTATCCAAAGCGACTTACAAATAAGGACAATGAAAGCAATCAAAATCAACAAAAGAGCAATGATATGCAAGTGCTATAACAAGTCTCAGTTAGCTTAACGCAGTACACGTAGCAAGGTTTTTTTTTATTATATAATAAAAAGAAAACAGATACAGCAAGCAAGTGTTAGAGACCTTTTTGCTTTTGTTAATTGTATAATAAATAAAAAGAAAAATAGAATACAAAAAGATTAAGCTAGTGTTAGATTTTTTTTTGTTTGTTTCGTTTTAAGAAAACAAGAATAGAATAGAGAGTGCTAGAGTTAGAGGGTCAAATAAAGATGGAAGAGATGTGTTTTTAGCCGATTCTTGAAGGTGGATAAGGACTCAGCTGCTCGGATTGAGTTAGGCAGGTCATTCCACCAGGAGGGAACATTTAATTTAAAAGTCTGTAAAAGTAATTTTGTGCCTCATTGGGATGGCACAATAAAGCGACGTTCACATGCAGAACGCAAACTTCTAGAGGGCACATAAGTCTGAAGTAATGAATTTAGATAAAGGGGTGCAGAGCCAGTGTTGGTTTTGTAGGCAAACATTAATGCCTTGAATTTTATGCGAGCAGCTACTGGTAGCCACTGCAAATTGATAAACAGAGGTGTTACGTGCATTCTTTTTGGCTCATTAAAAATTAATCTTGCTGCCGCGTTCTGGATTAACTGTAAAGGTTTGATAGAACTGGCTGGAAGACCTGCCAAGAGAGCATTGCTCTGAGAGCATTGTTTCTGAATGACAGAACCTAGTGATGCCATGTAGACAGAGAAGAGAAGTGGTCCAAGAACTGAGCCCTGAGGCACCCCAGTAGTTAGATGTTGCGACTTGGACACCTCACCTCTCCAAGATACCTTGAAGGACCTATCTGAGAGGTAAGACTCAAACCATTGGAGTGCGGTTCCTGAGTTGCCCTTTGCCAATGGTTTATTTATTGTTCTTACTTCCACTGAAGACTAATATGTTCTTTAGATCATTCTCGAATCATTTTGGAACATCAGGTTTTGACTTGGGGAGTTCATATTGGAGTTCATGCTGTTATTAAAGAAAAAGAGAGATATACCAAAGACATTCAAGTTAATTGATCATTTAATATTACTGTACTGAATATACAATTTGCAGTGGGAAATCAGAAATTTAAAAACAAAAAAAGTGCAAAAAAGTATTAATTTGTGGTCTCAGATTTTGATGACAAAATAATAATGTTGGCACAAGAATTATAGTATACCAAAGGAAACAAATTAACAATAAGGATCACAAAAATGTACAATGATTACCAGTTTCAACTATAGTACCATAGTTACTACAGTTAATCTAAATTACATAAAATCTAATTAATCTAATAAACTGTGGTAACTTAGTCTTAGCCAGTACCTATGAAAAAAATTAAACAAAAAGCCAGACACATTCTGGAAGCTTCCAGTTCATATTGACTAATGTTTTTTGCACATACAACAATCCTTTAACATTTTTTTTTTTTTCAAAAAAAAAAGAAAAACATAGCCAAAACAAACATACAAACAAAAAATAAATTCCAATTGGGATATAACAATAATTTTGATTTAGAAAATAAACATTTTATGGTGACAAAGAATTTTCTATGACTTTAAACTAGTACCATGGTATTTACCATGGTAAATTTCAATATTTTGCAACCTAGATCTTACAAATACAGCTTATTAAAACCTATCCTTTTTGTGGTTTCATTTGATGCTTTTTTATATACATACATAAAATGAGTACTTGTTGTAGTAGTAGTCTAAGTCATTTACGACAATCATGATCATCCTCTCTTTTTTTTTCTTTAGAATTGTATGTCCTTATATTAATTTAAAGGCACACTTCAAGATGCAGTCCAGAAGAGAGTTGTTTTTTTAGGCCACAAGCGAAATGAGCAGCTTCATTCAGAGCCCTAACTAGGTAAAAAATAATTAAAATTCTCATTTCCAGAGGGGTTTCTGCTGGTTACAAACGGCCACCAGCCTGTTCTCATTATCTCTTGAAAGTTGGAAGTTCAACGTGCACAGTCCAGCACCGTGGAAGGTCTTGAATGGATTTTGAGCTGCGGAGACTTATTTATGGCTGTGAAATTTAATAAGCAGGGTGTGTGTAATCCTCTTCCCAGCTCAAGCAGTAGGCCTGGGGACTAACATGCACCACAAGGGTACGACAACACACGCTCAGTACACAGATCTGGCCCCATGATCAGAGAAAGGGCAGAGCTTGCTGTCCCAAACAGGGGAAGTAGAATACAGCGTTTCCCCTGGCAGCCACAAAAGCTGGCAGAGGGCTCAGAAACTTGAGTCGAACGGGCCAGACTGAGAGAGACGGGCATCGGGCGGACTGGAAACAGAGCAAGTAGGCAAGTCGAGTGGCTTGTGACTGAAGCAAGGAGGCTAGCAGATGCTGGTCCAGAAGGCTATTTACAGGATGAGGATAGTCCACCACGTGGGCCCACAGGGATTAGGAGTCAGAGAGAGGTAAACAGATTAATCCAGAAAAAGAGGCAGCATTTTTAACCTCATCATTCCCCTTACACCCTGCAGAGCATCTTCCACCCACTCGCACACTTCAGACCAAGTGTGTGCCCAAGAATCTGCACCATCCGTCAGGAATACCACCCAGCCTACAGTAGTGCCCACAAACAGCCCCGTCCATGGATGCCTGGACACATAGTCGATGGAAATTAACTCTTTCACACTCAGACGTGAGTTAAATCAATACGGACTGTCTTTTCCTTCCAAATGAGCGACTTTACATCCAAAAGGACACAATCTACTGCAACATGCCATTGAAAACAGGATTATTCCTCATTCTGTTCTTGTTTACCCTCCAAGCCACTAGAATCAAAGGTAAGCCGGTGTTTGAATGCCATTCTAATGCTATTTTATTTAAACAAAGTCTTATAATTCAGCAAATACAGGACTTCTGGTAATGTGCAACGCCTCAGAGCGACTACAGCCTGTGCGATTCCTCACACAATAGCATCTTTCCGCCCTCGGTGATCGAATGAGCTTTTAAATATTTTAGGAGCCAATTTGCAAGGAAATAAAAGAAACGCAAAGATTTTTCTTATGCAAAACAAAGCCTGATGACAAATCATTTGATAACATTTTTGTGGCAAGCACGCCATTAGCGCTTCCTTTTTGGTACGATATGCTGGAAAAGCACGTTTCGCTAACATTTCATGCGAGTTCTGAATGCCTCTAGTCTGGCTACAGCGTTCAGAAGCTCCATTCATTAGCAGAGAGAAACAAAAGGCATTCTGTTTGTGGCCGTGTGGAACGCTAATCTTTTCTGGCTTGTAGCTTTGCTGTAGGGCCTCGCTCATCGCTTCAGAAGTACAGCTCAATTAACATCGCTGCCCCTCATGTCTGCCCATGTGCTCGGCGGGCTCATAGACGGCAGCGGGACACATGATCAAATCAGTCACCCTGGTTTATCTGTGAGAAATTGCACCACTGGCCCTACATCTGCTCATTTGCTAATTAACACATGTGGTCAGATGTTTTGTGACCTAGAAACACATTGTTGGGACCCCTTCATCTCTAAATAGGGCCACATGTGGCACTAGAACAGGGCGTCTTTTGTGTGTGATCAAAATAATTAGACTGAAGGTCCAATCTGATTTGACACCAGGGTTTCAGAAGAACTTCAACAACGGTGTAATTGTTACAGATTCATCACTGATAGCCATATAATACTCTGCGTGAATCTATAGTAAATGACTGACTACACGCTATTAAAACAGAGTCCATTACCATTATAATGCAGGTACTGGTAGAATTTGCTAAAGAGTTTCATTAGAAAAACATTTTTTGTTTAAACTCTAAAAAAAAGTACCTACTGTATAAATGCAGCTTGCAATTGAAATTAACAGTAAAACTCACACTTTTATACCTTTTTCACACAAATTATGATTACAAGATTTATTTTTGTGCAGTTCCTTGCAAAACACTAGGCTATGATACCAAAACACTTTTTACCATAGTTTGTGATTTGCAAACTACATTTTCATGGTTGCATCACATAACCATCTCCATATGAATGACTTTTTTGGCTGTAGTAAACTTGCTTGGTAGCGCACCTGGTACAGCACTGCACTTGTGATTTGGAGCACAATGAGTCACATAAAACATGAGCCATGATAGAATTCTTGTAGAAAAAAAAAAAAAATTGCATAAGGTTGCATAAGCAAATGTGTTTTTATCTCGCATCTGCTTTTGTTAACACTATTGGATAGATTTAGAGTACAGTTTACTGCATGCAGTACGTTATTTTCAAATGTGATAAAGCAGTAACCGTTTAGTGTCATTTCATTTCTGAATTGCAGCAATACATATAACAACCAACGTAATAAAATGTTAACAGATTCATGTTCATCTTTTTTGGATAAAACCAAATGCACATTTACAGGCAATCACTAGACATTTGACTTTTCAAAGTGTTGCGAAGATGTCACAAAATATCTTTTTGAAGAAATGTCACCACAGGCATGTTTTTTTCCACTGAGTCTGAGTTGAGATTGTTAGCTACTGAATGCAGTTGTTTTGTTGGTACCTAAATTTGTTTAGCCCAGGCTATGCCATTTAAGTGCTGGTGTAGCTACTGGTTATGCAATTAACCAGAGGATAAGCCTTGTCAGCAAAGAGCATCGACATCCAAAACGCAATATAACACATGACTAGCTATGCTATGAAGAGAAATCTGCATGTACACAATCATGTACTAGGAAATCCTGTCTTAATGTGGTCTGATCGCATGTTTTATGAGATTCTTTTAAGCAGGATTACTTATTTGGCTTTAAAAGTTACCAGTTGAACATTAAAAACAAAGGTATGTGTTTAGCCTCCACTGAAGCTGCACTTATATCACTAACGCTACTACTTGTCTACTAACTAAGCTTAAGCTAATCTGCGAGTGGTGAACAGAGGTCTGGTGAAGTCTGAGGGACCCCCTTGCTGAGCCAGGCTTAATGTTTTAAGAAGCTCTCTGACGTTTACCAGCTGGTCACACAATACTCCATTTTGAAAACATTTAGCCCCATTTTAATGGAGGCCCTGTAGCCTACTTTTTAAATAACCTGATGGTTGGTTTGAAAGAGATCTAATATGATCTTTCAATTTCTCAAGAGGTCTTGAAGTGGCTCAGATCTTACATGGAGGGGACACACAATTTGTCTGTTTTTAATGGATCTGTGAGTGTTACAACTAAGAGGAAATTATAAAGATTACATCAAAACCGCTGAAGAGCCAAGCTATTAAACTAGTCAGAACTGTTGTTATTTAATGTAAAAACATCCAGATGTACTTTGATATGAGCTATTAACTGTATAATTGTTTGATGCTTCATTACTGAAGTAGCTAATTATGCATCGCTGTCATTTTGCAGTACATATGTTCACTATGGCAATGACATGAACTGAAGTTAATGAAGTGAGATTTGTTGTCATTCTAATATCTGGACAATTCATCCTGAACTTCACTAGTCTGTAAATACCAGTAAAAGAACAGGTGTAAGTCTATTACGCCAATGAGCGCAGGTGCTGGTTTACTCTAACAGCTATCTCTGGTCACAACCAATTAGGTAACAGGTCAGAAGGTGGGTCACCTTGAGTATAAATACTCTTAGATGTCAGAATGGGTTAGTTTTAGGGTCTCTGGCAAGTAAGAACGTTTAATGACACATCACTGTAAAATTTAACCTCTAAAATTGATCATTTAAATAGCTAGTTCATGCAAAAACAAAAATTTTATTATAATTTACTGACCTTCATGTCGTTCCAAAAATGTATGAATTTCTTTCTTCTGTGGATCACAAAAGGAGATGTTTTGAAAAATGTCTCAATGTTTGTTTGTTTTTTTGTTTGTTTGTTTGTTTTAGAATGTATATATGAATAAAAAAACAAAAACAGCTGAACTATCATAATTGCTGACATAAAATCGAGTTAAACTCTGAAAATATTTAATGACATATCGAATAAATGGAAAACAATGATATAATGACTACATTTATAAGCATGACTTTTTCATATTAATAATCTTGAAAACTTTCTTTCAGCTTGATCATTATGTAAAAATTCTGTGATTTCAATCAAACACAATTAAGATTACTACAACTGGAGAACAGAGGCCTTTTTAACTCTTATCTAGTGAATGCACTAAACATCTGCCGGGATGGTGTTATAACCGACTGCTTGACTTAGGCCTAATCCAATTAAATGTTCATTCAGCATACTAATCATAGACTTAAAGGGTTTCAAATGGTCTCTGAGCGAGAGTAATTACATGAAGTGTAATTATATTATCCATCGGCTTACTGTTCTCAGGTAAAGTCGATCCTGCTCTTCTGAAACAATGAAACATGCTGTTGTTGTGACATTTGCAGAACTCACTGCTGACGACTTGATTCTCAGGATCAGAAATGTGAAGTACAGGCGCTTCCTGGAGACTCCACAGCCAATGAAGCAGTTGACAGATGGCAGAGATTCACTTTCTCTAGATGCACATCGAGCAAAGAGATCAGCGCTGTTTAATACGGGGGTTAAAGTTTGTCCTCAGGAGAGCATAGCGGAGGTCATCACCAGCCATAAAGCCTACTACAAACTAAGAGGTAGGACAACATCTACCCTGAACACCACAAGGGACGGAGCCTTGAGAATCAGTGCCAAATTTGGCAACAACACCTCAGATCCTCATAAATCATAATTAACTTCCCAATCATTCGAAGCCTTCTGAGAGATGAAGGATGAAGCCAAGCCAAAAAAAGAAGTGGCTCTGAGCCAAGTATAGATAAAAGTAGTGTACTTTTTTTAGGCTTACCTTCTTTGAGTATGGATTTTTCTATGTTTCTACATGTGGCAAGGCAAAAAAAGGGTTAAAAAATAACCTTTTTTTAACCCTTATTAAAAAAATAAGGGTTAAAAAATAATAAAAATTAACCTTTTTACCATATAAATATATTTTCAAAGGTTTTTTTTATTAAATTAATACTTTATTCAGCAAGGAGGCTTTAAATTGATCAAAAGTGACAATAAAGACATTTGTAATGTTACAAAACATTTTTATTTCAATTAAATGCAGTTCTTTTAAACATTTTCCACAACATTGACCATAATAAGACATGTTTCTTGAGCACCAAATCAGAATGATTTCTGACGAATCATGTAACACTGAAGACTGAAGTAATTGCTACATCTACTTTAAAATATAAAAAGTTGTTTTAAATTAATAGTAAATTAATTATATGACCCCAAACTTTTGAATGGTATTGTAAAACGACAGCTAAACAAAGTGGAAAAACCCTTAAAAATCCAATCATCATTTACTAACCCTCATGTTGCTGAATGACTTGTGTAGAACACAAAACTTGAAATTATAAATAATTTGCTAGTCACTTTTGCCATGCATTCACAATGAATGTGGACAGAAACTCTCAAGTTTAAAAAATATCATAAAATTAGTTCACATGAAGTCAAACAGGTTTGGAATGACAAGTGAGTAAATTATGACAGCGTTGTAATTTTGGGATGAAACGTCTCTTTAAAGACCTATTTCTATCTGATCTGACCCTTAAAAATGGCTTTCGCTGGTGTATCCTAATGCAGTCAGGTTGATTCGGTCATATTAAATCTTGATATTTTTAGCTTGAATAAAACCAATCAATTTAGATAATACCACATGAGGCACTTTTTTGGGGTCACCTGACAAAACATTTTTACACTGAAGCAGATAGCATGATATTAAATTACTGATACAAACAAGCTAAAGGTGAAGCACATTTAGCTGTCAGATGCAGTTAAGAGATACTCTTAATTAAATGTCCATAATAACCGTGTTGGCAAAATGAGATAATGGCGGCAAATGACTGCAAGATAAACATTATTAAGCATGTTACACCTCTGTCAGTGGTGCAGATAATTAATTTTAAGGGTCCCGGCATGTTTTATCAGGTCTTTGCTGTTAGTCCTCTCTCAATTCTCTAACGGCCTTCTCTAAATAATTCCCATGATATTTAACAGTTTGTCAAGAAGCTGTGTGGGAGGCCTTCCGGATCTTTCTTGACAGAGTTCCTGACACCATGGAGTACCAGCAGTGGGTGTACATCTGTCAGAAAGACTCACTTTGCATGGAGGATCTGGCCCGAAATTTTAGTAGCACACAGGAGCATCTTGACATGGTAGCCAGTGTGAGTAGCTGCTCGTGTCCGTTGCCAATTCAGTCCATTCGTCTTGCCAATACAGTCTAAATATTCCAATATTATTCAATTGTAAAAGGCTTTTTCGTAAATTCTCAAAGAGGTTTATTTCATTTACAGAGAGTGAATGCTCAAGATGAACAGAAGAGGTAAGAATCCCGAAGATAATCTTGAATTCAAGGGCTTCTTGGTTTCAGTATTCATGGTATGGCGAGTTACATGTCTTCATTTTGGGCTCGAACCCTTTAGATTATCTAGAATGAGGTCATCTGACTAGTGGGAGATGATAAAAATCTCAGCGTGTCCTTTAAAAAACAAAGTTTGTTGATATTTGGTGGCCTAGCTAAACACTGCTCTCTGACCTGATCCACTTTAATAAGAGGGATCTGTGCCCAGAGATATTACGCTTGGGTGTTAGAGCCACACAAACATACCCGGGCTTATATGCAGTCAACCCCTTTATCGGGGACAATGAATTTTATTGCATTTATCATTCTTGGATTGATTCGTCCCTTCTCGACATGTTTTCAATTATTTTTAGGGCTCTCACACCTGCACCAGGCGAGAAATGTAAGTCCTTACCATCTGAATGAGAAAGAAATACTGGTTGATCTTATAAAAAACGTGACTGATTGATGGCTTTTTATGCTTCAGGTTCAAAGAGTCCTGCAGAGCTTTTCATCATGGAATCTGACAGCGTACGGCCATTAACTCGTGCTTTTTAGAATGTGCACTTAACATACTGATGAAGTTAGAAACAAACAAATTGACTATTCTCTGATCTGATAGGAAACTGGGGCACCAGATGTTGTCCATCAGAGGCTGGTAGAGCACATTGTGGAGTTCAGTGTGTCTATAGTAGACCCCGCACTACTGAGGGATCCAGGCAGCCCTCGATATGAAGACTTCACTCGCAATCTTCATGAGAAGGTTAGGTGAAATCAACTATTAAACATATGCCATTTTACACAGATCAAGCTGCTTCAAGCTACTAACAGACAAATTACATTTCACCTGAGCCTGTGTGAAGATGTTGAGTTCACAGAAGGTGCAACATTGAAGCAGGAACATGTACAATATAAGCAGGAATGTGGTTAAAACCTGATAAAAGAAATTCATTTTTAAGGGGTAGTGAGTGATAACTGTAATAAAAGAAATGAAATGCATTGTGTTAAGAACATTCTAGAGAACATCTCAAAGTGGAACAAAAAACACAAATTACTACAGTAGCTTTGAAAGTAGTTTACAGTAAAAGATCAAAAACAGGAAAGCCAAACAAGAATTGGGTAACTACAAAAGCCGGCATAATATTAGTTAAAATAAGACCAGAGCCGTGGCACATGATTTTACAGTGTGGCAGCATGATGAACAATTCAAAATATGAGGTTATGTAACCAACTGTGCATAATTGATTTAATTATGCAGCTACTGAAATAAAGTTATTACAAATATGCCTAAAATGTTTTCATTTACACTTTTGCAGATGCTGCATGTGTTTGACAAACTTCCAGGGTTTAAAGAGATTCGGGTGCTGGGATTTCGGTAAGTTGATTCTGGAACTGTGGGATTCACAAGATGTTACAGTCCACTGAACTTGAAAATTGTATTTTTGGATGGGTAATTCTCTCACAGGGGCAACTTGGGGTAAGTATTTGAAGAAATACTAGGCAAATTGCATTCAGAAGAACTGTGTTTACTGTCCCATTATGCTTTGTTGTACTGCAGACTGTGTAACACAACATGCTTGTTTACTACCTTATGATCTTATGATAGTAGCTTTTGGCAAAATTGTAGTAATTAACCCTCATGTACTTTTAAGAATGACTTTACATTTCCAAAAATCACAAATCCTATGCATGTGAAAATGAATTTTAAAATAAACCTATATTATTTAGCTTCCAATTAGACAGCTGCCAAAAGTGAATCTCTACAATATGTACACCAATCAGTTCTCATAAGATTTGAAAAAGTCATTAAGCATTAACCTGACAGGCCAATGATAAGTATGATTTTTGAGCTGTTAAAACAGCCTTGTGGTCCATCAGCCCCAAAGAGAAAAAGAGGGCTAAGACAGACAGTCAGGTTAATACAAGTCCATGCAAACCAATTCCCTTCATAACATTGGTCAGCCCTGAAGGTGCTGCAGCAAGCTATGCTGTAGTGTTTGAGACTGATGGGACACGGGCCATAGGTGATACAGACTCCACTAATGAATATGGCATAGAGGGAGTCCTAAAGGGCATGGTGGTGAAGGCGCTAAGTGAGGATGCATCACTTCCTGTGGACGTGCTTTCCCTTACTTTCAAACCAGGTACACAAAATCAATACAATCAATATAAGAGCCCTAGACAGACTGCAAATATTTAACCTTACCTGATTCGCCCTCTTTAACAGCAGGCAAGCAGGAGAACATGAGATCCAGTACTGAAATCAGCAAAGAATCAAGATTTTTACCTGGGGAAATGAGTACACAGTCCACAAAAGCCAACTCGGAGGACACTATAGCACCTTCTGGAAGTATGGGCATCTCTTTTGGAGATCTGGGCACTGATAGGACAGATTTGGGTGAGGGGACAGAAAGGAGAGATACACAGAAATTACCCGATATATCATTCCACGTTCCCACGCAACCAGTAGCCACAGAGCTAATTAACATCTCACACATTGAGGGTTCAAACACAGCAAGTCTAACCACTGAAGGCACTTCAGCAACCGAAGGTAAATCTTTCATATTTGTAGTGAGTATACAAGAGCACTTGCTTCCGAACTAAGACCCTTAAGTTTGGCAGCCTAAAAAATGAACTAATTGCAATTTCGCATTAGATGCATTTTCAAAGACTCTCTGAAACTGGTTCTTTGTTTTCAAGGTTTGCCAAGAAGCACTACGGTGGATTACCTATCAAAGTGGTCGGAAGTCAAAGAGGATGTGGGAAATGAGATTGTTGCCACAGCTGCACCATTAGACTTGGAGTCTTTTGAAGTAGCAAAAGCATCTTCTTCAACTCAACCTGAAATGGATTTTGATATAACACCAGAGGCAACATCATCAATCTTGACGACCCTAACCCCTACAGAACGAGCTCAAGATGCTATATTTCATGAAGATGACACAATTGGCCCATCTGAACCTTTAGAGACCTCTACCGAAGGTCTTCCTTCATACCCTAAAGGTCCAGTTGAGTCGCCCACTTCAGTTGACCTTAGTGACCATGTAGAGTCTCCATCTGTCGGTGCCACTGTAGACACACTCCATCAAAAGGTGCCCCCAATTGGACTTACAACTCCAAAACCAATTCTCCCTGCGGCAATTCCCTCTGAGCTAACGCCCACAGAAGACCTCATTTCACACCTGACCCTGGACAATTTCCTGGATGAAGTGGGACAGACTCTCTGGACAGTTTCACCTCCCCCACATGAAGGTAGTACAGATATTGACAGAGATTTTGAACAGGCTGATGAGGAGGACGATACTCTGGACTCTGGGAGTGGATTCCCTTCAGAGGTCGACGAGAATCCACAATCCTCGGCTCGTCCTCTAGGTTACATTACCACTCCTTCAATGATGGCTTCTAACCAGGCCAAAGAGTTAGTGGTGTTTTTTAGTTTACGTGTGACTAATATGATGTTTTCGGAGGATCTTTTCAACAAGAGTTCCCCTGAGTACAAATCACTGGAGAACACGTTTCTTGAACTGGTAGGTAAACACACTTTTGTCTTTGACTTTATCTTGCTGCATGCCTTTCTATCCTCCATTTGTTGTTAGCTTTACTTTTTTTCATTTGTGTCGCAGTGCACGCTGGGAAAACTTAATAGATAAAGTGTGTCATTTGTCTGCAGGGATTTGACAGATGGCATCTGAGAACAGTGTTGTTCGAAATGTAATATACATTTTTCTATAAAGCCTTTGTATAAAGGGTTTGGGTGACTGACAGAAAAGTGAATTACAGTTCTGTACATTTTGCACAAGGATACTTATTTTGTCACTTCAAATATTTTCCTCTGAACTTTGTTTACCTTACATTTAAATTTAGACAGAAAAACACCGAATGAATCGCTGTATGGCCATTTCAAAACAATTAAGCAATCTCAAACGAGCAAGAGCGGTGTAGTACTGAATGTCAGCTCGGTTATAGTTCAACCGTAGACGTAAGGCCACATGTAATCACAACCATGATCAAAACATTTCAATATACAAGAAGTAAAAATTGTGTACCCTCATTTTTTAGACAAAATTTCACCAGTTTGTAATATGTTTTTCTCTGCCAACAACAAATGCTCCAGAATAAACCAAACCATCAAGCTTTGCATGTCACCATGCAACAAAAACTTGAAATGCGTATAAGTGGAGCAATTTTTCCTCCCTGTTCAAAGGAATGCATAATCACTCTATTCCAGCTTGACTCCAATTTTTTCATTTTCTGCTCTCCGGTCACTCCACACTCACTGGAGATAAAACCTGCCCCGAACAATCCTAACACAAGAGAAAACACATATGCTTCAACTTTCAAAAAACCCAGTACTCATCCAAGAAAAAACACTCCACTTCCACTCTGCACCACTCATATACAACATGTACAAGAGTGTTACAAACATGAAACTTTCAGACCGCCTCTTGGCCAATCATATTACAGTTTCACAACTAAGTGTTGGTTTTATTCAGATTATATTTTGTAATATCATGTTTTTTCAACTAGAGGCAATTCTCTGAACCAAGTGACTCACCAAACCCTGAGGCTTCTAGTCAAGTGACTGAGAGAGAACAGAAGACATTAGCCTCAATACCGGTACATCTATATCCAAACACTTTTTGGCACTAAATTCTGCACTTTTGTCTAACAGCTTCCCACTTCTGATCTTACTGATCAAAAACTGACTTTTATAACTGCAGATCAATGAGCTCTCTAACCAGCATTAACCAAAGCTAAACGCTTACTCTGTCGTTCCATCTGCCCAACCTGCAATATTTTTTCATTAGTTGTTTTATTCTTGTTAGTGTGAATGTTGCCTTATTGCTCTGAGCAAATTTTGGTTTCTCAGGATCTCAGTGCACACTAACGTTAATATGTGTATAGAATATTTGCTCATATCAAATGCTGAAACTGTACATCTGTAAATAATCTTGTTTTTCTTATTTGTGTAAAACACAGAGGAACCAATTTCACAATCTTGTTGAATTAAACGACCAAAACACAAAACAGAGCATGCCAAAAAAATACCTCAGGGACTTGCTGTCTAGTTTTGTTTCTCTAAATCTGCTTTTAGTTGGTTAGGCAGCCTAATGATTTTGAATTGTTCTTCGGTGAGACATGCCCTTGAATGTAATCAGTCTCCAAATGTTGTTTATTAGAGTGTTACAACAATGACAAAGCACTTTTGTTGATTTTGAAATTAACACCTCAATTAATTCTTTGTAATAAAAGCAATTCAAAGAGATATAGTAGCTGCTTTGTGGCTTGTTTTTTAATGATTCTGGGAGACTGCAATCACAAGATACATATATATATATATATATATATATAAAAAAAAGTCAATCTAGACTGGTCCAGACTGGTTTTCATGTGTGTTAAATGAATGGATGGGTATGGATGCTCTTGTGCAATTTACAACATCTATATGTTCTGTTCTTCAAGATATTATTTTCATTTTTTTAATTTGTATAAATCCCAAGACACAAAAACTCCATTTAACCAATAAAGTGGTTGCCAAAACTAGTATTGTGTTGTAGTTTCAAGTCACCAGACTAACACCAGTGCTACGAGAACTTTTGGATTATAACATGAACTACTAAAAATCTGCTCAGAAGCTACTCTGGTAAGTATCTAGGTAAAATGGCCATAAAATTAGTTCATTGATTCATAAATGGGATTTTAAAGGATAATCTGATAACCTCTAGATATTTATGTTCTTGCGAATTCTGCAAAAGGAACATTGATTTTCCACCATACACATCAATTTTGCCCATTTATAATTCAACGCTAGCTTTTGTAGAGACGGCTGTAATATTTTGGTCCTTTACTAGGTTTGCATTGATTTCTGCCTTTCAACCTTGTAGGATGCTCATTTACTCCTGTCTCTACTGGTTTGTGTAGCAACCATCTCGATTGGACATGGAGAACAAAATGTATTTAATTTTTTCATTAAAATACGATAATATTTTAAAAATATATTTTTATTAAGTATTAAAGATAATCAATTATAGAACAGAACAGCACTCAAAGAGGTCCCTATGAACCAGTAGATACAAGTATAAGCACCATGCTAGAATGAGTGTGGGAATCAGTATTCAAGAATAGGGTTATGCTACAATGCTGCTGTCTGTGATAATTCTTTCATTAACCTATTTGGAAATGAGTGCTACTGTATATATTAGATGATTCCTTCTGTCCTGTGACGGCACTCAAAGGTCACGACACTGACATGAGCTAGACAGTAACATTGATTGAGGCTGAGCTCTGAGTCACAGCGTGCCCTGTGGGGAAGAATAACACTTGCTCTGTCCTGGCACTTAGCCGAGAGGTGAGAGGTTGATCTTGACTGGCAGATCAGGTCTACCTCCAAATACAGATTACCTCCTGTTATACAGACGTGCGCTTAGTTAATACAACAGCATCCCAGGCCAGGCCTTTGTGCTCCTTCTCACGCTCCATGTTTGCTCTACATTCACTATGTAACAGTTAGTAATATTTAATATTTTAAAACAATCATTTAATTTTAATTAAATTCAACAAAAATTGTCCAAATTTTAATGCTAACATTTAAAATATTTAAAAATATTCATTAAAATAATTTAAAATATTAATTATATTTTGAATAATACATTTTTATTTAAATATTTAAAATTGTTAGTTACCTCCTATTATACAGATGTGGCCTTCACTCCTTTTGTGCTCCTTCTCACTCTTCATGCACTATTAAATGATTAATAATATTTAATATTTTAAAATAAACCTTTAATTTTAATTAAATTAAAAATGGTAAAAAAATAAAATAAAACAGATTTGAAATATCTAAATTATTAACTGTATTTAATATTGTCATCCATTATATTTAAAAATATTCATCAAAATAATTTAAAATATGAATTATATTTTAAATAATATATTTTTATTTGAATATTTAAAATTGTTATACAGACATGGTCTTTACTCCTTTTGTTCACTCTCCATTCACTATTAAATGATTAATAATATTTAAAATTATAAACATACATTCATACACACACATATATATATACACACACACATACACACACACACACACACACATATATATATATAATTTAAAATATTAATTAAAATAATTTAATTATTTAAAAAATATATTACAAATAAAAATATTATATTAAATGCATTTTGAATACATCATTTTAATTCAAAATTTTAAAAAGATTATTTTTTGACTTTCAGATTTCAAATGTTAATTCCTGATTATCTATTTATTATTAAATGATTACAAATATTTTCATTTTAATTCATTACATTAAACAAAAATTGTAAGGTTCAAATGGTGAATTAATAAATAATATGCAAATCTAATTTGAGAGATTTGAGACACTAATAATCTCTGTGACTCTTATGCGAATAAATCATATCCTTGAGTCTTCCATCTTTTGTGTGACTGGTGCAATCAAGCTCTTGAAATCTTGAGCCGAGATGAATGACTGAGCTGCTACGCCCTATTTCTCCTGAACAACTGTCTTTATCTCTAACTGGCCCTCCTCATGCAGAATGAAATGAGCACGGAGAAGGTTTTGCATATTGTAATAGGATGAGAGACAGACACTGGCCAAAATCGTTCAGTTTCTAGCAGTTGAGGAGAATTGCTTCAGAATTGACAATCCCAAAAGTTTCACATCTGAGCTGCGTTACATTCATGCACAATTAACCAGTCTGCACTAGTCAGCAATGATGAAAGAGCAGTCGCAACTCTCTCATTTCACTTTTATCTCTGCTTTCCCACAGCTCCTGCCGTATCTACAGTCAAACCTGACTGGATTTAAGGAGCTGGAGATTCTGAACTTCAAGAACGGCAGTGTGGTGGTAAACAGCAAGATGAAATTAGACAAACCGGTTCCACACAATGTTACGGAGACGGTGCAGTGTGTGCTTGAGGACTTCTGCAATGCGGCGTCTAAGAGATTAGACTTGGAAATCGACTCCCAATCAGTGGATGTGGAAGCAGGTAAGCACGTGTCGAAAGGAGAAATCAGATAGTTCCTTATTAAAGAAATGTTTGCCCAAAAATTAAACTTCTGTTATTATTTACTCACCATCATATCATTCCAAACCTGCATGACTTTCTTTCTTCTGTGGATCACAATTAAGATATTTAAAAAGAAAAAAAAAAAGTCTCATCCATACAGTGGACGTCAATGGGGTCCAAATGTTTTTGTGTGTGTGTGTGTGTGTGTTCTGCTGAAAAAACTCAGGTTTAGAAGGACATGAGGGTGAGTAAATGATAACAGAATTTTCATATTTGAGGGAAGTTTCCCTTTAACCTTCATAATGCATTCAAAATCTGTATACATTTTTTCACATTAGTGTTTGATATAACAGTCACAACTTCATATTTTTCAACTAAAACCATATTGTATATGATCAGCAACCTCTCTTTAATATTTAAAATTGCACATAAACCACCCCAAAAAGCTATGATGCAATATATATATATATATATATATATATATATATATATATATATATATATATATATATATAATCAATACTGATGAGAAAACTTATTTGAATATATCATTGTATGAATTTTATAAAAATGCATAATCTGAGAATTATCTGTATTTAACCCCATTGGAATGAACAGAATTTAATTACATTCCTTCAACTTTATTACTCATGACTGCTCAAAAAAAAAAACAGTCCAAATTTATGAAACCTACATATTTCTAACAAAACAACATAAATATTAAAAGAAACTAAACAATAAAATACATTGCAAAAACTTTAACTTTCAGATGAAAAAGTCAACAATTATTCATGCTGCAATGATTCTAAATAGGTGTAAATATTCATGTACATATTATCATCAAAATACAGTCCCAGAACTTGTGTGAAAACAGGCGAAATATATTCTACAAAAGTTTTTAAGTTTTTATAGAAAATTTAACAAAAAACTTTTTTGACACCAAATGGTACTACAAACATACATACATACACACTACATACATACCTGGGCCCAAAATGACCCAAACACACAACGTGTAACATTTATTTATTTATTTTTTAATGGTTATATCTCTTAAAAAGTAATTGTAAAAAAAAAAAAAAAATATATATATATATATATATATATATATATATATATATATATATATATATATATATATATATAAAAACCTGAAAATAAATAAATAAATAAATGATGTGTATTTTGATGGTCTTAAATCACCCTTAAAGTTTTACTACCTTACTAAAAACTATGCAGTTATTAGAAAATTTTATGTATCTCTTCCAAAACAGACCTGAATGTATTATGAGGGTTAAGAAAGTTCTGTTCACGCTGACTTTGATTTACAGTGGAAAAGCAATGAGGAGTCATTCAATTTCAATGTGACTTGGCAATTTCATCAGCCCACATGTTAATTATTAGCAACAAGACTGACTCCTTGTCAAACTAAACTCTCACTCATTTGTAATGAGATTTTCGAATGTTATTGAAAGTCCACCAATAACATTAAGAAGTAGAAAGCCCTACCAGCGACTTCTAGCATTATAAATGCTGTCAATGTGAACGGGGCAGAACAGTAAACAAAAGCATCCACATTAACCTAAAGGGATAACCACACCTGTATTAAGTCATTAAGCATCTATGTGTGTCTGGCCACAAGCATTCAAAGCCAATTAGTTCTCATTGTCCAATCCAGCAGATCACGCCGATCCATGTAAGTTTAAGGCGTGTAACGAGTTCTCCCGCTGCGTGGTGAATACGTTAACCTCAGAGCCCGAGTGTCTGTGCGACCCGGGCTACAGCACGGTGGACGGCAATCCCTGCACCAGCATCTGTGACCTACAGCCTGAATACTGCCTGAACAGAGGACAGTGTGAAATCATACCGGGACATGGAGCGGCCTGCAGGTATGTTAACATGAAAAAAAAAATTTCAAGATTACAAGGACGTAAGGAAAAATCAAAATCACCCGAGTATACAGCCACAAGTGCTTCATCCGCACTGTCAGAAAAATCTGTGTAAAAATTGTACCTTTAGGGGTACAACAGCTTGTTACTGGGGAAATACCCATGAAAGGTACAATTTTTTACCCTAATAACCCCTAAAATGTGTATGTACCCTTAAGGTAGTTATAGAAGATAAAATGAGATACACTACAAAGGGTACTTCACAGTGGCACAGGTACCATATTTGGTGATTTTTCTGAGCGGCTGTGTTAGAACAAAAACAAAATGTCATGCTTTTTTTTTTCTTTTTTTTTTATTATATAATGAAATATTTGCAAACATACTGTATATGTTGCCTGCAAATGGGTCACTCTCAAAATATGATAATAAACATGTGGCTTGACATTTCAGTTATTAAAAAGTTTTAAAATAGTCAAGAAACTCAGTTTCAATAGTTTATTCAATTCTGATATGGTGTGACTAATGTTTTGCACATTTTTATTGTTTATATTTGTCAAGCTCCAGGAATACCTTGTCCCCTTCACGTTTTATGACATTCATATTTATTTATTTATATATAATATTAAGTGTAAGGTCTAACAACAAGTGTGTAAAAAGTTAAACAAAATGAGTAATTAATAGAAATTCCTAACTTTTTTTTTTTTTTTTTTTTTTGCCATTGTTACCATTTATTGTTAAAAAGTGGAATTTAAATAAGTAATTCAAAGGTCAAAGCTAATTCTATCAGTGATTTTCCCACCATGGTGAAAAAGTTAATACATTCCATTACTTTCATTTTTTTTTTTTTTTTTTTCAAATTGCAAATTAAATGTGTAATTTGTGTTGCATTGTTTAATCTTTGAGTGACAATGTTTTAATGAAAAAAACAAAAACTTGATTTTACAATTTATCGATTTTAGTCTGATCAGTAACCAAACTTAACTGAATTCTAAAAAAATATTTTAAGTCAGAAAATTTGTATTTTTTTTTTAAATGACCTAAATATGTGTGCATGTGCGTGTGTGTGTGTGTGCGCGTGTGTGTGCGTGTGCGTGTGCATGCGTGTGTGTGTGTGTGAGAGTGTATGTTTTAATCAAACACGTGGCTATTATTGATTGAAAACTGTGTTGTTATAGCCTTGACCTGAGGGGCAAACCATATTAAACAGCCAAATCTTGACCCCTTGTTATGTGACTGAGAAAATGAACAAAAAGTGACCACTGAAAATTCTAGAGAGGAGTCTCACACAGATGGGATCTTACACATTTCTATCCATTCCACATTTTTTTTCTAACATTTTTTTTTTTTTTTTTCTCAACCACTTTTAGATGTCCTGTAGGTAATTTCTGGCACTACCATGGAGAACGCTGCAACGAATTGGTGTCTGTGCCAGTTGACCCTCTCCTTTTCGTAGCCTGCCTGGTGGGAAGCCTCTCTGTGGTTTGTGCTGTGATAGGCATCTTGATTTTCATTAACAAGAAATGTATACGGACCAGAAAGACCATGAGACTTGTGTAAGCAGGGTATTCTTTGTCCCCTTTTCTGTTCATTTAGACATTTGATTTTTCTTCACAGATTTGGATTGGCAGTGGTGACCCTTATTAATCACGCCGGTGTTAAGACCTGATCTCCTTTGTATTGTAGGCGTTCACAACCTGCATTCTCATTTGGTAATACTATGAGAGTAAATCCAGTTTTTGAGAATGACGATGGGGTCTTAACACATGTGTCAAGCATGCTCTGTCCCATGAGCTCTGACTCAGCCTCCTCACAACACTCAGGCCAAGGCACATTTCGATCACTTGAAAGTTTACAGCTTAGTATTGAGGTAAAGTCTAATGCCAAGATGGTATTCTTCATGATCTATTTAAATCAATGTCATAACCGCTACTAACATCCATAATCAACCCGTTTCTCATTAAATCATATACATGTCCTTCGTTAGAGATTTTGTGGAGAGGATGGACTAACTTTTCCTAATATGAGTAACTTTGTATTGACAACAGTCACATTTACAGTAGGCTTTGTTCAGACTGCAAAAATGATTTTTGGCATATCTGACTATAATCAATTTAGTTTTTTGATGTCAGAACAGCAAAAACACATGAAATTCCATATATGATTTGAAATCTGGTGAAAATCAGATTTTTTTTTGCATTTGGTTTCCTATCTGGGTTCTAGAAGGTCTAATGTACAGTAATGCCTATAGAAAAAGTTACCTGTTAATGATCTTATTTCACTCAGTGGAATTTTTATATAGTCAGAATACACAGCTGCTTTTGAATGGCCCTCAGTGAATATTTTAGAATTTGAAAACCAAAACAAATGTGTGTGCAGTGTGAACAAAGTCTAGTATCCTGAAAGTTTGGGGTTGTTAAGATTTTTAAAATGTTTTTGAAAGAAGTTTCTAATGCTAACCAAGGCTGCATAAAAAAACAGGAATATTGAGAAATATTAATTTTTTAATACAATAAAAACAGTTTTCTACATATTTTCAACCGTAATTTATTATTTTTGTGAAAACAATGAAAAACTTCTTCTTAGGACTTTATGATGAATATAAATGTTCAAAAGAACAGCATTTACTTGAATTAGAAATCTTTTTTTAACATTCTAAATGTCACTTTTGATCAATTTAACACACCCTTGTTGAATAAAAAGTATTAATTTCTTTCAAAAATCTTTCTGAACCCAAACTTTTGAACATTAGTATTTCTATTCCTTTTTATTAAAAATGCATGAAGCAACATATTTTGTTCTGAATATCTCATTGATAACCAATTAAAGGGACATTAACCCAGTGTGCAGCAAAAGGTTGTGAAGAGATTACAGTGATATAGACTACTATAGATGCACATGTTTTACAGCATATTCATTCTGGAATTCATATTAACTACATAATGAGAATATATGCAATATGTGTTGCAGAATATATTATGTGCAATCTAAAAAAAATAATGAATAAATAAAATCAAATTACCTTAATATCATGCTTTAGACACTGCACTAGATTACCTCAAGGAATAGGAAATAAACTTTGAAAATATACTATATTAATGCAAAGGGCAGTACTGTGCAGAATAGCCAGTAACTTCAGCAAAAAAAATATGTTGCTTTTGGTGAATCAGCTGTTTCTTGAGTGTTTCTTTGTCAAGAAGAAACTAAAGACTAAAGATCAGCAAAATCCATGCATCAGTATCCTCGCCGGTTTTAACACAATATAACATATTCATTATAAATTAGATTCAAAACAAAAATGCATTTTCTTCTATAAACAAGTTACTGACACATTGTATTTCAAACAAACAAACAAAATAATGCCAACAATTATTCTGAGAGCTTCAAGGATGCAACATTAAGAAATGATTTTCCTAAGAGGATACCAGAAACAATTGACAGCATGCATGGGTTTTGCATCTCAATTAGACTAGTGCATCCGTAGTTGTCTAATCTAATGATATTATGAATAATAATCAGTCATTTTTTTCCAGCAACAGATCTTTGCTCTTCAAAGTATTTATAGTCTGGATTATCATATAGTGCCAAAAAATGTACCTTGCCTTCTTTGCTTGGCAAGACTTTGTCTCCACTTAAACAGTTCAGGATTGATGGTGGTCTGTCATTCTTTTCCCAGATCCCCAGACAACTCTACACCAGAAGATCAGAAAAGTTAATGTCAGAAATGGTTGACTTCCATCAGTGTATACCACATAACGAGGTAAGCTGGTGTGAAAACAACCAATTTGATGTTAACAGTGACTGCAAATAATCACGACGGCCTGATTTATCATGTCAAGATGATAAATCTTTGCCATCAAAATGTCAACCATCATATATGAGAGGAAATAATGTTTTGGGAATGTTGCGTATGTCTCGCCACTGCTTGAAATTAGAAAATTACACTTTTTTTTTTTTTCACAATCTCCAAACGCAGATAAATATGTATTTAAAAATAGTAATTATACAAATATCTTTGTATGTATTGCAAAATCAGAAGCAGCATTATTTGGTCTAGTAGGCTTAAATATTTGGCAGTGTTTATAGGCAGGAAGGATGAGAGTTGACTGGAGATGTTTATTCATTGAAGTGTGACTTAATACATTGATTATTCCTGAAAGTAATCCTCTTTTATGTTGGTCCTCCAGTGGACTTGGTAAATTAGCAAAGTATGAAGGATGTGTAAACAATAGAATATTAAACAAGGTATGAGCTTGACAACTTAAATATGAAGGCAATGGCTGTGTTTCAAAATCAATGCGCTGACTCGCTGAGTAATGTGTTTCCGGTCAATAATGAAGTTCACAAAGGATTCTGACATTAGTATGTTTGATGAGCTCAGTTATCGATAGTATATTCAGCATAGAAGTAACAAATAAGTGTTTAAATTATGCATTTCATATTGATATTTACCTGTACCAAGCAAATCCATGTTAATATTTGACATAAGCGGAACCCGCAATGCACTATGGGAGCACATGCTGTACGCTGGGGGCCTTCCTGCAGAGCTTAAATCGAAAGCATTTTTAAATTATAACGTGTACCACAAAATAATGGCAAGAGGATGTTTCTTCCTATTGACTTGGAATGAATGCAAAAGCAAACACAGCGCGTGCAATTAGATTTACGACTGTTCTGTCCTATTAATACATTCTTAGAAAGGTTAATGAAATTCCACTTTGAATTAAATCCTCCACTGAATAAACTGAATCTGTCAGTGCGTTTACTGAGTCAACATAGTACTTAACTAAGTTATTACTAGCCTACTCATTGACGACTTTAAAGTTTGTTTTTTAATTTTTATTTTATTTTTTTGGTTCGAGGAACATAAACAATATACAACCGAGTGTTATTTAGGCTTCATATTATTATATTTATATACATTTTTAATAGTTTTGCTTTCGAAATCGCAAATACGAATGGCTATTTTGTGATTTTATTTGTTCTCCTTGTTAATTCAATTTTTTGTAGGCCTAAGTGTTCTAATTAACTGATGTTTTTTTAATGAATTAATTTGACACTTTTTTCTGATTTAATTAATTATTCACTTTTAATTAATCTCACAAACTCCATGCAGTTCTTTTACAATCCCCAGTTTGGTAAACCTTTATGTAATATAATGTTTAATGCAATTCATGTTGTTAATAACAATGAATGAAATATATTTTCTTTCTCTTTGTATTTTTATATCAACATGATTCAAGATTTTAAATCAATGTGATAAACGAGTTAGGTCAAAAGTAATCAAAAAGAAGTTTATATTGTATTACCTAAATGTAATGTAATGGATTACATTACTAAAATTGTCGTCATGTAATTTGTAATCAGTAACGGATTACAGTTCGTAACTAGTAATCTACCCAGCTCTGTGATGCCCAAAGTGTTATCTAGGTTGACAGCTTGCAGAGAGTCATTTAGAATGTACCTAATATGACCATATTAGCAATGCTGGTTAGTTGCTTAATTTGCCTTTAAAGGGATAGTTCATCCAAAAACAAACAAAAGAAAAGAAAATCTCTTAATTTACTCACCCTCAGGCTATCCAAGATGTAGGTGAGTTTTTTCTTCAGTAGAACAGTAAAGAAGATTTTTAGCTGAAACCATAGTCCTTCATTTTTTAAAAGGCAATTTGATGGCTACTGTCACTTTGAGAGTAAAAAAAAAATATATATCTTTATTTTTATTCTTATATAATCACATGAGGGTGTGTTGTACAGTAATTATTCATTACTCAGCTGTAGATGATTTTGTGCATGCATATTGTGCTTAATTTTCTTTAATGACCATGTTGGTTTTTTTCTACAGACGTGTCGGAGGTCCAGCAGGTCTTCTTGCTGTTTTTTGAGGAGTCCTGATAGTGACAGCTTTGAAGTGACTATTTTATGATGTCCAGACAGTTTTTTTTTAAGCTAAGCATGCCACCAAAGCTCTTCAGTGCTATTCAAGCAACTCAACTCTGCTGGTTTCTTGTGGACATTTGGTGAGTGTATGAAACAACCACTATACTCAAGGATCAGCAAAACTCTTGGACAACTGAAGGAATACCTCCAGGAACGAGGACTTATGATTTAGATCCATCCTGAACGTATTTTTAAGTCTACCTGCAAAAAATTGTAAACTGTATATGAGACATGTAACATGTTGGATGCTTTGAACCCTTCTCAAAGATTTGTTTCCTCCCTCACAATGAGGTATTTATTTACAAATTAATACATTGGGTTGTATCTTAAATAGAAAATAGATTCTACTCATCTCTTCTAGTCTATCCTCAGTGTCCCAAACAAAGAAAATGAATGTAACGTACAGTATTTCTGTAACTCCTAAGGGGAACAAAAAGACAAAAATACAGACATGTGGTCATGGTTTCTTTGTTTCTACATTAAACAGAAAAGGTATTTCTGAATGTGTCTTTCAGCTGCAGATAAAGTAAATCCTTATAGTCATGTCTGTTTAAATTTTCATGTGCAATGATGAATCGTTCATGATAATATAGTCAGGGTCCCTAACACTCTTTATGACTACAAAGGCAAAGATCTAAACATAACCCAGATTTCATATGGAATGTGTTTATTTTGGTCTAGCAAAGTGATCAGAGCAACAGTGGCCAGTCAAAAATAAGAAAATCAGAGTATACTTAACCCAGACACATCAAAGATAAACTGACAGACAAGAAACAAATAATGAACAAATTATACTATGCATAAACTGATAGTTTAAGATGACACCATTTCATTTGGAAAGGGCTCAATGGAGAAAAACATTAGCATATGAATAAACAAAGTCTGGATAATGACAGCAAATTGATCAAATGCAGCAATTTGGTCTGTGCTAAGTTTGCAGAATGTTAAGAATGCCATTGCTGTTTCCATTACTTCTGTTCTTCAGGCAGTTATTATAACCAAATGAGATAAGAAAGGGCCAGAGAAACGGATAACGAGACACTCCAGCGCACAAGCTCATTTAAACGTAATATTTTCTTGACTTGGTACATAAATAAATGTAAAAATTAGAGAAATCTACCACACACGCTGACAGAATTCACAGCAAATCATTAACAAAGGAGCCATTATCACTTCACTGAACAGAAATGAATATGCCCTTTAGCATATCCCCATGATTTAAGTACAAAATTGCTGAGCAAAACCATGCACGACAGCAGTGAATATCCTTTTTTTTTATGAACTAAAGCTGCTTTTAAGTGCATCTATAAAATTCATTATCAAATATATGTAAAGGCAATTTCAGGAAACCACACCGCCGTTATTACCACATTTACAAAGGTGAGACAAAATATTACAACCTAATGTATTCCAGTGCATGATCCTCATTGGCCTTTACCATCATCATCTGATTAGATGGATACTTTGACTAGTTATTCAATGTATTCAAATATTAAATGTTTCTCCACAATGATGACCATTTAAGTCTTATAAGAGAATTTTATTTTAAAAGTTGAAGTGTGTCATTTCTGCGTCACTAGCTGACGGAATTGCAAAAAAAAAAAAAAAGGCATATTTTTGCCAAATAAACATAGTCCTGCCCCCAAACCCATGCCACTGGCTAAGCCAGTGTTGCTCGGGCTGGTCAGGATGCTCAAATGAACATTGAGAATTTTAAAACACCATAATCACTTGACTTATGCTATCGCGTTTTAACACGCAACAAATACTACATCTCACCTTTACCAGTAATGTGACTGAAAGAGTTTTACTGAAATATGTCCTTTTAGAAAGATTACACCTAGTGTATTTTAGATTCATGAGTAGGTTTACACGAGTGTGATATTTCAATGACATCCCTTTGAAATATGAATTAGGTCTAAAATCTTAAGGCATCTCTGAGCAACAGATTCAAGCAAGTCTCGGATTTGTATGAAGACTGATTTCTAAGTTCACAGCAAAATGAAGAACAAACTACAAACAAAAAGTAAATTAGACAGCAATTGCTTCCACTAGAGTTGTGCAGCCCTTTGTTTTAGCTACCCCACTTTACCGTCTACATCTACACGTGCATAGATAATGTAAACCAAGAGGAGAAACGGTGGTTGTTCACTTGAGAAGGTTCTGGAGCATGGCGGTCGCGTAGGTGGGTCGGGCCTGCTTGCTTTCAATGGCGTTCCTCAGGTACTGGATTCCGCCGCAGCGCTCCCAGATCTCTTCAAACTGGCGCGGGAGGATCTCTGCTCCACGTTTTCGCGTGAGCCCAGTCTCCTCCAGACTCAGCTCACACATCTCCATGTCGTCCTTACCTGGGTACAGCAAAGGATAAAAGGCATCACGTTATGCCTGAGTACACACCTCACATCCGTAGATAAGACCCGTATTTTCCAGTAACAGTTTCAACTGCTTTATCTTTCAAATCCTGCTTCTATTCACAAAAATTCATTGCTCACAGTAGGGGAAAATTTTTGTTTTATCTTATCAAAACATTAGGTAGTTCTGAAGAAGGCCTTTGGTACCTGCTACCAAGAGGATTGGCTGCTTGTCTGGATGAAGCTCCATCTGCCTGGCGATCCAGGGCCCATCAAAGTGAGCGTACCACCAGCCTTTTTTCTTGTTCTGGGGGTCTTTGTACTGGTCCGCGGGTCGTATGAAGGGAATGCGGAAGTAACGTTGCTGTCGGTTCATTGCAATCTCTTGCTGCCGGGCTGGGACGGGTGGAGCGGGGTTCTGTTGGGCTGAAAAAATATTAGAGAAGATTACAACAGTAATAAACTTTCTGAAAAAAAAAAAAATCTGATAGTGGTATTTGTCCATTTGAAACTTGCTGCCATGACTCTAGGGCCCTTGGGTTGGTTGCAATCGAATTGCTAAACTGTTCAGAGTACATTTTTTTGTGGTTGTTCTGGGAGGTGAAGTGAAGTGAGTGTGGCCAAGTATGATGACCCATACTCGGAATTTGTGCTCTGCATTTAACCCATTCAAGTGCACACATACAGTAGTGAATGCACACACACACACCGTGAACACACACCCAGAGCAGTGGGCAGCCAATGCTGCGGCGCCCGGGGAGCAGTTGGGGGTGCACCTAGAGTTCTGCACGGGATGGATTTCTATAGAGTTCTGTCTCTTTTCTGCCCACTCCAGGAAAAAAAAAGTTATAATTTGTCCCACCCGTGACTTTCACATATTGTCCCACTCACAAAAACCAGCAGGCAGAGGTCTACTTGAAATTTCAGTCCCTCTCCTGTAAGATTCTGTTCCGCTACGGTGCCATAGTTTAATTTTTTTCTATTATCCCCCCCACACACACTCATTTCCCTCCCACACTTAGCAATTCAAAAGTTGCACCATGCCGCACTCTGTAATATAGAGTGCAGACCTCTAGGTCCACCTCAAATTCTCACCCCCATGTCTTTATTACCCCTTGCCCACCACAAAGTTTTGGTTCTTGGTTGGACCAATCTGGGAGACTGTCATGAACTGGACAGATGTCAGAAAAGCTAAATGGCTCCGAAAAATGAAAGGACGTTCAGTGTAACATAACAGGTTACATGGCTTTGGTACACCATCCAAATGAACCTGAAATTCAGTATATCAGCACCATATCTCCAAGTAAATGCTTTTCCTTTCAAGTTCTCCATTGAAGGCCAGGTTGCATATCATATTGCAGTCTTTATAACTCATGTCATTCCATTTCAGGTCCTTCTCATTTAATGTGTCCCTATTATGGATTTTTAAGTGCAATGTAGCTGTATGTGAATGTAAACAGTCTGCAAAGTTGCAAAGCTGAAAGTGGATCATAAATAAAGTTGTTGTCTCTCAGAAGAAAGAGTCGACTCTCAATCGCTTAAACGAGTCGTTTTAAATTCGAATCCCATTTTCATGAAGTTCACAAGTTACCACATTTGCATAAAGCCTGCCTACATTCTACGTGGACATCCTGCAAAAACTTGAACCCTGGTTTATTTTCACTTCCAATGGATGAGGCTGTGAAGAATCAGTGGTTAAATTCATGTTTACTATGATCCCACAGCAGTATAATCCCAAACTTTTGCTGTGTTCCCGTCCGTGAGTTCAACGCGATATTCGTAAACCGGTTGTCCTTGAAAGATGGGTCAGTGCCTAGTTTGTGTAGACCAGTTTACTCATTCAAATCACAAACTGTAAGTATGATTATGAATTGGTTCTTTAATTTTCTTTCGAGTGTGCAAAATATGTAGTTTTATGTGTTGTGTATCGAATGTCTGTAGTTCTTATTACTTGGAGTCAGTGATTTATAAGTACTTCATGTCTGTTTGGCTAACCCATATACCATTATTATTTGGGTCTTTACTACATTCCGTTTCCGCCATGCGCTGTACGCAGTAGACCAATCACACCAGACTGGGTCATCAGACCAATCAGAGCAGAGTAGCCTCGTGCAAATGAGGCGTTTGGAAAGATGAATCTTCAAACAAATAGTTCAAGAGTCGTTGAGAAATAAGGTAAATTTAAATGCATATTATAAGAAAACAGAAGTGTTTTTGACCTTGCATGTATGTAAACGTTGTTGGGAACTCCCAAAACCGAACCTTTCAAATAGGGGCACTTTAAGATAGGTCTCTTCACATCTCTCCTCAACACACATTTATGTCTGTTCCCCAAATGGTATGAGTTAAACACCAAAGAAGCATTTGTTCAAATCAAATTCTTTACATCAAACGATCTATTTATACTTTATGCTCACAAAAATATATTAACCAGACATAAATGACATAAAAGTACGCATTTTAAATCCGTCATCCCTAAAGATCAAACAGCTTCAGAGGTCGGCATAATGTCAAGAAAGTTCTCAGAGAAGTTCTCAGTACTTCAATATTGACTTTGCAAAGCCAGAAGCCTGATTTCATCTCTCAGAGAGAAGCAGCGTAAGCCCCATGCACCTGATACAAACACTCCACTGTTTGAAGGTAAGACACATCTGAGGATTTCACAACAAGAGAGCCGGAGAGTTTGAAGAGGACCTGCAGGTCACGGAACTCTAAATCTCCTGTTTGTTCTGCACGAGCAAACACTTAAAAAGCACTAGTCTTCCAGCAACCAAACACTGTGACGCGCCTTTCAAGTGGGAAAATCAGCGAGAGGTTTGATTTCCTTGAAACGGCAGCGAGTGCCTTTAGATGTGCTTTTAGCTGTCTGCATTATGTGCATGACAATGCTAACGCTAATCACAAAATGTGCCGCAAGGTTCTTGAAAAGAACAACAAACAAAAAGTACACATTCAACCTTGAGAAACTGCTGTGACACACACATTTGCATAAAAAAGAACTTCAGATGAGTATCTTTCCAGAATAAATATTATGCTGAATCACCTTTTGCCATTACAAATGAAATCACCAGCTACATACGACTTGTGACAATTTGAATTCTGTTGTTCCGCCACCATGCAGGCCGTTCTCTTGGGGAAACAGGTCATATCTTACCATAGTCAGTGACCGATTTGGGAGCCCTCATCTCTGTGTCTGTATTTCGCTTCTTGTTCTTTGATTTCCAGGCATGGTACACCTTCAGACGACGATGAAATTCTTCTCGGCATGCTGCCAGCATCTCTATATCTACAAGGGTGAGAGATTACATACTGAATTGTCATATATAACGAGCTGAGTTTCACGTGACCTTTCATTTTAAGTGTTCAGGCTCATGCTGAACATGAACACGGAACAACTGTTAGAAAGTCTGTCTACGTTCAATTAAACAAAGACCATAAGTTTCCTAGCTTAAATAGTTACCAATATGCTAAACCTAAATTTTCTACATCTGTATGACTTTCTTGCTTTGAATGGAATTCAAAATACTGTAGGATGTTTATAAGAATGTCTTATAGCTCAGGGGTGTCCAAACATGTTCCTGGAGGGCCATAGCTCCAGCCTAATTAAACACACCTGAATCAAAGTAACCAATGTCTTCAGGCTCACTAAAAACTTCCAGGCAAGTGTGTTGGAGCTGGTTGGAGCAAAACTCTGCAGGATGTTGGCCCTCCAAGAGCAGGACTGGTGACCCCTGTCATAGCTGCTGTTTTCCATACAAAAAAAGTGAATATTTATTGGGAAATGTCAAGCTCTAAGAAAAGCACCATAATAAAACCAGTCTGCATGGCTTGTGCACTATTTTCACTATGGTTATTATTCAAGTCTTCTAAAGCTATATGACAGCTTTGAGTAATGCCCTCAGGCAAATCAGTGCATATTCAAGCTTTGAATATTCATGACCACAAAGGAGAGCTATGGCAGAGGGGTTAATGAATAACATCAAAATAATTTCAATCAAACATCAAAAACTTAAAATATAGTCCACAAGAACTTTTATGGTGGTCCTTATGGCCCAAAATCACTGTATTGTTTTGTGGAAAGGAGCAGCTAGAACATTCTTCCAAACATTTGATTTTATGTTTCACAGAAGAAAGAAAACCATATGGGTTTGAGCTAACAAAAGGGTGAGTTAGTTATGACAGTTTTATAATTTTAGAGTGAACTATTCCTTTGAGTCAAGAGACAACTAAAAAAATTAAACCAACACGACAGACCAAAAGTCAGCGAAGCACAAAATGGATTTAAGTCTTTGTGATTAATGGTTCAACTACCATAAAAGACAAATAAACAAATCTGCAAATAAAAATACAGCATATATAATGCATTAACTTTCAAAATAAATAAATTATGGATTGAGAGCAAGCTACAAAATCAGTCATTCCGAAAAAGCTGCGCCGTCACAATCTCCATCATGCTAGTTTTCCATCTTCAAAATATTACATGCTAGTCCCTCCATCTCTCTAAAAATGTTACATGTCAGTCTCCAATCTCCAAAATGACATGTTTTTTGACATAAACAGCTTCAGGTGAGCAGGAAGTTCTGCGATCAGATCGAGAGGACTGATTGCTCTTACCACAGGAGGTGTTGATGGCGTCTCGCAGCTCAGCATACTTCCACTTGCTCAGGTCGTACTTCTTCACCCCAGCTGCCACCTTGTTGGCCTGCACCTGCGCACCCCTGAAATTGCACAGAGGAGGAGCAATTTTGAGATTTTCTTAGCTTCATATTTCTCCATATGCAAAGGTTCTGATCTATCTCCTTTTACCAGCTGCTAATCGTTCCCTAGGCCACAGCACAAACAGATAATTAATTGGCCTTCTGCTTACGTGGAGATACATTCTCTCTGAAGCTTGTAATGACATGGAAATAGCACGGATCATGCCAAATTAACACCTCACTGAGCAAATCAGATGCAACCTTGGCAACACTGAGCCACAATAGTGAGGGTAGTTAATGGCGGTCAACGATGGTTCATGGTGAGCGAGGGAGAGGCCGCACGTGAGCTCTGCGAGGGTTTTTGCAATCTTGACTCCTACGGTGCAGGGTGCTCTAAGCCAGTGGTTTTCAAACCCTGGGTCGCGACCCACCCACTTAAAAAAATGGGTCGCCAGGATGATTAAAGGAAAACGTATGTAGCCTATGTAAGTTCAAGACTAAAACAAAAAACAAAATGAAAGTAACCGCCAGCCGCCTCAGGTCAGAATCAAATGTGTATTTGTGTTTGCGCTCTGTTTTTGCAGCGTTGTACATTGTAGCAAATCAGAGATATCTGTTGATTCCTATAACGCAATGGCCAATCAGAGGAGTTTTAGTGAGTCAGAATCCACTCACAGCTCAGAACGCGAGTGTTCTTGTTCAGTCCAGAGTTCTGGAAGCTCGCGACGTGAATCCTCTGATTATAATGAACAAAGTGTAGAGGTGATGTAAATAAGAGATTAATTGTGCCGTGTTGACAAATTCAATGATTATAGAGGAATTAGAGATCACGATAAACTGAAATGAGTGACAGCTTTTTAAGGAAGCACACTTTGCGCGCTTTCTTTGCTGTATATAGCCTATTCTCCATTCAGAATTTGAATAAAAGTTTAGTTTTTCATGCTTCTAAGAGGACCAATGTGGTGTACTTGCAACAAACTTTCAGAAGTGACATCCACATCTCGAAATCGCAATTACATTGTGATAATCATAACTATGGACTGGACAAAATATGTCAGAATAGATGTGCATGAAGGCAAAGCACCCTCACTAATTTCAGAAGCACCGACAGATTTGATTTTGGAACAGAGCATCCTTCCGGGGCTCTACGGTGAGACTCGAGATCAGTCTGTAGCGCATGTCTTTCCTTCCTTCTTTCTCTTTATATGTGTGTGTGTATATATGTGTGTGTGTGTGTGTGTGTGTGGGTATATATACGTGTATATATATACACATACACACACACACATATATATGGGTCGCGTCACACATATATGGGTCGCATCAATTAAAAAAAAAAAAAAAAAAATAGGGTCGCTCTTAAAGTTTGAAAACCACTGCTCTAGGCCAATCAGAGCAGGGATTGTCTTCTTTACTAAAGACACACAAGGTCTGTGAGGAGTCTGTGGGGCAATTGCAAAACCATCACCGGCCTGATTTTTATCCTAATGGCACCATTAATACAACACTTTCAGGACTTGGGTACTATGCGATCAAAACTTTTAGCATGTGGGTTTTTGATATGGTTTCAGGTGGTCCTGGATGGCTGAAGAAATAAATAAACAGTGAATGCGATTTATATCTGGTGATACCTATGCCATCAGTTGGTAATGCAATAATGCAATTATTGTGTTACATTTATAATTACACTGTTGGCCCATCCCTTACACCTTATCCCACCCTTAAACCTACCCATACCACCAAACCTGTCCCTAACCTTACCTGTATCCCACCTCGATAGCAGCAAAAGTGTTTTGCAATACAATTTGAACACAAAAAGTACATTGTACTTATTTGTTATGCAAGTGCCTAGTAGTTAAGGCCACTTAATATAAAGTGGGGCCAATTAGTCTTTTAGTAGAGTGTGCACAGAGTTATAGGGTTTGTAATTTAAACTGACCAAACAAATACAAACTTAGCTGTTTTGAAAATAGGCAATTGAAAATAGTAATTCAAAGTAAATCCAATATAATAAGAAAACATTTTAGATGTGAAGCTTCACTGAAGCTGAACTGGTGCAAACAAGCCTGTGCATGAGGAGAGAAATATTCAACCATTTTAATGGATACAAACTACATTTGTTTTAAGAAAATGTCAGTAGTGCTTGCCTGTGCAAAACTGGTTGCGGGTTTCCAGGGAAATATGTGTTTGCTAAGGTGTTCTGGGAAGTTTTCAACAAGTTTCTAGGTTGTTGTCAGGCACCGCTAGGTGCTGAATGTTTGTTACCATCTAGGGTCTTACTAGGTAGCTGCTGTGTGTTCTGAATATGTGATACTGGGGTGTTCTGGGTAGTAGGGTTGGGCAATGTCTACAAAATAGGGGGGGGGGGGGGGGGGGCATGGAAAACAAATAATGATTGCTAACGGTTGCCTGTTACATTACAGTAGGCCTACATAAAGTTTCACTTACCACATAAACAGTGTGAGGAGAGATGACTGTAAAATGTGTGGTAAGTACTGCCGCTCCATAGTATTAACAGAGTACGTACGATCACGAATCCCGAAAGTGAAAGTGAAACTAAAAAGCGATCGTGCATTCAAAGTGCCACGGAAAATAGCAGCTCCCTGATCCCCGCAATTTATATACAGTATAATTACCGGGGGGGGGGACTCACGATGCCGGCTCAACATCGTGATGTCTATCGGCCCAACTCTACTGGGAAGTCGCTGTAGCATCCTTTCTTTAATGTAAACCTATGAGGTTTTTTTTTTTTTTTTCACAGCCTGATCTGAATTTGTCCTACACCTCTAACCCCAAGTATAATGGTATGAGGAATAATAACGATGCTATAATAAGCACCGCTAATGATGAACTCTGATAACCTTATGAGAGATTGTTGTTTGATTAGGTGACTTCAATAACAAGCTCATAATTCCCATTCTCCTTAAGAAAGACCTGCAATTTCCCGAGCCAAATCATTTCTGAAGACAATTATTCCAGTACCTGAGGCCAAGATTTAAAGTCATAAAGTGATGTCACTCTACAGCCTTAATGCAAACTTTCTCATATAAAAGCAGTGACAGGAGTCCCAGAAGAGACGGAGGGTTGTCAGTATGAGCGGTGAGTGTGTGTCTGGGAGGAGCTCTTGCATGGCTGAACATGGTGACACTGGATGTAGGGACACTCTGTCGACTCTGACAGCTGTGAAGAGCAAAGCTGCTTAACAGAGACCCTGCAAGAGAAGTCACTGAACCAGCAACCCTGCTGATTAACCCACTCATACAGGTGTAAGCGGAGTGCTAACACAAAAACACAGAGGAACAGAAATGAAATGTCAACACTAGTGCTAGGAAAGCTGCTCATAATTCAAAGCAGGTAAACTACAGTCGAGCAAGCATTTAAAAAGTTAATTACTACATTACAAACTAATAACAAAAAGTACCGAACTCTATTAAAGCTATTTAAGGTGGGAAATACCTTTAAAAATATACAGCGGCCAATATCACTGATACAATATCAGTGTTATTGCATTTTATATATATATATAAAATAATAATACAAAATATATAACAAAATCTCACACCAAGTGGCATTAATTGTAAAGATACTGTAGCACAAGCACATTTTCCAAGATTTAAAAATAGAAGTTTTTAAAGTAATTTTATTAAATATTAAAATGACTGTGTATTGTACTGTATTATTATATTATATTATTACAAGGAAACATTAAATTGATCAAACGAGACAGTAAAACCACTTACAATATTACAAAAGATTTCTAATTTCATATAAAAGCTGTTTCTACAAAAATGTTAAGTTCAACCTTTTTCAAGACAAAAAGTAAACAAAAGTGTCTGAGACTGCATTTTACCATAATTTGTTTGCAGATGTCCTTTGATTTGATATTTTATGCAAAGCAATGATATTCATACATTTTCAGCATTGCTTAAAAAAATTCAGTGAGTACAGCATTCAGCAGAAAATACAATATGAAATTAAAAATTCTGAAATCTAAAATTCTGCAAAAGAGCTGTAGAAACTAAACCTCTAGAATTATTACTATAAAAATACAGGTAGAGTTAGAAGCACCATTGTGTCTGGTTAAAGACTCCACAGCACTGGTAAACTGCCATATGGGGCATTTCCTAAGTGATGTGTAGAGAAGACCAAACAGGCTGATATTTTATTGTGACAGATTTCCTTCTGCTAGAAGCTAATTGAAACTGATGACTCCAGATGACAGCACAAGGAGGAGAATCATAAACACACTGCAACAAAATTCTCATTCCTTTTAAAGCAATCCTTAAACACTAAAATGCAAAGCCAAGTTTCTTTCTCAAGAACCATCATCCAGAGCTGAAAATGTTCATGCTAAGAGCTTGAGACATGCATAAATCCAACATATATTTTGAGGCAATATAAGTAAACGGAAATAGGGTTGTTGAGCTCCTAGCATAAAGAGAAAAAGGAAATAAGACCGAAATGGATCAACAGCTATGAGAGACTCCTAAAAGCTCCATGATTTTTTTTTCTAACCCACAACTAAATTTTAACATTTTCTGAGGAAAACATGAGAAGTACGTGAGTGTAAAAAAAATTGCTACCACAACAATAGAGTGTTCTGAGTGGTTGCCGGAGCATTCCTATACATTCTATATTGTGTTGTAGAGCCCATTCTCAAGTCTCTATGATAATCTGATTTGTAGATATGACCTGGATCCTTCATTTAGTGCAAGTTTATGGGATTTTTGTGCCTCTTATCATTTGTCAAGCAAAAAAATTGTATATTATTGTAGATTACTATTAAATGCTAAAGATTAATATTTAGTAGTGCTGTCAAATGGATTAATCGCGATTAATTGCATCCAAAATAAACACTTACATAATATGTGTGTGTACTGTGCATATATATACATACATGCATATATACATACATGCATACATAGCCAAAAGTATTGGGTCACCCCCTTCTAATGAACAGGTTTAACTACTGCAGAAAGCCAAGTCCTAATCCAAGCTGAACACCTCTGGTGTGACTTTAAATGCAGATCTTGAGCCAAAAACTCTTTACCAAACACCAATGACTTGTACATACACTATATGGACAAACGTATTGGGACACCCCCTTCTTTAGAAAAGAAAAAGGCACTTCCAAAACTGTGGCAACAAAGATGGAAACAATGCATGCATTTAAAAATTGTATTTCCATCTCTGTTGCAACAGTTTTGGAAGTGTCTAAAATGACTGTACCCATATGTACAAGTCATTGGTGTTTGGTGATGAGTTTTTGGCTCAAGATCTGCATTTAAAGTCACACCAGAGGTGTTCAGCTTGGATTAGGACTTGGCTTTCCGCAGACCAGTCAAGTTCTTCCACACTGACTAAATCAATCATTTCTTTTTGAACCTTGCCTGTCATGTTAGAATAGAAAAGGGTCCTGTCCAAACTGTTGCTTTAAAATTAGAAGCACACAATTCCATAGAATATCATTATATGCTTAAACATTAAGATTTGTACTCATGGAAATTACTAAAGAAGTCAAACCTGTTCATTAGAAGGAGGTGACCCAATACTTTTGGCAATACAGTATATATATAAATTCATATTTATATATGATTTATATTATATATAAATATATATTACATATATTTCTTAAAAATATACATGTATATTTATATATACTTATAAATACACACAGTACACACACATACATACAATATGTAAACAAACTTTTTTTTGGACGCAATTAATTGATTTGACATCCCTAATATTTAGTGTTGGGGGTTTGTTCAAACTATGAACAATAGTAAGAATGATTTTGATAGAACTGTAATTGGTCAACACCTGTAGAAAAAAAAAAAAAAGACTTAAATCCTCAAGTTATGTTCTTGATTTCATTGGTTCATGGTCCATTTCTGTTGGAAATCACAAATCTACAAATATAACCACGTGCTAAGTCTCTATATTCAATCCAAGAACTCCAAGAAAAGAATTTATTCAAGTACTTTATGAAGTATTTAGGTTAATATCAAAACTAAGCATTAGTCCATTGTTTACTGTGACTTTCTATGAGTAATCCTCTATCTAGGTTGTGGTGAGATTAGGACGGGACGTGATTGTGGGTGAGTGTGGTTAGACCGAATGAAGTGGAAAATTAGGGGAAAAAAGAGGCCTGTTCTAGCTCTTACATCTCTGTGAAGAACCAAACACCTGTGGTACCGTCACTGGAGGGGAGAGGAAGCACAAAAAAAGAGGTTTGGATGACAACACTGTCTTCTCAGCACCCAGTTAGCACGTGTAATAACAGCAGAACAGCCTTTTATTTTATTATACATAAAGTAGGAACAGGCGACACTTCTTTGTCCACTTCCATTAACTAAATGAAATATGACTCCCGGTGCTGCACCACAGGCGTCTCGTGTTTGTTTACCTGCTTTTGTAGACACACAAGTTGGCCGCAGTAAAAATGATTCATGGCATTTATGTAACGCTGTCTGGCAGAACCTTGTTCTTTGTTTGTTGTTCTGTCGCCACTCGAGACCATACAGGGGCTTTTCAGATGGAAATCTCCATATAAAAAAATATATATATGCGGTTTATGTGTGTTTTATGAATGGTAACCAGGGCACAACCCGGCGTGGAGTCTTCCTTTATTTGATTTCACCCGGTGACACTGTTTGAGACGTCGACTTTATTATTTTATTATGGTGTGTGTGTGTGAGTGTGTTTGTGCGTACCTGCGCAAGCTGGGGTCCATTTGAGCTTCATCCTGGATGAGTTCTGCCTCGCTCTGAGCGATCCTCATGGCCAACTCTCTGTCCCTCCTCTCCTGCTCCAACATGGTCTGTCTCTGAGTCTCTTCCTCCCGCTCCAATGCCAGCTGCATCTCAAGTTCAGCCTGGAACAAACATACATTCCCACAAATCAATAATACGCACACACAATCTCAACACCTTCGGCGTTTGCCACACCTGTGCCTTCTTTCAGTTCCAACTGGATGGCAACACACAGAGACACAAGCATACAAATGGGTGCCGGCAGGGGTGCCGATGGTAATGACCACATATTTGAGCTCAGAGCATTGAACTGTGGTGGGCCAAAGAAGAATTCCAATGAGTTTGACACCATCCCTGTTAAAAAAGAAAAGACTTTTGGATGCTTGTTTGCTGGTGTCCTCAAGCAAAACCATCATTTTCAAAACATAGATGCTAGTTGATTTGCTAAATTTTGTTGGTGAGCAGCTAGCTAGATCAGCATCAATCCAGAACTAACCAGTAAAACCCAGCCTGGACCCCATTTAATGGTTTGACAGGCGCAGGTTCTGCACTGTCAAACAGTATTAAACAAGAAAGTAACAGAATCAGTGATGCAAACTTTAAAATTGAGGCAAATCCAAAATTCTGTAGCTGTAACAAAACAATTATTCAGCTCCAGTCAGTTCAATGTCGGATCAGTTCAGCTCAAAAACTGTGTAAATTAATTACAAAAAAAATTCAATTAGCGATAATCACATCAACTGAAGACAATAGTGTTGTTATTCAGCTTCATTCACCCTCATGTTGTTCCAAATCTGTATAAGATTATTTCTTATGTTGAACACAAAAGAAGGTATTTTGAAGAATTTTGAAGAACCAACGAGTCCCCATTGAGTTCCATAGTAGGGAAAGAAATACTATAGAAGTCAATAGGAACCATCAACTGATATTTTGACTACCAGCATTCTTCAAAATATCTTCTTTTATATTAAACATAAGAAAGAAATATTTGGGTGAACTATCCCTTTAAGTCAGTTAAATGTTCATTAATTTCAGTTCAATAACAGGATCGATGTTGAACAATTCATGAATTATGAATAAATTTGATTCCGCTAAAAGCAGCTATACAGGAGACAGTCATTCTATTCAGCTCAGTTCCGTTCAAGTTTTGCTCTCATCTAACAGTATCAGTGCTGTCATTTCAATGGCATTACTGAATAGTAAGTGTTTTTAGAGTCAACTAAGCAAACAAAATCCGACAGAGACAAAGAACCCAAACTCCATCAGGTTAGAGAAACTGATGAGAAAAAACCTTGAGAACCCAGGCTCTGTCAGGGGACCAGTTCTCCTCTGGTCTAAATGAACGGTTGAGGTACATCACTCTGGCATTAGCTGGGAAAGGTGTTGATGCATTTCTTGTTTAAACAGGAACTCAGGGCAGGACTTGTCCCTTTCCTTAAAATATCCAGGAGCTTTTAGTTAACATCACAGCCTTGAAATATAATGTGGCACTTGCTAGTCAGAGGACGTTCTCAATCTGGAGAGCATTTGATTGGATGAAAATGTTGATATGCCCACGAGTGCCAGATGAGGAATATTTTGATCGGAAAAAAGAAAGCTCAATTTAAAAGCATATACCTGCTAACACCTGATTTGCTGACTTTAAGGAAGCTTGCGGCAGCCTTTTGGTCATAACATTTCTATGCGCAATCACCATGATGCTGTTTAAAGCAGGCTACCGAATTCCCTCAATCTCCCCATCCGCTGGCGTCTGGTACATCTGAGGGAAGAGAGATTAGCGGGGCGGTCCTGCCCCGATGCACCATAACCCATCTATAGCACTGCCCACAGAAAGGATATTAAGCCATTACGCTCCTGCTGTGTGCTAAAGTCTGATTAGGTGTATAATCAAGGCTGTACTGCAGCCAGCCGGCTTGGGATTCTACGTCTAGACTGTGCTAAATGAAAAAAGGAAAAAGAATAAAAACAAATGAAATGAACAGCATGGTTTTAGATGTGCGAGGACAGTCTGGGAGAGAGTCCAGCAGCGTGGTCCAAACACATAGGTCAAAACAGAGCAAAGGAGTGACTGAAGAGAAAAGCTTTGATGGAACATTTTCACAGAGAAAACCTTGAACAGAAAGAAGAATGGTGCAGGCGCTATTCTGGTAGGAGGAAAAAGCAAGGCAGCTGAGGATGAATACCCATATATACAAAGACATATATAGAGAGGGAGGGTTACGGCACACACTGGTCATGATAAATGTGAGCTATGAAACAGAGTGATGTATTATGGCTGAAAATAAGAGTGATAAAGATTTTATAAACAGTGTGACGACAGTCTTGCAGTGAACTGCAAATGTTTTCTTTTGCAAAGGTCTTCAGTTCATTCAAGGACTCCCAAGATATTTTTGAAGTTAACAGAAACAATTGTATTTTCAAGGCAAGGTGATAGAATAAACCTTGATCATTTTTATATAAGGGGAAAAGAAAGATAGAGGAAGAAAGAGAGAAAGACTTGGCACAATATATAATAGAATAAAATCATTTAATGGAAATAGGCTTAAAAGATTTTATAAGGGCTCATTTGTTAACATTAATTTTTTTATCTAACATCAACTAACAATCAATATTTTTTATTAATTGTAGTTGATCAAATATAATTGTTGAGTTATGTGAGTTCAGAATGCATTACTGTTATTGTTATATATGTTAACAGATACAACTTCTGATTTTAAAAATGTATTAGTAAATGTTGAAACACTGAATAATATAATAAAATACTACAGAAGTATTGTTCATTGTTAGCTCATCTCAACAAATGTAGTTAACTGATGGAACCTTATTGTAAAGTGATATCAAAATGGCACAGAAGGAATTAAATAGTTCTCTTAATAGAATAGAATAGAATAGAATGCTTAAATAAGACTGTTGAAAAAACTGGCACAGAATTAAAACAGAATTGGTAAGCACCCTCACAACAACAGAATCAGAATAAAATAGTGAATTTTAATATAAAATGGTAGATTGAAAATGGATTGAACCAGATTTATCCCTAGAATAGAATAGAATGTAACAGAATGTTTTAATAAATAACAGTGTTTAAAAATAGAACAGTGAAAAAGGCACACAAGAAAAATAAAATTTGTAAGGACCCTCAGAACAGAAAAGAATCAGAATAATAGAAAATTGTTTGTTTTAATTTAAAATTGTTGACTGAAAATGGATTGAACCAAATTTATTTATACAATAGAATATAATACAATGTTTTAATAAATAATAGAGCATTTAAAAAATAGAACAATGTTAATAGAAAATGGCACAGAAGAAAAATAGAATTGTAAGGACCCTCAGAACAGAACATAATCAGAATAAAACTGAAAATTTTAATAAAACAATGTTTTTATATAAAATATTAGATTGAAAATTGATTGAATCAGATTTATCCCTAGAATAGAATAGAATAGAATAGAATAGAAAGCAGCACAGAAGCCTTTGAAGAGTGTGCAACAGTTTCCGGGCAGCATGGGCACAAAGCGTCTCTGCAGGGCGATAGAGGGAGCAGCGCAAGGGAAGTCAGCCAAGCCCCCAAACACAGCATCACCATCAGGAGAGAGGGGACATAGGACTTTCACTCCGCAGACGCAGCATAATCCAGGAGGTAGGCAGGGGCTGATGAATAAACCCACAGGCCGCTGTGGCAGCTCAATAGAGTCATGATTATGCCTGCAGAACAGCCAGTCCCGGCCAGCTCTGAACATGCCAGCGTGAGACGGAGTGGGCATTTGGTTTGCCGAAGGAGTCAGCGGAGGAGAGGAATCAATACACAGAGGGAGCACGTATACACATACACACCTGCATGACTCGCTCTTCCTCTTCTCTTTTCTTTCTCTCCTCTTCCTCTTGTTTCCTCTTCTGCTCCATCTCGGCTTTCCTGATGGGAGAGAGATCGAGGGTGGACCATTAATGAGTTACTCCAGCCTGTGGGGAATTATTCCTCCTGATCAATGACCCACAGGAAGGGACGTGAAAACACCTACAGGTGAATTCACAACTGTCACAAAGAGAAACGTGGACTGCATCTAGTCTTTTTAGTGCAAGCGAGTCCCTTCAATAGCAGCTGAAATTGAATAGTGCGCTGTGAGCATTGTTGGTGAGCGTCGTTACTAAATGTTAGCATTTTCATATCAAAAGCCCTATGCATTAATATACATCTAACAAACAGCAAACTAAATCTGCTGCATCTTTCTTTGTACTTTGTTGATCGTGGATTTGGGTATTGATATTCTATATGCATCCTTGCCAAATCTTTGACCTTGAAAATAGGGAGATTTTCAATAAATAAACATGAGGGTGATGGAGGGGTACAGTAAAGATACAATTTCAGATGAATGTTTGCTGCTCACAATGAAGGAGTGTGATTTGCATTACAGTGGGTCCAAAAGTCTCAGAGCACTAGAGAATTTATTTTTCTTTTTTAATTTAAATGTACATATTTAATTGCAAATTATATTATTAACATAACCATCTGAGAAAAGTTGTCCCCCTTTTGTATGTCCGTCTTATGATTTAATGACAGCGGTAATTGAGCTGACATGAACAAAACAAAAAGGTCATGTTATAGTGTATGTTTCTATGTAAATATATAGCTCAAAATGTAATCTATTCCTGTGATGGCAAAGCTGTCCAGCAGCCATTACTAGTCTTAATTAGTAATGTATATAAATAAACTTGACAAATAATTGTACCTGGTATGTTTGTGTAATGCTGTATAAAAGTTAGCTTTAAACCCTTGCATTGCTATCTGGCCAGGAAACACAGAACATTGCAATATATTTTATAAGTGACAGGTTCAATTTTATAATGGCATGGCAGACAGCATTCTTAAAAAGTTCTATATAGAGAGAGTGCAAATAACTTAAGGGTAATGTTGTTAATTTACACTGACTGGAGTTATACAGCTAATTTTGGCTCCAATAAATCGATGCGGTAAAAGACTATTAAAAGCAGTATCTCTCAATGAGTAAAACTGGGCCATGCTAAAAGATCTTCATCTCATTATGACCGAATTCAGGGTCACATTATTATATACTATATTCTATACTATACTGTATATATTATTTATTATTAATATATTATATACTATACTATATATATAATTATTATATAATTTAATATCATTGTTAAATGACATTATAATTAAAAGATTGCATGGTGCTTTTTGTATAAATTGAGCAGCAAATGCTTATAAAGCTGTGGTCTGATCGTTTTTATGTTACATAAAACCTCCTGAGATGGTTTGAAATTTCTGAGCTGTTGCTTAAATGACAACTGTGCGATGAGCTTTAAATAAATGTGTATATTCATAAATAATGTGTATATTCACAAATAATTAAATTATCCAGATAATTTAGTAATCCATATGGGTTTCAGGGTTGGAAGGGCTACACCAAACATAAAGCAAGCAGCATAAAAGTTGCTGTTGTTGCGTATACAAGTGTGGAACTAAATATTCTTTGACAAGACTATAAACATGGAAATATCATCATGGCCTGATTCGTGAAACGATGACAGATGCTGTCCATGACAGCAGACTCTGGAGAATGCATAAGAGAGAGCAGGTCAAGCCGAACCCTCCAGTGATGTATTAATCTCTCTGCCAATCCCCTCCCACACCCTTTTTTTCAGCTCCTGTTCTTCTTTCTAATGCACTGGGACTCTGACCTAATGTACGGTTCATCCTATTCAAAACTTGCGACGTGACTCACATGCGGCGGTCTTCTTCCTCCTGTTTGCGTAACTGCTCCTCTTCTTCACATCTCTTTCGTTCTCTCTCCATCTCCTCCTGGATGCGTTTGAGTCTCTCCATCTCCTCCTGCTCCTGCTTCTTCTTCTGCATTGAGGAGAGGAGCTGCTCCGAGCGCTTCACCAGGCCCTCATACTCCTGCTCGATCTCCTTGCGGCTCATCACCGTAGACTGACGGTAGAGATGAAAAGAAAGAGTTACATTTGATTTGATTTATTTGGGTATATTTTAGTTATAATGTCCACTTTAGTTACTTATAAAAGAAATTTCTCAGTGTTTCAGACTCATGATTAAAACTGGTAACTTGTCTTTTTGAGCTGTTTATTGAAAGGGAATACTAGTCACTGAAAAGAAGAGGCTCACTTGTTTGGACTACACTTGATCGTGTTGTATGTTGAACTCAATAGAAAGACAAACCTGTGTGACTTTCTTTTCTTCTGTGAAACACAAAATGAGAGCTTCTGTTTTCAATACAATAAAAGTGGATTTATATCACAGGAATACAATAACAGTGTTTATTTAATCCGGCCTCCGGAAAATAAAATATGCACTTGTTTTGTATTTGATTTATTTGATCATCATGCAATCAATTGAATCAAGAATTTTAGAGTTTGATGTTTTTTTTCCGATTCAAAATTATTTTCAAACTGAGGGTTCTGTGGGATTTTCAGTAAATAACTTCAATTTCATCTGGTTCTTCAATTTCATAATTTTTCTTGAGAAGACTTAGAATATAGTATTTGTCAATTGTATATTTAACTTTTATGATACTTTTAAGTATTTTTCAAAGCTTGACAGTATAAATCACTATCCACTTTCGTTGTATGGAACACAGAAGCTTGGACATTATATCTAAATATCTCCTTTTGTTTTTTTTCCAGGAAGAAAGAAAATAATAAGAGGTTGGAAGATTGAGCAAATGATGACAAATGATGACAGGACAGGCCACTCAGTGCCTCCTCTAAAAAGCTTTTCCTCCTGTGCTTCCTTAAACAAATTTGAACAAGGTTTCGTAAAAAAAAATAAAAATAAAAAAAAAAATTAAAAAAAAGTGTCAGCAACTCAGTGGTTACTCGTCAGCTCGGCGACGCTGGGCCACATGCGCCACATTAATATCCTATATGTATTAATATCCTGCAGATATTCATTAAACCTGGATGTGGATTTGGTGCCATCTGGCAGAGCACCAGAGGTGCGTGGAGGGGTGCAAGCATTGTGAATGATCATTGTACTGCAGAAGGATGGGGACTCAATGACAAGGTCCGTCTCACCCCCTAACGCTAGATGAGTTAGTGCTAGTGTGTTGAATGACAGCCATTGACACAATCAACGTTATTAGCCAGGGAGGCCACAGTAATCTCCAGTCCAGATGGTAAGGTAATAGGAGGCATTACCAATCAAAAACCAGATGCTAATCAAAACGTGCTATGCTAATAACAAAGAGGGCTATCACGGGTGCAGAAGTGCAGAGCGTATCTCATTTAAAGGGAGGAACAGAGTATTCAGGTAGAAAAGTTTCAGCTCTGGTGCCAGCTATCTATAAGAGAGAGGGCGCAATGTCTCTCGAGCTCCCTGTCAATAATGCACTCCGAGTCTGACAGATGAGGTTGGGCTCCACATAGAGAATACAACAATGCATATACTGCATTCAATCAGCCGCAGCTGAAAGTTCGGAGGAAGGCAAGAAATCAACACTAGAAATGGCATAATGCAGCAAAGCCTTGAAAATTGACTTGACAGTGTGTGGTGCGAATGTCAATGATGATCAGCAGACAAATCTCATTGTCGACTGTCGATTTGCATATTTGTATTTATTTACTCTGCTGTTGAGTGCTAGATTTTCTGATGAATGAGATGAAAAGCTTCTGCTCTCTTTCTTTGGGCCCTAAAAAGAGAGACACTTGAAGCTGGCAGACAATTCTAACCACAGCTTTATACCGCCTTCATCAGGACATGGAAAAACACACACCTGTTGAATTATGCATGGAAACGATACACGCCGGCAGACTAAGAAAGAGCTACACCGCGTAACATCATTGTGCTTTGTAAGCTGGAGGAGGTGAAAGGGGGTTTGTCAACCTTGGGCGGTTTTCCAATGGAAAAGCTCACCTTGATCTTGGCCATGAGGGCGTCAGTGGAGGCGGCCAGTTCCTCGACCTGTTTGCTCATTTCCTGTTTTCTCTCTTTGAGTCCATTCACAGCTTCGTTGAATTTCTCCATCCTCTTCCTCAAATTTTTCACCTTCACCATGCCATCAATGCTGCCAAGAGAATAGAGACTATGGTGTTCATTTTTTTGTCCAATCTATTAGTTTATTCAAAAATATATCCTTTGTTCACCTCTTCAGTGATATCTTCAATGCTTTTAACTTCTATATTAGACCTCATTTTGATATTTTGGGTCATTTTGAGAGGCATTTTTAATAATTGGAATAGTTCACTCAAAATTTAAAATGTGCTGAAAATTTCCTCAGCCTCAGACCATCCAAGATATAGATGAGTTTGTTTGTTTATTGGAACAGATTAAGAGAAATTTAGCATCATATCACATGCTCACCAAGTAACACTGCAGTGAATGGGTGCCGTCAGAATGAGAGCCCAAAAAGGTGATAACACATCACAAACCACAAGCAATCCACATGACTCCTGTTCATAAATGTACATCTTGTGAAGTGTAAAGCTGTGTGTTTGCTATAAACAAATCCATCATTAAGGCTTTATAATGAGTCCATAATCCACAATGCCACTTTCTGCCATAAAAGAGTCCATCCTTTGATGTCCTTTCACATCAAAATCCACCAACATATTTAGAATTATTTTGAACTGTTCTCTCTTGTGCTTAATCAGTGCATATTTTTCTCCTGATTCAGACAAGATTGATTTTTCACTGGAGAAAGCAATATTATGGATAATGGACTCTTATTAACTGGAAGCAATGGTTTGAAGATCCTACATCTAAACATCTAAATGAAGGATTTGTTACTTACAAATACACAGCTTTCCAAGTCACAAGATATTAACTGATAGACTGTATTATTGTGATGCTTTTATCAGCTGTTTGGACTCTCATTCTGACGGCACCCATTCACTGCAGTGGATCCACTGGTGAGCAAGTGATGTAATGCTAAATTTCTCCAAATCGATGAAGAAACAGAAACTCATCTACATCTTGGATGGCCTTCAGTAAATTCATTCATTTTTAGGTGAACTGTGCCTTTAAGATCTTTTCAAGGTAATAAAAATATGGTAGACTTTTCTAGGAAAAAAGTATAAAAGCTTTTCAAAACCATATGAAACAAACATGAAAGAATACATTTCTAACCCCCGGTTTCACAGACAAGGCTCATACTAAAATGTAAGTCTGAGCTGTTTCAACTGAAAGAAACTTGCAATGACTGATCTTAAAATATATCAGTGCCTTTTTTTTTGTCTCAAGATGCACACCAGTAATGTTTTTTCCTAAGCACGTTTATAAAAAATTACTTAAAATGTCCTAATTGAACTATGGCCTAATCCTGACTTAGTCTAAGCCCTGTCTGTGAAACCGGGCCTAAGAATTTTAAACTAGACATTTTAAAAGATTTTTCATTGATCCAATACATAATTCAGATCTGTCACTGACAGCTTTTCAAAAACACCAAACAGATGCAAACACCACAGTGACACAACACTGACATAAGTGTTGGAAAACAGATCTTCACAGTTTGCAATGCATGAGCAATCACGATCACTAATAGAAGCGTGCTGGTGTGTGTACATACCGAGGCTTGTGTCTTCTTTTGCACAGCCACATGCGAACAGTCTTCTGAATCTTGATGCAGGCACTGGCCCTGAAGCTCATTTTGTTCCTCACTGTGCCAAGTAAAAGAAAGAGGAAAAAGATGCTTACTCATCAACAGCATCAAACTGTAACACTGCACAGGAGAATGGGAGGGCATGGGATGCTTTTAATTGCTTTTATGAAAGGCAGTTTACTGAGGTTATGAAGGGTGACGTACATTTAATAACTGACAGTGTGCACCACTGGACCTTTTTCCAGCGGCTGCACAACAGCCACTTATTGACCTGTTTTACAAGCTCGGCCAGGTGCTCCGGATCAGACTTCATGATCTGGTCAAACTCTGCAAACTGAGGCAAACACAGACACACATTAGGATTTATATAGCTCCATTTATGAGGTTCCCGTGTGCACCAGCTTAATGAAACAGTATAGTGGCTTTAACAGTCTTGTATTATCCCAACCCTCATGAGAAATATCATAAGAAATTATCACCTTCCCGGGGCGGAAGAAAACCCTGGTCAAGCCAAACTTGTAATCGTTTTCGTTGAGGCCAAGTGCTTTAAACAGAGCCTGCAGAAGGAGACAATATAATCAGACAGTACAGTGTGTACTTTATTAAATGTCTATCAGAGATCAACAAGAATGGCATGATGGCCTCGAGCCTGTGCTTATGCTCTTCCATTTCAATGATGTTACATTTGATGTTTTTATGCCTTGGAAACTTAAACATTTGTTTTTCTGTGCTGTTTTGAACATTATTGCCAGAGTGACTTTTGAGTTAGAATCAGAATGATTTGAAAACAATAAGCAAGTCAGTAATGTTTTCTACCACTTTGCAGCTGAAGTGTTTATGATGTTTGTAGCTGTCAAAGAGTTACATTATAGTGGTTAAATTTCCAGCTGGTATTGCAAATGAAAAACATAAATTGTTGTAATGGGGGGGGGCATTTAGGATTAAGACATTTCATGAAAAACAACATTTATAAAACAAATATGCTCTTAAAAGTGCTTAACTGAAAACCCGATCTAAAGGCCATATTTTTCTAAGTAACGAATTTTAAACTAGACTTTTAAAAGATTTTTCCTTTTCATTGATCCAAGACATAATTAAGATTTGTCACTGACAACTTTTCAAAATCACCAAATAGATGCAAACAACACCATGAACACACTGTTACTGTAACAATCAATAATGTTTTGCACTTTCCAGCTAAAGCATTTATGAAGTTTGTAGCTGTCAAAAAGTTACATTATAGTGGTAAAATTTCCAACCGTTATAGTAAATGAAAAACATAAATTGCTATAAAGAGTTCGAGGGAAAACAACATTTAAAGACCAGATATTAAAAAAATGCTCCTAAAATATGCTTCAGTGAAAATCCAAAATCAAGCCCTGAGAGAGACAGCAGGAAAAAAGCCCTTATTGTTAAACGTTGATTATACTCTAGAGTCTAGACATTGCATTACAAGCATGATCATAAGAATAAAGAAGTAATTTTCAATAATTGCAATCAATCATTAATTGCAGCCTAATCATATACTGTATTCGTGTGGAATCTAATTGTACATTTTATGATTAAGTAAATACTTTATATTTAACCATGAGTGTATGATTAAAATGTAATTTGACTTTCAAATGTATCTGTAACTACCAATGATAAACCACTATCATTTATTATGGAAGTCAATGAGGGATTACTCTGTGCATGTTTTGGCACATGGATATGAAAGGTCACGTAGTTTTTTTCTAAAAAATAATCCACCTAGCCACCATCTATCATACTAATCCTAATTATGTACACAAGGACTTTAGGTGAATAACAATAAGAATAGAATGAGCTATTATTAATTATAGATGCAACGATCAAGATTAAAATAAACAATAGAGGTTTACTTTGCAAAAGAGTCGAGGATCAAGCCTTGTGAGCTTGTTGGGCATATACTGCTTGTACATGTTGTAAAGCTCGTGAAATGGAGCTCGGGAGGGGAAGCCACCCTGCATCAGGTCCAGCACTGATACCATGCCTGAGAAGAGAAGTACAGATCATGTAGCCAGTGAAGATACAGGATTTGCTGCATTAAAGACTGGAGTTGAAGCATGAACCAAGTTTAAAGGAAGATTCAACATGTGCACTTAACCTGCACTTGAACACTTTGTCAACAAAATGCACAGAATGAACTAGTACACTTACTACTTACTAAGTAGTACTTGCTTGCTAGCAGGCAAGTACTGTAGTTGATTGAAGTGATTGAAGTTGATGTAGTTGAAGAAGTTTACATTTATCTCATAAGGTGCACGACTAGTCAACAAAGGTCTAAATTATCAAACTAATTGGCAAATCGACATACCAGTGGAGCTCCTAGGATATACTTTTCTTATATCTCTTGCCTGAAAGTTTATTTCTAAAACTTTGCTAACAGCCTATAAAATGCAATAACACCAACCTTCAAAACACTCTTGTGGTAACACCACCTCCAAAAGATAATGAAAAATCAGTGGAGCTCACATTTAATATGGCCGCTCCATAGGCAATATCGGGATTTGTTTTAAAATGGAGCTTGCGACTGATGAGCACTGTGTATTTGTGATGGGTTTTCTTAAATTGAAATATTTGAAGCATTACGACAAGTGCTGTGAGATGAATTGGGAACTAAAAAAAAAAAAAATAAACCTATATAATCGTATACATACCTGAGCATTGAAGCTGAGACAGAATCTGAGCTCCTTCAAACTGGTGGCTCACCATCTTCAGATTAGGCTTCACACAACGGATAAAACTAGAGCCCTTTTCAACACATTCACATGAGAAGTTGTTACAGTTTAACAGAGAACAAACAATATTATTTATAGTCAGCATAACAAGACTTTTGACTAAATGGCATAGGATTTAGCCTACATTGGACTCTTTTTATATATTGTATGTGGGATTGAACCTAGGGATGCACCGATGTATCAGCCGCTGATATTTATCAGCCAATTTTTGAATAGAGTCATCGGCATATCAGAAATAGCATGAAAAGGGCCGATACCGTTGGTTTACTAATTAACTGCATGGAGACAATGAGTAGCATGTCTGTTGCAAAATTCAACGGTTTTCTCTGGGCAGGATAATTAAATACTTGCCAAAACAAAATAAAATCTATACAAAATATATGTGAAATGGCCGTGCTCAGCTGTAAATTCATCATAGGTAAGTCGCAATGGCGATTCACCATTATGCATTAGTATGCGTCAGTGAACGGACAAAACAGAATAATATAGGCTACATAAAAAAGGAATAGGCCTACACAATAAATATATTTTGTTTCATTAACAGATTAATACGTAACATCAACCTTCACATAGGCTATATCAATAATAATAATACGATGTGCGATTTGACATTATCAAGTATATTGCAAAAATCAAACAAAAGACACAGAGTGCACGCATACATTACGTAAAGAAGTCCAGTAGGTTAGACTTGTGCACGTGCGAATGCGTTCTTTCACTGCATGATTCAGTATTAAAATGCATGAAGAATGATCAGAAAATTCAAGATATGGGGGCAGAAAATGTAGCCTATATATTTATATCATTTCATATAGTTAAACAATATCACCCGAAGATCAATTGCCGTTTTTTGGTCCAAAAATCATCATGATTACAAATGTGATTTTATAACAGTTTAAAGAAGTTAATATTAAGAGACTTACGTTTTAGACACCATATTGCCTGTTTTTGCTCTATTTCACCAACAAAAATAACTCCAAACACAGCCACAGTACTGTTTTGCGTCTCTGAGCAACATGACGGTGTTTCTTTCCTGAATGAATCAACCATTTAAATGATTCAGTTCAATCGCAGTGACTCACTCATTAACAGTGACTTGATGCCACCTACTGGCGGTTTTAATTTCACATTTAAAGTATTCTTTTTATTTTTAAAATAATTTCAAATATCAGTATTCAACGTTTTATGTATCAAAATATTATTTATTCATTTGTAACTGCAGGTTAAAGCATTCCATGTCCCTCAGAGCTGCATTAAACAGTGGGTAAATATATCTATTCCACTTCAGATGCAGCTTCTGTGTTTCCTCTGCATTGCAAAGATGAATTTTGTTGATACTGATTTCATTTGTTGATAACAGCCCAAATGTCTTATTATACTAACTGACTGAATAAATGTAAGAATTTGACTCAAAAGGTGATGCACTCTTTTAGAAAAAAAAAAAAAGTCTTTATAAAGGTAAAAAAGCCCATAAAAGGTAAAAATCAATTTAAACTTAAGTTAAATTAAAATTAATTTCTATCACTGCTGTGAACTGACCACCACACAGAATATGAAAAATATCAAAAACTTTAGGAGTCAGCTGTCCACGGTAGTCCTTAATTAAGATATCAGCACAATAACACACTCAGCAAAATATTGTCTAATTATCGTTGTTGAAAAAAATCCCAGAAAATAGAGATATCTTTTTTATCTTTATCGCACACCCCTAGCAGGAACAGATATGTTCAAATACCGATTCTGCCTGGAAAGAACCAGTCGATTATTTTTTTTCCGTTTTTAAGCCCTGCTTTATGCAACTGACCAATATTGGTACTGGAATCAGCCAGCAGTTTTTTGTTAAAATCGGTATTGTATCGGCCAAAAAATCCTATCGGTGCATCCCTAATTGAAACACATAGTAAACTTTTTTTATGAGGTACACTCCTTAGACATAAGTTTTTTATGTTTATAAGTCTCTTATGCTCACCAGTGCTGCATTTATTTAATCAAAAATGCAGTAAAACAGTAACATTGTGAAATATTATTAGAATCTAAAATAAAAAATAAAAAAATTAATACATTTTAAAATGTAATTGATTCCTGTGATGGCAAAGCAAAATTTTCAACAAACTTTCCTCCAATCTTCAGTGTCACATGATTCTTCAGAAATCATTTAATATGCTGATTTGGTGCTCAATAAATGTTTCTTACTACATTTAAATCCACTTTAAAATAAATGAATGCATCCTTGCTGAATAAAAGTTAAAAAAACAAATCTAAAAAAAAATTAGTGTAAATGAGAGACCGTATCAATATTTTTGTAACATTGCTGCAAAAGGAAATTTAAAAAAAAATAATAATAATAATTACAAAAAAAACAAATAAAACAACTTGTGTTGCATTTTTAAATTCAAAAGACAAAGATATAAAATTTAAAGCCACTTCCTTAGCAGCTGTATTTAAAAAAACAATAATAAAATAACTGCAGCAGCACTGACTAGTTTTTTGTTTGTTATTTAATGCCAGGATAATATAACACAGTGTTCAAAATATGCATTCAATAATTTAACAAAAAAGTTTGCTAGATTTAATTTTTGGATCATCACAGTTTGAGAAAAGGGTCCATACAGCATATTTTAGGCAAGAATGGCCCACTTAGACAGGAAGATACGGTCTTCCTGATATGCAAAGCAAACAAGCACATTTTGTTCATATTTATGTGCCATTTACCAGTGCCATAAATCAGCAACTGTCACGTTGCATCATTTGCTGTGCCGCCTGGTTTGCGGCATGCATTAGACACACTCAGTAATAACCAAAACAAGTGGCCAACGTTTTTAAAATGAATAAATAACACATTACTCACCGTACTCCGTAGCTTTTCCAGTAGAAGGTTCAGTTGGGTCTATAAAAGTTAATCAGAAATGAAATGTGAGAGTGAGTCCTGTACATTTTAATTAAGAGTACCTTTTTCTAAAAAAATCAGTTTACACACAGTTGTAGAGTTGTGCTGCCATGCAAATGGTATCAAACATTTTGACACATACAGGAAGTAACAGACATGTATTATGCCAGTGACTGATCCAACTATGAAGATCTTTTCTACAAATTCAATACATAATGGTGACAAATGACATGGTGATGTGTTTACAGTGAAGGTTCTCTTAAAGTATAAATTTCTCATGTATGATTTCATGACAAACTATAACAGAGAACAAAAATGTGGCAGTCACATTCGCACAAAGACATGGCAATGGACCAAGTGGGTGAAAGAGGCTGGAGGAGAAGGGTGGGAGAAAACTAAGATCTGCATTTGTTTATGAGGTTGCAGTTTACCCTGTGGTGCCGGCACTGAATATTTCAGCCAGGCTTACCCTACAAAAGCTGCAGTTTTTTCACTTTTTTCCTTGTTTCTCTTTACATATTTATTTCAGCCCCAGAACTTTTCACAGGGAAAGGCTGAAGAAACAGGAGAAGGTCTAAGAGAGGAGGATGAAGAAAGGGCAAAAGTTAGAAGGAAAGGAATTAGATCACCAGGTAAGAGGTAAAATGTCACTCACAAAAGCTTTTAAAACTTGCATCTATCAAGAGTAACAAAAAGAAAACAACTTAATGAATATCTAGCCCCACAAACATAATCTACAGCGGTCTAAAGACAAAGCCTGGAGGAACTCCTAATCTTTGGAAAGCCTGCAGTCTTGAGAGCTTGAATTTTTTTGTCATATCTTCAGGCCTGTTAACACCTTTGACAAAATGTGTTTCCTGGCTATCAGGAGAATAAGAAGTTCAAAGCATAAGGACAGAATCACCTTGAATTTGTTTCCCACACTGATAAAGCTGAGTTTGCCAGCCTTCTGCTTTGAGTCCTTGGAATTGGAGTTGTTCTCAAAGAGATCCCGGACAAACTTGTCCTTCGACTCGCACACCAGGTTCTCCAAAGACATGTGGAGGGCGTCATTATTCTTCTCCACAAACTGGGTCTGCTCACACACATACACCATACACACACACACACACACACACACACACACACACACACACAGGGCACAGAAATAAACACAAAGTCAACCTCACAAAAAAAACCAACAACTTTACCAAAGGGATTCCCCCAAGGCCCCAATTGTTTTTACAGTGTGGCAGAAATTAATTAACTTATGTTAAACATTGTCACATTACAGAACTAAAACAATAAGATGGTTTCCATACAAAAAGAGATTCAGAATGAACTGAGTGAATTGGGACCTTACAGTCTCATAGCACACGGCGCCAGCAAAATGTCTTATGATGAAACCTTCATCATCTCTCAAATTCCGGTGGATTGTAAGCTTTGACTTCCTGGGAACCTGAAAAACCAGCCCACACAGAATTAAACTTTCAGCAAAATCCATCTTTGCAGCTGTATTTTTATGACTTCCTTCATATTTGGGACTTGACGTTGATGGAATGTCAGGGTAAATCACATAAAAAAAAACTGTCAAGGAATGCCCAGGTCATATTTAACCCCATAAATCAAAAGAAATAAAGTAACAAATAACATTTCACATAAAGAAAATGTAGCCTAATTATGCACTGCAACATTGTATTTTCATTAAACATAAGCACATTAATTCCTCCCAGGTTTCAGTAGCCTAATATAATGCCAAAATGTATATGCATATTTGTAGTTTATAGTTAATTTAATGTATTATTCAACTATAGCACTAAGACATGTTTGTTGTAATAATCAATGTGGAAATATTCAGTAAGATGGGGGAAGATGCCTCCCTGAAGAACATTGTGAATTTAATGCTAAATTGTAACATATTTACAAATGCATTAACAAAGGATAATGATGCTTCATCAAATATATTATTGAGGGAAATTAATGGAAATAATTGCTAATTTAATTCTTATAACACTAAATTGAAAATCATGAAAAGGGGCCATCTTTCCCCACTACTGGGGTAAGATGACTCCCTATCTAGGGCAAAACGACCTCATGTAAACTTATTACAGTTGTCATCTGATTTTTGCATAATACGATAAATATATATAATTTTTATGATTTCCTTTTTTTAAAGTGTCAGTACAGTGACATACTAAATCAAACATTCTAAGTAAATGTATGCATTTTGACAATTTATTTGAATATTACATAATGACAAATCAAATAAATCCTAGACAAAAAGATATATATGAATTACACAGTGTCATTTTATGAATAGAGAGCGATATTTTCAATTAGCCTATAGGTCATGATGGATAATGAGGATGTACATCAAAAAATTATTAAAACATAACTTATACTCCAGAGATCTAACTTTAACTTTTCACTTCAAATCAAAACACACACATATATACACACATACTTTAACAATACAAATCTAAATTAATTACATTGCACTCAAAATTCTTCAGATACAATATATTTCAAATATTTATGTTCAAGATGAATAAGAGCATTAATGTCCTGAGATTAGATTGTGACATCTAAAGTCAAGAGGAAAATTAAAGTTGGAGAGGCATCTTATTCCATCTTCCTTTAAATATTAGGCTACTGTTTAACAATCCCTTAAGATATCTACATGATGACACTGAAGGTCAGATGAAAATGCAGAAAGTGAAAAAACTGGTCTGTGGTCCAGAACTAAGGATAAACTGTTAACTACTCCTGCAGGCTGGTAGTTCAAGCTTTTCATTGCTATATTGTAGTGGCTGCTGGAAAGAACCAAACCATATCTTACAGTGAGACGGAAGTGATCTTTGTGCTTGCTGTGAACCGCCTCTGCAAAGTGCTGATCACTGGGCTGGGGAAGACGGTTCTCCTCATCCAGAATATCCAAGATACCCACCAGCTTTGCCTCAACCAGATCTGCAAAGCAATAAAGTCACAGAGAGAAGTTTGGGGCTGACGACAGAAAATTTCACACGAATGAATTCGAGTTGAATAGTAAATTAATATATTCAATCCCCCCGCAGAAGGTATTATCCAAAGTGAAGTAGAACTCAGCAAGTTTAATGGATGAATGTAAAGTCTGTAGGCCCACACAGACTTTTTTGATAATCAGTGCGAAGGCATCCGTCATATGCATAATTCATCTGAGACGTGCGCAGGTGAGAGAGGTGCGGATGCAAGCGCAGTCATGTATTTGCATGAGCAGACACCCGAGTATAAATGTGTGGTGATTGATGAGGAGACATGCAGGGAAAGGACCTACGCGTCCATTTGGAAGTCACAAGGACATGTGTTGCATCACTATCGAGAGAATTAGGAAAAGCAGAGCTGGTGAAAGGAAAGCGAGTCTTTCCCTTTGGAAAAGCAGTGACATCTGCGATGCAGGTGTTGTGTGCCTACTTTTTTGCACTGCATCAGAGGCGAGATGTTATGTTAAGCCACCTGCATACTGTGCAAACTTGCACAAGCCGTTAAGATTTGACAGCTTGGGCGAAAAAAAAAAAAAAAGAGGTGGTTTCTTTTGCAATGCATACGAGGAAGATCTTCGATAAGTCTTTGGGGGTTAAAACAAAGGCCGACAAAAAAAAGATAAAAGGCATTGGTTCTGATACCTCCAGACAGCACAGTTCGGTCTGGTGATGGTATTTATATTCAGTGAACCGGGTAAAGATTTCACCGTGTGTCCTGAGATTGAACTGACTTTCTGTTCTGACAGGGTGATTTGGGTCAGACCGCACTGCTCAAGCCAGCATCAAAAAACTAAAACAGTGCGAGCTCTTCATCTTATCTCCTAAACCCTCTCCAGAGAGTTCGAGTGTGAGAGAGGTTCCTCCCAGGATTCATTCCTGTGTTATCTCAGGCACCCAGCATGGATTTCTGCTGGAATATTCATCTTCGGCATATTTTGTCCAGAGAGTAACAGACTTCACGATGTTGTCATCTGGGAACAGTTATTTGACCTCTGAAGGTCATAATTTGAGAAGAAATTACATTTGCGCTGTAGCACATTGGGTTTAAAGACCTTAGCATTTCCACGTGCAGAGGAAGTCATTATATTTAAGTTGGCGTCTATGGGCCATAGTGCATCCCGTAATGAATGGAATGGAGGATGGTCATTGTTATTCACAGCCAAAGGGACACTGACCTATGCAGTCCTGATTATCAACATAATGAACTTCATTCACTCCCAGGCCTTCTTTCTGATACAGCTCTTGCTCCTGGGGAGAAGAAAAAAAAAAAAAAAACACCACCACAAGATAAGAGCATCGTTTTTGCTGAAAGTGGGAAAATGCTTAACTTAATCTGCTGGAACAAGAACGTCTCAAAAGAAGTTAAACTGGAATCGTTAAATCGGAACAGTTGTGTGCTTGCAATGAAAGATGAAATGGCTTCGTGCGTCAGTTTTAAAAAGTGCATAGTTATGAGTCACAGATCGATACTAAAAATCCCAATAACACTGATGACTCACCTCTTTCAGTATGCGTTCATTAAAAAACTGCTGCAGCTTTTCGTTACAATAGTTGATGCAGAACTGCTCAAAGCTGTTGTGCTCAAAATATTCTGAACAGGAATACAAAAAAAGCATTTAATGATTAATGTGCTAGGTATATCTCTAAATGCATTTAACAGTTACACTATTAGACAGACACTGTTAGTGAGAGCCAATTATCGTTAATCCTACAGCATATTCTCAACCTTATTTCTGTGTAAAACAAGCTAATACCTAGTGAATCATTTCATCTTCTATATATTTAATGAGTCATTCCCCACACTGTGCTTATTTTAAAGTTTAAGGAGTATTCCAAGTTATATACAAGTTAACCTCTATCGACAGACAGCATCTGTTGCTGTCAATTACAATTGTAAATCATTTTGGTTTATCAAGATCCCAAAAAATTTGTTATGCACTTATAATGAAAATACGCTTACCCCATACTGTTTTGCAGGTTTACCTTAGACTTTAATTGCAAGTATATTTCTTTATCTTTATTTGTTAGCATTTTCCCCCATTTTTTATATTATTATTATTATTATTATTATTATAATAATATTTAGAAAGTTAGTGCATTTATTTTAAATATTTTTTTACAAATAATTTTGACCTTTGAGTCTTGATACTTAATCCAGAATATACCTGCTTCATGCAAGTCAAAATAGCTCAGAAAGAGCTGTAGTTACATACAGTGGGATCCAAAACTCTGAGACCTCACTGAAAATCATATAAAAAAAAAAAATTGTAATTAAAACTAATAATCATTAAAACAATGAAAGATTCTGCATGACTTCTATTTGTCTAATCAAATAAGTAAATTCAAATACCAAAAAATTCTGAAATCCATATTAATTCAGAAAATCTCTCAATTTGTTAAGCTGATGATAGTCATAAAACGTGTATTAGAAAATTAGACTAGGTTGTCTCATTTCTCCTATGCACCAGGTTGACATTTGGTTTGAAAATATAAGAGCCACTGAAAACAGGTAAATGAGGACATTCAGTTAAGCTAACGTGACCCGTCCATTGTGGCTATCACTCAGGCTCACCGAAGCCAGCGATGTCCAGCACGCCGATGAAGTTGGAGGATGTATCAAAGGGGAAGCACTGGTTGACCCGTTTGACCACGTGATCAAAGAGCCGGCTGTAAATGGCTTTGGCGAGGGCATCACGGGCATTGTTGGCCTGTTCCACCTTCAGAGGCACCCTGGAGAGGAGCAAAGTGGGACAGGAAGAGTCAAAATCTGGGCCAGGGCTTCTGCTAATGCCGCCTCATCAATACATGTCCATTCTGTTTTACTCCGTCCAACTTTGCACTCTTAAGACAGTTGCTGTTTTACCAATCTAAGCAAAATGTGTAAATACACTTTAGGGGAAAGCAGAACGCCAACGAGAAATAATTTTGAGTCAAAATTTAATTTATTTTCCTTTCAATTCCTTTATGATTGCAAACGCTCAAGGCTGCAGAAATATCTCCTCTGACTTTATTTGACCTGACAATAGTGTTTCTACAGTTTTACAGACGACAAATGAATATAATTACGGCTGTAACAGCCATAAATTTAAGCATCTGTGAAATTGTTTGCAACAAATTTTCTCTTGTATGTTTTCTTTTTTTGTTTTTTTGAGGGGGGACTTGTATTTATTAGGACAAAGGTAAATTGGGAAAGTTTTCTGCTGAAAGCAAGTTGTTGTTGTTTTTTTTAAAATGACAATTACATGATCTCCCTAAAGACCACGATTCCTAAGACTATGCAAGAAAATATGACCCTGGACCACAAAACATGTCTTAAGTCGCACGGGTATATTTGTAGCAATAGCCAAAAATACATTGTATGGGTCAAAATGATAGATTTTTCTTTTATGCCAAAAATCATTAGGATATTAAGTAAAGATCATGTATCATCAAGATATTTTGTGAATTTCTTACCGTAAATATATCAAAACTTAATTTTTGATTAGTAATATGTATTGCTAAGGACTTCATTTGGACAACTTTAAAGGTGTTTTTCTCTATTTTGATTTTTTTTTTTTTGCACCCTCAGATTCCAGATTCTCAAATAGTTGTATCTCGGCCAAATATTGTCCTAACAAACCATACATCAATGGAAAGCTTATTTATTCAGCTTTCAGATGATGTATAAATCTCAATTTCACAAAGTTGACCCTTATGACTGGTTTTGTGGTCCAGGGTCACATTTGTTTATAGTATACAAATAATTGGTTCTAAAAGGCCTAGAATACTTTTAATGCAAAAACATTCATTCCAACATCCTCCTTTTCTGCTTTGTTGTTCATCAGGTGTATAAAAACCAACTTAATGGTCCTCCTGCAGATTAATTACATAATTAAACTGAAAACAGCACAGGGAAAAGGTTCCATTCATACTTATTCTGCAACGGGAACTTTGATAAATGTATATACGCAAAACAAACAGCACTTGAAATCCCGGTGAAGCTTAAAGGGCTTGAAATGCAGCAGGCCGGCGATATTACATGAAAACACAATAAATCTCTATAACACACGTCTGTTAAAGCAAAGCAGCTCATAACCACAAGACACAACGGCTCCACCACTATCCTCAGGAGGCGTACGGAAACCGGCGAACTGAAACTCCAGAACTGGATGATAAAGCCTTCTTGCTCTCTCGACGGCGCCATCCCGCTGTGGGAATACCTGCTGTGTGACTCTTATTGCCTGCACAGTTAATAAAAGCTGGACCTGGCTCACAATAATCTCTACGATCTCGAGTCTGCGAGATTGCTTTTCATTAACTTGCTTTTATGCCATTAGTGTATTCCCTCTGAAGCGTGTGTGTCGAGAGGCTGCGGCGCTCTTTCTTCTCAATGTCACCTGCTTTGTTGCGTTTAACAGATTTTTAAAAATCACAATATGCCTCTGAAATGAAGCTCTGTCAGGCACAAGCTGCTGCCCTCTCCTGTGTCTAGCGGTGTGAAATGCAAGGGTCAGTGTAGCCTTGTTTGAATACAGTCTCCATAATTTTCCATAAAACGAATATTTCTTATGTACGTGGTTGTGCATCTGTTCGCAGCCAAATGAGGAGGGCAGTGAAACCTCTTGCGACTTTGATTCTCATCACACCTAAAAGACCCCAGGCCACTCCCTCAGACAAACATCCATTATTCATGCAGTGCAAACACTCCCAGTCCAGCATCTGTGCTCGGTTAAATATTAATCCACCGAGCGCTGGCCTATCATTCAGACGGCACAGAATATAAAACCCCACCTGGGCGACGAAGAACGGAGCATACGATTCAATCGAGGCAATCAAGTTTTTCCAATTGCTCTCTCCTTCGACAACTGGCGTGTGCAGTAATTGGACTGTGGGTTTTGCATGGCGAAAGCTGAGAAGAACTGGGCTTTTGTTTCACAAAATTGCAAACCTGAGTCTTATCTTTTACCAGTAGTGGAGCGGTCTGGAAAAAGCTGCTTGATACCTCAGGCCTTCTCTCTTACGTAATCAATAAAAAGAAATACGTCCGTTTAAATGCAGAAGACTTTGGATGGGAACTAGACTATTACGGCCCCTCAGCCAATTTAGTCTATGCCACATTTGATTATACTGACCATATCTCTAATGGAAAAGCTGCGATTAGCTATTTTCAGCTCTCCTCTCGTCTGTGAGCAGGCGACCGGAGGATTCATTTAACAGTTATGCGAATGCGAATGGGGTGCAATGATGAAATGTAATACTAGAAGACGTTTCGCATCACGGGGAAGATTGAGATGTGAGGAGTGCGTGAAAAATACCAAGCAGGGATCTGTGCTGACTTTTTGATCGTCTTTTGATCATCGTTTGGTTGCAAACAGAGAAATAAAACAAAAGCGGAGGGTCAGTGGCTGAGCAGATGTTAAGGTCAACATGTGGGGTCACTCACTTGATGACTGTGCCTTTGGCGCCCCCTGCAGTGGTGAGCATGACCCTGGTGGTGAGGCTGACTCTCAGGTCGTCCTCATCCAGGCCCAGAAGCTCGGCGCAGTATTCCAGAGTCTGACTGGTCTGGTTCTTCAGAATGCAGCCACCTGAGACCAGATGCAAATTTTTAATGGTCATCTCTAAACTGTGGCTCATCATGTTTCTTATCCTACGTCTAGACAATAGACCTTTCTAAATGTTTCAATGTACTGACGCTTTCGAAGTTGTTAATGACCTATTCCGCTGTTGAATAATCCGATCAAAATATGTCAGGGTCAATTATACACTGTATAAAACTGGCAAATATACCCTTTTTTGCTGCATTTCTGTTGGTTTCATTTAGTTTAAAAAAAAAAACAAAAAAACCTTACCATTTTCAACAAAAGTTTAAATTTAAATGTCGCGTGTCATTTACATCCATATACTGAATACACAAAAGCACACATCTTAATCACTATTTACCAAAATGTTTTTAAATATAATTTAGGAGATATACAATATACAGTATACACAATATATACACAACATATTAGTGCTGTCAAATGATTAATCGTGATTAATCGTATTCAAAATAAAAGTCCTTTGTTCACATAATATTAAATATAATAATAACAGCATATTTTTCTTAAATATATGCATGCATGTGTGTGTATTCATATATACATAAATATACACAGTACACACACATATATTATGTGAACAAAAAGTTTTATTATGAATGCGATTAATCATTTGACAGCAGTAATTTATATATATATATATATATATATATATATATATATATATATATATATATATATATATATGGGGTGGGAATCTTCAGACACTTCACGAGCCGATCCAATTCTGGGAGTCACGATCCGATTCCAAAACGATTCTTGATCTACATTTTTTCCTCAATTAATTCTTCTGCTGTGCAAATACATCTTTACAACTTTACATTTTAACCAGAATTGCAGTTTGTATGCTTTTTGTTTATAGTTGGAATTTCTGTGTGTCAGTACTGCCATCTTAAAAATAGGGGTGTGAATCTTCACTGGTTTCATGATTCAGTTCAGTTACGATTATCATTATCAACTCAATATCACGATGTGTCACATTCTCAGTTTTCAAAATTACTGCACACGGCTACATTTTCACATAAATTTTATATCAAATTTATTTTGTGCAAAATTTACTTTATTTTTTTTTTTACTATATAAGCAGGCTACTTTTTAAAAAAAAAAAAATACTTATTTAAAATAAGTGTTCAAGTATCCGAAAGTTTACAGACAATAGTTATGGGTTTTTCTTTTTTCCTCAGCGTTATTGCTGTTTGATTATTACTGATGAGATCATAAACAGTGGCATCTTTAACAGATATATCATATGTTTTGTCCTGCTCTGAAAACATAACTGACTGTGTGTAGCCTACATCAATTTCGTATAAAAGTATTCGAAAATGCAAGTGCATTTAACTGCAGCCGCAATTGAGCTTCAGGACAAACAAACACAAAGCCCACGTGAAAGTCTGTTAGTGCGCGAGTTTCATGCATCTAATAGTACTGCATTCCAAACGGCAGAAATGAAAGCATATCTAAAGCATATCTAAAGTAAAACACGGCGGGTGGAAGCACACACTGTCAAGCAATGTGCATGTGTCTCACAGCGCAAATTCTGTGCAATGAAGCCAGCTGCGTCTCTAGCGTACACACGTGCCATATGCGGGGAAAAAAAACCAAGCTCAGAATCGTTGAAGAGAGAATCGCAATGCATCGGAGAATCAATTTTTTCTCCCACCCCTAATATATATATATATATATATATATGTGTGTGTGTGTGTGTGTGTGTGTGTGTGTGTGTGTGTGTGTGTATTTATTTATACTTTGTACCACATGACATTTTAAAAGCTGATCCTTGTCATGTCCTACCTAAAAGGTCAAACTATCTCATATTTTAAGAACTCATTTTGACACAGACATGACAGTCCACAGAAGTCCTCTATGATATTATGGATTATGGAACCCTCTTCCTATACACATTAAATATGCTCCTTCTGTGGATGCTTTTAAGTCGAGTTTGAAGTCTTATCTTTTCAGTGTGGCCTTTAAAACTGGCTAGAGTGTTTAGGTTTTATATTGACTTGAGACTGTTTGCTTTTATTCTTGTTGTTTTAATGTTTTCTGGAAAGCACTTTAGTCAACGGTAGTTGTTTTAAATGTGCTATAGAAATAAAGTTTGTATTGTATTGTATTGTATATTATGTTGGTTTTTTATTTAGTTTCATTTTATTATTATCTTTTTAATTTATTTTATTTTAGCTGCATGTTTCTGCAATTTGGTCTCATAACATCAATTTCAGGTTTTTTAAATATTTATAATATTTTACATAAAACTGTTTCATTTAAAAGAATTCCATTCTTTTAATGAGGCTTTTTCCTTCATATCAGGACAGGTGTATCACTCTGCCATTTTTAAATTCATGCCTCCAACAAATGTAGAAGAATTTTAATTTATATATTAAGAACGTGTTCCTAATAGAAAAAAAAAATTTAAAAAAGAAGTCATCGTGCCTTTGACTCATCAGTGCTGTCTAAGAGCTAAAAGTGTGCAAAAAACAAATCTACAAAAGCACACTCCTTCAATCTACTATCGTATCTCAGCCCTTTTCAAAAATATGTGCTCACACATAATAGTCTTCAGGTCTCCAGTAAGACCTCTGTAACATTAGGCTCTGTATTTTCCTGCTGAAAGTATCTCAGCAGCTCCATTGTGAGCAGAGAAATGGAGCAGGCCAGAGCGGTAAAAGGTGTTGAAGGCCAGAGCGATAAAAGGTAAAAATCATTTCATCAGAAGAGGAAAACAAATCCTGCATGCACATCTGGCAACACTAGAAAGAGCCCCGTTACCCCCATAGCAGCTCTCTAATGAGGTCTTTTGAGTTAGAGGAGGGCTGGGTGTGGTGTGTGGTGTGTGTGTGTGGGGGGGGGACATCAGCACATGTGCATGAGCTCAAAAAAAAATAATAAAATAACACTTCAGACATCAATGAAAATTTCTTCCCTGACTGAACGCAAATGGTGAAAATTCTGTATAAAAGCAACACTGGTTGTATTTTGAAGTCTTTTATCCTGAAAGAAACCGAATGTTTCTAAACCAAGCATAACATGACAAAGCAACAAGCGATAAATCCCATCTCTTTTTTTGTCCTAACCGGCATAATTGCAACCGACACAAGACATTTTATCGGCTGTTTGGTTTCTAGTTCTGCTTTATTCCAATAGATATAGAGTGAAATCTCACTGGTTGCACAGTAAACATCAAATATGTTCTGACTGGTTGTGATTTTGCCACTTTATGCAGGATACAAAATTACTTTAAGTTTGAAACTTGTCACATCATGCTGGGTTAGGACATTAAATCTTTGATGAATTTTGATGAAGGTATTTAGTCTACAGGTGCAATATAAATGGCTATACCAGAGGTGCTTCCTGTCTCTTCAAAGTCGATATTGCCGAGATGAAGGACGCCAGCCACCACTCTGAAGAGATTGAGCTTCTCTGTGTCATCAAGGCCGATTTTCTTCATAGCCACCACCATCCTGTTGAAATCTCCCAGGTCATCCAGCAAAGGGTCCTTCAGGGCACCCACTTTCCCATGCTACAGAAATAAAGGACCATCAAGACACACAACACTATCCATAAGTACCTGAGAAGAAAACACAGTGGCACCGCAGCTACAATCAGAGATCAGAAATGTATACTGGAGGGCTGTATACAGATCTAGATCTCTGATTGAAGGATGGAGGAAAAGAAAACAAACCACACCTGAGGGTCAGAGTGGGCCTATAATTCTGTTATCAATTAATCACCTTTCGTTCTAAGCTTGAATGATTTTCTGTTTGAGGAAAGCTTTACGTTGCTGTTGCATTGAAAAGAGCAACATTAACATTGTTCAAAATTTCTCTTTTTGTGTTTAAAGGTTACAAGGGTGAGAAAATGATGACAATTTTTTTGAGCAAACTGTGCCTTTAAATCACTGACATACTGATAATCTACAGTCTGATGACAAAGCAGATCACACCACTCTGACCACAACAGAGCATAAACGCTGTTTGATAACCATAACTACAAGCACCCCTCACAAAAACACTTTTTCACACAGAAAGCCTCATGCATATTAGCTTGCAGACCCATGCACATACTAATGTCCAATTTCATGCACAGAAACCCAGAAAGCTGAAGAATGTAAAGCATGAAAAGCATTTAGAAAGGCCAACTGGTAAAACATCACCTTATGATCCTGAATTTTAAAAAGATCAGGGAAGGCAAAGACATAATATTCAGTTAGAAAACTACTAATATAAACAAAATGGCTAGAAAACTAGTGGTCTGTTCCAAAGCCTACACAGGTAGCATTTTAATGACAAAAGTCTTAAAACAAGCTAAAACATTTAAATAATAATAATAATAATAATAATAATAATAATAATAATAATAATAAATAAGATTACATTGTATTTCTAATTTGTTCCTTCAACTGTAATGTTTATAATCTTTATCAACCAAGGTTCTCACAGACAGTAAACCTGGATATAACGTATGAAGTAATTTTAAGTGTATGATTTTTAAAATGGAAATTAATAAAATCTTTAAAAATGTAAGATTTAAGAAGAAAAAAAAAAATCTGCAACTGAACAACCAAAAAGGTGTCAAAATATCAAATCTAACTCTACATCTTTTATCATTTTTTTTTAGATTTGCATTGTGAAAAAGTATGTTAAAACAAACATATTATATATATTATATATATATACACATACATACATACATACATACATATATACACACACACATACATACATACATATATATATATATATATGTATGTATGTATGTATGTGTATATATGTATGTATGTATGTATGTATGTATGTATGTATGTGTGTGTGTGTATATATATATATATATATATATATATATATATATATATATATATATATATATATATATATATATATATATATACACACACACATACATACATACATACATACATACATATGTATATATATATATATATATATATATATATATACATATGTATGTATGTATGTGTGTGTGTGTATATATATATATATATATATATATATATATATATATATATATATATATATATATATATATACACACACACATACATACATACATACATACATACATACATATGTATATATATATATATATATATATATATATATATATATATATATATATATATATATATATATATATACACACACACACAGTGGGTACGGAAAGTATTCAGACCCCCTTCACTTTTTTCAATTTTGTTATGTTGCAGTCTGATACTACAATTGTTTAAATTCTTTTTTTTTTCTCATTACTCTACACTCTGTCCTTTATAATGACAAAGTGAAAACAGAATTTTAGAAATGTTTGTAAATTTATTAAAAAGAAAAAACTGAAATATCACATTTACATAAGTATTCAGACCCTTTACTCAGTACTTAGTTGAAGCACCTTTGGCAGCAATTACAGCCTCGAGTCTTTTTGGGTATGACGCAACAAGCTTTGCACAACTGGATTGGGGGAATTTCTCCCATTCTTCTTTGCAAATCCTCTCAAGCTCGGTCAGGTTGGATGGGGACCGTCTGTTGACAGCCTTTTTCAGGTCTCTCCAGAGATGTTCCATAGGGTTCAGGTCAGGGCTCTGGCTGGGTCACTCTAGGACATTCACAGAGTTGTCCCTAAGCCACTCCTGTGTTGCCTTGGCTGTGTTCTTAGGGTCATTGTCATGTAAGAAGGTGAACCTTCGGCCCAGTCTGAGGTTTTGAATGCCCTGGATTGGGTTTTCATTAAGGCTATCTCAATATTTTGGTGCATTGAGCTTTTCTTCTACTCTGATGATTTCCTCAGTCCCTGCCGCTGAAAAACAGCCCAACAGCATGAGGCTGCTACCACCACACTTTACTTTTGGGATGGTACTCTGCAGGTGATGAGAAGAGCCGGTTTCCTTCAAACATGATGCTTAGAATTGAGGTTCATCAGACCAGGTAATCTTGTTTCTCAGAGTCTGAGGGTCCTTTAGGTGCTTTATTGCAAATTCCAAGTGTGTTTTCATGTGTCTTCACTGAGGAGAGGATTGAGTTTGGCCACACTGCCATAAAGCCCAGATCGGTGGAGTGTTGCAGTGATGTTTGTCCTTCTGTAGGTTTCTCCCATCTGCATATATGATCATGGAGCTCAACTAGAGTGACCACCAGGTTCTTGGTCACCAGTCTAGACAAGCCCCTTCTCCATAAATTGCTCAGTTTGGCTGGGGACCAGCTCTTGGAAGAGTCCTGGTTGTGCCAAACTTCTTCCATTTGAGAATTATGGAAGCCACTGTGCTCTTGGGAACCTTCAGTGCAGCAGAATTTTTTTTGTAGCCTTCCTTAGATCTGTGCCTCAATACAATCCTGTGTCTGAGCTCTGCAGGCAGTTCCTTTGACCTCGTGGCTTGGTTTTCGCTCTGATATGCATTATCAGCTGTAAGGCCTTTTACAGAGAGGTGTGTGCCTTTCCAAATCATGTCCAATCAATTTAATTTACCACAGGCGGACTCCAGTCAAGGTGTAGAAACATCTCTGCAATGATCAAGAGACATGGGAGGCACCTGAGCGAAATTTCAAGTGTTGTTGCAAAGGGTCTGAATACTTATGTAAATGTGATATTTCAGTTTTTTCTTTTTAATAAATTTACAGACATTTCTAAAATTCTGTTTTCACTTCATCATTATGAGGTACAGAGGTATATATATATCTCAAAAATCTCCTATTGGGAAGACAATCTGAGAAATCTAGAAAAACTAGAAAATATTCTGGATTGAATTGTTTAAATTATTTATAATAATTTAATTTAATTACTTTAATATAGTTCAACTTTTTTCTGTAAATATGAAAACGAGCAGCTTTGTAATTATGGCATACAGTAGGTATGAAAAATATCTTGGGGGCCTTTTAATATTGTCTTTGAAAAGAGGAGGCTTTGAAGTCAAAAAGGTTGAGAACCACCGGGCACTTTAAAAACAAATTCTAAGGTAGCCTTTCATATCTATATTTTTTTCAGAAGGCAATCCCAGAATGCAGAGATAGATAATAAGCTGAACAAAAACCATAAATTCAATGAAATCTTAAACAATTCTGAAAAGTATGACTAAAAATGTACTATTTTACTCAGTATTTGTGTGTGCTTTGTATTTTTATGCTTATTAGAGTATGATGCTGTTTACTTAGCAGCATGCTAATCTAACTCTATCCGCTTCTTAAGTCTGACACCATGCGTGACAATTTCCAGGTCTAAACACTCTTATCAGAAGCCAAAAGCAAAGAATAAATGGTGATAATATACATTCATAGTGTGCTGTAATACTACTGAAATCTCAGACAGCCATACAGTGATTCACCTTTTATAAATCCATTGTGTCCGGGACACAATGACTTTTTAAAAGCCTAGCTTAATATAAATATAAATTTCTCAGAAATGGCTGTTGCGATAGTATTCTCAATTGAAATGAAAATTGAAATTGAAAGACTTGGACCCGGAAACATTAATGTATTCCTTATGTCACGACTTAACAAGATTAGAATTAGATTTGAAACTGCATTGATTAAAAACTGTCAGGCGAGTCAATTTGAATTCTATTTGTGTCCCGCGGACTTCCTGTCTTTGTAGAGAGTACCAAATCAGTCACTTATAAGGTTCCTTGGTTAGGATGTATATAGGCACTATGACAGCTCACTAGGTTTTGGACCAGAGTCTAAGCGAAGACAAATCCTAGTCGATTCTGAATTTAAAACGGATTACATAAATATCCTAATATCAACCCAAACTCATTAAGATATTCAAGTGTTCAAGGATGATAAAAAAAGGATAAAAAAAAAAACAACAACAAAAGTACCATCTGCGAATTTGGGGTATCAAACTAATTTCAGATCTTCATCTGAAAATGTAGTGAAACAGACGGTGTTGAGCTAGCAAATGAACTACTGCACCAACAGAAACAGCAGCTAATGAATATCTCATCACCTCCAGGGGGATTCAACACAACGATGATTTATAATAATGGCCCTTGATAACAATAACATCAATTGATGGGCTCGGTCTCAAGAGAGGGCTGTGTGCAAACACAACACAACAACGCTGGAATTTATTACACTTTACATAATTCATCAAAGAAGTGAACTAATTTCTGAGGGTAACTAATTCTTTTCGAGGCAAAACGGTGATCCTGCAACTTCAGAGATTCTGGCTGCGGTCAAGGTCTGTTCATTCAGCATGTCCTCTAGTCTTAATTTCACTACACAATCAAAGAAAACGGCAAGGATTTGATCATAAATCAAAAACGAATCTGCTATCTTTACTACAGCTCAGCTAAGGGCTGTTAATTACTTCAAATTTGCCACAAATGTGTATCAGAATGCAGGAAGGAAGAAACAGACTCATCACGTCACTGACCCAGAGATTCCCAAACACAGATGACTCTACGTACCTCTGGACTTTTCCTGTTTTGCATGATCTGTTTATCTGAGTCCTTGTTTGCAAAGTATCGGGTGCAGCCGCGATTCAAATACTGAGTGAAACACAAACACACAGTGAGGGAAGTTAATATAGGAGACCAAAAGCTGCAGAAATACATTCATAAGCGTTGTAAAGCAAATATGCCATCTAGTGGTACATCAACGCTTCACTGTATACAAAGGCCTGAAATCATATAACCTAAACTAAGTTATTATTGGATTTTATTTGCACTTCCCGCAGTTGTGTGCTTTGATACAGTCTGTTTGCTATGGTCACACCAATTATAATACAGAGTCTCAAAGTTTCCTGCTAAACAGAGTGTTTAAAATGCTTTCCAGTTTCTTGACACACAATACACAGGAAACTGACCCGGAAGTTGTCCGGAGAGTTGAGATGAAGCATGTTCCTGATGTCCTCTGACGCCCCTGCGCAAAGTCTGTAAAATATATGATAGTTTCGCTCTTCTGCGCTCTGCATGCAAATCCGAGACTTCTCCAGCAGATAGTGCGAGACAAATCCACCCACAACTGCATTCTGAAGACACAATGAACACACTTAGTAACTGAGTCTTACAAGATTACACTCTAGTCTTCAGAGTAAGAGAACGTTTACCTTCTCATTAAAGTGAATTTCCACAAACTTTCCAAAGCGGCTGCTGTTGTTGTTCCTGACCGTCTTTGCATTTCCAAAAGCTTCGAGCAAGGGGTTGGCTGCACGGAACAGACATATTATTTAAAAACAGATTTCGCATTGTATGCAAAAATCAAACACTACTGTACTAGTCACAACCAATTAAAAGTGTCTTTGGTAAACCTACCCTCAACAATCCTCTCATCTATATCTTGACATGTTCCATAAGATGTGGTTAAATATCTGAAATTAAACAGATACATGATTAAAATGACAAAACTCATTCAACAAATCATAAAACACATTTACTTACCATTAACATTACTGAGCACTGCAACATGCTACAATTCAAACGTTTTTTTTATGTTTTTAAAAGAGATCTCAACAAGGCTGCATTTTTTTTGGATCAAAAATACAAATGTGAATTTTTTTTTTTTTTTTTTATTCCTGTGATTGCAAAGTTGAATTTTGGCAAAGCAGCATCCATTACTCCAGTCTTGAAAGTCACACGATCCTTCTAATTCTAATATGCAGATTAGCTGCTCAAGAAACATTTTTTATTATTGTCATTGTTAACAGTTGTGTGTAATAACTTATTTGAAACAGAAATCTTCTGTAACATTATAAATGTCTTTACGGGTCACTTCTGATGCACCCTTGCTGTATAAAAGTATTAATTTCTGACCCTAAACTTCTGAATTGTAGTGTACATGCTAACATGATTTAAATCAAATTTTAAACATTATAGTCTGACTGTTGCTGATTGTTCAAGATTTAGTGAAACACATATGGAATGATCCTCATATCAAGTCACAAAAATTAAAACCACAATGTGTTTTTATGTTTTTGAACAGTTTCGTAGGCACCATAATATTTATTTTTATAATTATAATGTCTAAAAATTACATTATATCTACATTACATTATTTATTATGTCTAAAAAGAAATATAATCCTAATTTCACCACCACTGCCAGATATGGCAAAAACGACATGTATACATGTGAGAAATATTAATTGAAGTGTTTTATTCATTCCATGAATAGACAGTTATCACACCTGAGAACAAACTTTGTGTTTTCTGTTTTTCCAGCACCCGATTCACCAGACACAATGATGGACTGACTCATCTTCAGAACTCTCATGTCTCTATAGGCTTTGTCCGCTGAGACAGAGACAGAGAAAGAGAGAGACAGAAGTTTGTGAAAACTGCTGTCAACATTGTAGCTATCTAAAAAAAATAGCTACAAAAGAAAGACTTAGAACAGAATCCTCAAGTGTCCTATTAGACACACATTCATGTGCCCACTCACCAATAGCATAGACATGAGGGGGAAGTGTCCCCAAAGAGCGTCCCTGATAGCTCTTAATGGTCTCTGGGGAGTAGAGTTTAGGGATGTCGAAATACGGGTTCACAGCAATCAGGATGTTAGCAACAGAAGTCTGAAATAAAACACACGCATGATCAGAGATGATTTAAAACGTTCTTTGTTATGTGTGAGATTTTGTATCTGCAGTCTTCCATATTTTGGACAAACAGATCAGTGGTTGAAGTACCAACAATAGTTTTAACTGCTGTCTTTAAAAGCCTCATGCTTTCAGGTTAGCTGTGCTGTGTGGAGCGTCGCTACCTCACAGGACCTAATTAAGTGCATTGGGCAACTTGATAGCGTCTGAGCAGGATTAGCTGGGTCATCTGAGACGTGCAGTCACACTAGGGCAGGGCCTGGGCCGTCTCCTGACAGGCTCGGGCGCTGTGCTGATGAGCGGATGCTGACAGCGGGACCGCCGTCTCTGATGAGAGGCTAATAAGGGCTACTGGAGCACGACAATAAAATGCCCATCAGCTCCATACCTGCAGGCATGGCTGCCAATGAGATCTACGGGGTTTAGCATGAATCTGGAAGCCCCACACTGCCCTGAGGTGATCGTTAAGCAAAATATTTGAATGCATCATGCATTTTTTTTAAGATTTAATGCCCCAAATCTGTTAAAATTTAAAGTGTAGTTTCATTAGAAGAAGCTTTAATTAGTTAGAAAATCAATTTGTTATACATATTCAGGTTATGGGTGTAATTTAAATGCTTAGCTCAGAGGTGGCGAACTCTAGTCCTGGAGAGCCGCAGTCCTAATTAAAACTCACCTGCCTGTAGCTTTCTAGTAACTCTTCAGACCCTGATTAGCTTGATCAGGTGTGTTTGATTAGGGTTGAAGCAAAACTCTGCAGGGCTGTGGCTCTCCAGGACTGACGTTCGCCACCCCTGGCTTAGCTTAACATGCAGAGACAACATATGTAGGTTCTGTGGTGCTTTAAAAACTTCAATCTGTTCATTTGAGCATCCCAACCTGCCCATCACAGCAACATTGGCTCAAACAATGGCATGAACTTAGGACCTAATGGAGGATAGGGGGACAGCAATTTCAATTTTCATCTTTTCTGTTGGATCCGGAAGCATTTTTCCATTAATTTTTTACCCTAGAAAGCCTTCGCTGAAGAGTTATAAACTATAACACAAATCAGCCAGCTATGAGGTAAATCACATCATCATCACAACATCATAAACATATACCAATTTAAAAAAATGTATTTTATATTTAGTGCTGTCAAATCGATTAATCGTGATCAATCGCATCCAACATAAATGTTTGTGTTTGCATAATATAAATATACACCATACACGTATTATATATGTATAAATACACAGACACGCATGTGTGTGTGTGTGTGTGTGTGTGTGTGTGTATGTATGTATGTATGTATGTGTGTGTATATATATATATATAATTTATATAATAAAAATAATATAAATATGAATATAAACAAATTTCTTAAATATACAAATAGGTGTGTGTATGTGTATATATATATATATATATACACACACACACATTTACAGTATAAATATACACATTTACAGTATAAATATACACAGTACACACATTATATAATATGTAAACAAACGTTTATTTTGGATGCGATTAATCAATTTGACAGCACTAATAAATAAATAAATAAATATAAATAAATAATATATTTGGTTTATGGCTAAATATGCATTATTTACAAATATCTAAGTATTTTGAAAGCATAGAGATTATAGGAGTGGCCATTCACTGAAGAGCTCTTTTGCCATGATCTGCTCTTTACGGATTCATGGGAAATGTAGTCATCAGGAAGTTATCAGGAATTCTGCTGTTAAATGAAGGCTGATGGCTTCAACAAAAGCATATAACATCGATTAACAACCTTGGAGTTACCAGTAGGTCTGTTTTCAAGGGTTTATAAGTAATGGTTAAAAATCAGTTTTCATATGGTGAAAATCAATTAAAGTTTTACTTCCCGTACACTGTAGTTTTAATTTTGTCAAGCAAGTTAATAACAGTTTAAGGAAATGTTTATTCAGATAACACATCCAGTCTGGCACAAACACTGGAAGCAAACTCTATCACCCCCTTGAGTACTGAGCTTCATTACTGCCAAAATAGTGCAAAAAATATGGTCACATTTACCATCCTTCAGCTAAATATCAAGTGTAAATCCTATCATCTGAATAGGAACACAGATCTACACAGATCTCGTTCATGTCACGTAGTTGGTCAGATTCGCAGCTAATCTGCCACATTGACCAACAGAAAGCTGCTCGGTCTGAAAGACTTCTGTGTGAGCAGATCTTAAAGCATCACTCCGTATTGACAATAGATAATGGACCTTGCAAAATCCGCAAAATTAAGTCTTTAAAATTGAGCCGTGACTATGTTATAAGTTGGCCAAGTATTTGTGCATTTGCATAGTTTTGGCCTAGTAAAAGGGCACAGAAATGATAGAGAACAAAAATTCAGAACAAGAATTTGACTTACATAGATCAAGTTTTTGCTGTAACGGACACGGATGTTGTTCAGAAGAGTGGCCTCATTTAAATACATAAGAGAACCTGGAAGTAAATATGTAAACATGTAAATAAATATATCCCAAGTAAATTTGAGAATATCACTGAACATCATAAGCTTAACTATTTTACGTGATGCTAATGGCTGATGCACCCCAACTAAGTTATATACTTACAGTTGTCTTCAACATGTTTGTTCACATCGTCCTCAGCAGGAAAGACCTGATTGATGGGAGCCAGGAACGTCTGCAAAGTCAAAATGAGCATTGTCAACTTTGTGACCTCTGGCCAAATGAAAAACCTAGCCTAACAACAACTGCCTCCATTGACCTATTTCACTATTCATCCATATTATTAAAATCGCACAGCATTTACGACCACACAGAAGATTAATGGGACAAAAAACAAGTAGATGATGGCAGCCGTTTGTTCTCTCATTTCCGACTCTGTCTGGTTACTTTCAGCGAGGTGTAAAGCTATAAACACTCAAGGTCTTCATACATTACGACTGAGTAAATGACACAGAAGAGCGGAGCTAGGTCAGCCATGATTGATTGTGTCTAATGGCGGCCATAATGCAGTGAAGAAACAGTAAAGTCATGTTAATGTGAAAGGTGAGAACATAAGCTGCGAAATCCATTACATGACACATTATAAGACACCCAAAACTGCCCATCACACCGGTGCGTTATTCAGAGTGAGATGAGACCGGTTGACCTTTCCCAGAAAACCCATCTCATCCCTGCTGACTTTCCTGCTTTACATTATTCCACTCCCTCACTTTTATTTAAGCCATTTACATTAGGAAAGTTATTATCTGCCTCAATGTCATAAATATCATCTACCTCTTTGACCTAAAAAACACACACAACCTTGATATATTCAAGTGGGAACGTATCACGCATTGTTTACCTTTGTTTAATAAAAGCTAATGGGCAATGACAAATAAGAGAGTTAATGATAATGAAAATAAAATCTATAGCTTTAAACAGTTCTTAGAAACATGATCTTTGAATTAATGTTGATTTCATATGGTTTTGAAAAATTTGTAAATTATGATTTAAAAAAAAAAAAAAGAATTAAAATGTGCCATTTACAAATAATTTATTTTAGGTAAAAATGTTTTATAAATACTATTAATTTCTTTTAAGAATGATATTTTCAAACATTTTTGAGGAGTTGCACCCCATGACATTTCACAACTGACTTTGTCATAAGAATGTCAAAAAAAAAAAAAGATATTTTCAGAGACTTACTTGAAACAGTTATAAGGATTTGCAGGCATCCTATCTATATTATTTCCTGTTCTGTTCTTTTGTGTTCAAGTGTCTGCATGTTGGCTGCACCACGACTTAATTTCAAATATTAACATCACCATGAAATCATAATGGACTATTCTTATTTTTATGGAATATTGCAGTGTTTATTATAGGCTAAATGATTTATCCGTGCACATTTTACTCTTTTTAATGCATGTGCCCTTGTAATCTTTAATCAAGATGACTTCCCATCCCCGTTTCATCTCTTCTCTGATGACGTGTTCCAGCACGAGGGACAGGACAATAATCAGTTCCCTCCAGCAATCTGTCACTCACATGAGATCACAGCAATTAGCAAATGACAACAATCTAATCAATTCCTCATGTACAAAATCAAGTCCCTCCCTACATTTTCTCTTTTTCAAGAAGCTGTTTCACTTGAATTTATGGTAAGAAAAGACAATCGCAACTTTTGCTTCATGCCAAATTTAATAAGCAAGTTTGATAATTTATTATTATTATTATTAAATAATAAGAAAAAATATACAGAACTAATATTAGCTTAATTTTAAGATGTTATTTCATGAACCCCTTGCATATTTTAAGTCATTGCATGTATGTATTTGTTTCGAAATAGATCTGTGTTTACCATGTCAGCCAAGAAATATGTTGTTGAAACTACTTTGCCTTTGTTTGATTATGGTATTTTGATATATAGAAATGCATGTAAAGGTGTTCTGGAGCAATATGGTATATTTTTTATTCACTGGTATATTTTTATTTATAAAGTTCTGCTGGGCTTATTACCTGAATATATTCAACAGTTGCTGAAACCTCATTTTAAAATATATATATATATATATATATATATATATATATATATATATATATATATATATATATATATATATATATATATATACATATATACACATACATACATACATACATACATACATACATACATACATACATACAACTAGATCATCTAATTATATTTCCTTGGCTACTCCTAGGAAGAAAACTACTTATGGTTGTTCCGCTTTTGAATTTGCTGCCCCAAATGACTGGAAGGTGCTACAAAAGTTATTGAAATTACAAACAATTATTTCAGTATATGCATTTAAAAATTACTAGTAAGTGCTCTGACCTCAACCTGTAAGTGCTTTAACTGAGATTTTTTTTTTTTTTCTTTTATGTGTGTTATGTTTTGTAATACATGTTTGTATTTTGCTGATATTAATTCTCCTGCCAGGCTGTTATTGAAAATAAGAACTTGTTCTTAATTAACTTGCCTGGTTAAATAAAGATTAAATAAATAAAAATAAATAGTACAGTATGATCTGCATTTTTAACACATTTCAGAATAAATGAACAGATCCATGAAAAATGGATGAATTATAGTTCCTAAAGATGAACCCTAACCCTAAAATACACCTTGCACCACTTTTGGACAAGAGATATTACATTATTTAGTTCTTGTGAGAGTGTCCTCGCAAGGTGATTTTGTCAGGCATTTCATTTTCAGAAATATCACACACAGTGCTACAGTCTCTAAGGGAGCGTGTGAGCAGCCGAGACACAGGTGGCTTTTTTTTGTCTAATGAACCTACCCTGAGCGTAATGTGACCCACACACCTGCAGCAGGTAGAGCTCATTACTTATTCAAAGCTCCTGCAAGTGACACCCTTACATGGCACAGCACTATTCCACATACACATGTTCTCACATTTTACCTATTGCTCAGATACCTGGAGGCCTTTTATACACATCATGAGGTTAATCAAGCGTGTGGTGGGAAAAACTCAGCACGTCAGGAGAAACGCTAATCACATGATCGCCTGAGGTACTCGGGTCTCAGTGGATGGATAAGGCATCAAAGGTGCTTAGCAACTAAGCTAAGTTTTCCCTCATATGAACACATGAAGCATGACAATATGGTATAAAATCAATAGCCGCCACCTGCTTGGTCACTGGTTAAATGCTAACAGGATGCCTTTCAAGGGCAGTAAAGCTGTCGTCTTACCTTTCCTCTCTGATTGAGAGGTTCTATGGTGAGCGCATCCGTACCGATGTCCACTATCATGCCCAGCTGGAACCCTTCGGTTGGGTGGGGCGCCCACACAGGCTTCCCATCCTCCATTGCACCCCGCAACTACACCGCAGCTCTGGAAGACACACACACACACAAGTTTAAACACTGACTTGGCTGGCAGTATGCAAATCTTGTCCAACAGAAAAGTAATTGTTTTGTTTAACACAAACCATGTGACTGTAAACAAAATGTCTTTCAGAATGCTGCAAGTGGAGGCTGACAAGGTCATCTCCAGTACAGATGATGGTAATGAAAATAACAAAATAACTTGTTACATTAGCCATTTCAAAGTCTTGATATGCATAATGCACAAGTGCACAAGAAGACAATATGAGTGGAGCTTTCTCATGCAAATCTCGCTGCCTCTATGTTACAGTGGTTGCAAGAGAATTGTTAGCGTGTTTTGGGAGGTTGCTAGGTCATTCTTAGGGTGCTGTGGTTGCAATGGCATTGTTAAGCCCTCTTTCCACGACTTCCGACATTTGTATACGATTTTGCGTTTTGCCCCCTAGTGGCAGATTGTGCAGAACTTTTATATTGGCCATGTAGCCAATATTACTCTCCATTAGGGGTGGGCGATATACCGATAGACAAGATTAACTGGTAGAAATTTGTCAACCGGTAGAGATTTTGGACTATCGTCTTTATCGCGGTTATGTACTCACATCATGTTGCGGTGCGCTGTGGTCACAAAAATTTATTGTTTGTACTCATTTTTAAGCATTGTGGTTTAAAAACGAGTGATTTTAAGCGGTTTAAAAGCAAACAACAGCGCTATGTGCACGTGCTTTCTGTGCGACTGTTTCGGAGCAGCGCACACATGAATCCGTTGCTCAGAGCGCGTTAATATTTTTGTTGCTTTACTGGTCTTGAACGGTTAAATTACACATACTTATATGTATGAAAATGCCCGTCTTTGCAAGTTTCACAGTAAACGCGGTCATTTAGGTCTTAAGTGAAAGTAAAAAGCTGAAAAAGATAATGTATGTGTAGCAGTTGGATCTGGATGTTCGGTCTTAAAGAGGAAGCTGCCTATTATTCCTCCTGTCTGTTATTCATGTTAATCAAACAACAGTGAGAGAAAATCTCTCACTGCTCTTGGCTAAATCACTTTTGTAACTTTAATAAGAAATTTAAATTTACACTGAAAACTAATATGCAGTGTTTTTGATTAATTTATACAATGTATGTAGCATTTATTTATTGTAGTTTTTGTCCTGTTTCTTGTAATTAGTTTCTTATCTTCAGTGAGCTTGAGTTTTTCCTCTTTTTTTCGTTTTTTTAGGCTTGTATTAGTTTTTTGTGATATTGGCACTGGTGACAAGAATTAAGAAAATTCTATGGTATCAAAAACTTTGACATCATAAAAACCTTATTAAAAGCAAAAATAACTATACTGTTTTTGTGATATAAAATTACTCATATCGTGTAATAAGATTTTGGTCATATCGCCCACCCCTACTCTCCACTTATTCACCATGGTATAATAAATAAATAGTGCATATGTCCACAGAAAATAAATGACACCAGTATGTCTGAAAGAAAAGCATAGCAGGTTTACTATGGATAAACAACGTAAATAATTATGTATTAATTATATCTGACATATTTATTCATTAATGCATTTGACACTTTAAGACAAACCTATGACCACTGATAGTGCCATTCTCTACTGTTGCAGCTACAGGAAGGCTACAGAAATAGTGTTTGAGAATTAATATTTTAGTTCAAAAGTGTTGGCAATTCTCACATTTGCGGTTTTGATTTGAATACATCACATCCTGTCAGGTGGTCACATACGGTCTTAGCTGCAAAACTTGAAATATTTCAATGCATCCAAAGCTTAAATCAAATTCAAAAGTTCTGCATAAGCATTTGGTTAGAACGTAACAAAGCTCCCGTACTAATCCTCATTGGAAAAGAATAACTTCTGTTCTGTCATTTGTTGTAGATGAAAAGTACAGCTTTAGTGCTTTCTGAGTGGTTGGAATTGCTAGGGTGTTCTGTGCTAGGCATTTTCAGGTAGCTGTTTGCTGGCCTAAATCAATGCTTAAGTCTCATAGAAGTACTTAGATTTCATCATGTCATGCATTTTTACTGATTGGATGTCTACTGAATCATGAAAATACCAAGTGTAAACACCCTCCATGATGCATGCAGGAAAAGTATCAATCTGATCACTCAAACTTTAAACTCAGGAGGTGCTTTGATACATACTGATGATCCAGTTCAAGCAATTAGAAAGGCATTTGGTTATGTAGGCCACATATGTTAACTTTTCTCTTTTAAAAGTGAATTAAGTCAGCATACAGAACTCTAGGATCTCCACAATCAACAAACCGTATGGTCTAAGTATGAATAATATTAATTGTGATGGCTGCCTTATAGCAAACACCACTATGGTCTGATTGGTCTCCTATTATTACGAAAGGTAAAAATGTGTTCTTTTATGCCATCTAATGATGTTTTGGAAAATTATTCCATTCTGAGACAAATGTGCCATCTACTGTGACTGTGGTTCAAGGACTTGTCATTTCAACAACAGTTCTGTTGAGGAATTTTAGTCTCCTGAGTTGTTACTCCATATGTTTTTTCGATGATCTTATTATTCCCTTCAGGTATGGGCTTATCCTGTAATAGCAGATTGATGCTTCTGCTCTCTGAGCCATCTTTATCTGCAGACTCTCCTCTTGAGAGAACAGTTGGTGGCCCTCTCTGATCTCACACTGATCCTACAATAAACCAGACTTCTTACAGTATTCAGTATAATTCCCTATTAAGATCAGGTGATTTATCTGAAGCAATGGATCACAGCCGTTAAGATCCATGATATCCACTGAGGGCCGCAGACTGCATGACCTGTAAATGAACTGCTGTCAAAGTCTACAAAAGCAATAATGGCTAATCACAAGGGCGTTATTATACCTGACGACAAGAGTACAGCACTGACTTTACGTCAAAGACGTCTGCTGTGCGAGTGAGGTAGGACGTGATAATCGCTTCAGGTTTGGTCCAGGGCAACATTTCCCATTCTCTGGCACTCTGACGATGGCCCGGTCCCAAAAGTTCCCCACGGCGCAATTATCAATTGTCAAGCATGCTAACTAACCTCATTATATGCTCAGAAGCGTATGTGTGCCAATCAGTCGAGTCTCACATGAGTCTTTTGAAAGGAACAAAGACTTGGCATGGGTATATGCTTCTGTGCTGCAGCACTGCTCATCAGAAAACTATCTGGCATGTTACTTCTCACATAATGCTCGATTCTGTGCTGGATCAGTCTTGGTAAAATGAAATGTTTGATGTGATGTGTTTCATAACTATTTTCATCAGGTGTTGTGAAACAACATTTGTGAATTCCAACTTGAGAACCAATTGAGTGAATAACCTAATATTTTTTTTGTTGTTGCTGTTTTTTTTTTGTTTTTTTTTTTATATTAAATGTCGCTCCTTATTTAGACTAAAGTTTTTTTGAAAGCTACCATCTGATCTGGCTGATTCCTCATTGATACATACTATAACATCCAAACTTTAACACAGTAACATGCTATTTATTAGATGTGACCCTAATATGAGCCATCCACTGCAGTGGAAAAGGGAAATTTGAAAGTACTCAAAGACAAAATGAGTCCAAAGTTCATGTGGCACAATGCCCTTCACTTGGATTTTTAAATAAGATATAATAAGACCCAGCAGCTATATACAGTGTTATTGTTCCCATGGTTAATCATTCTAGCTACCAGATAATGATGTAAACTCAATGGCTCCACCAGAAAAGGAAGTGCCATGATTTAAAAAAAAAGAAAAAAAAAAAAAAAAGGGTAATATTTATCAGGATGAACTGTGGGTAACCTAGATGCAGGCTCATCCTGTAAATGTTACAGATCTTTTAAATGATCACAGTTACTTTCAAGATCAATCTTCATCATCCTATCTTATATCTGTTATAACTTTAAAATAATCATAGTATGCTTACACAACATTTCATTTTGATAAAAGCTTTATAATTATGTGTCACAATGATGGCACTGCATTAGACACACAATAAAAATGTTTTATGGCTATTCTGTGCAGATGGCCATCGAAACCTGTTTGCACTTCTCCCTTCAGGCAGACGCTACAGATCTCTGTGCAATAGAACATCTAGGAATAAAAAAAGTTTTTCCCCCATGCCATCTCCAGCCTAAACAGCTAACACAAGAATTATTACCGGTGTTCTGTAATTCATGCCTGTAATTCATTCTCCATCTCTAATTATTGCCTCTCTCTCAAGTACTATGTAAATACATATGCATATTTTCTATACAGCTGTATATATATATATATATATATATATATATATATATATATATATATATATATATATATATATATATAGAGTAAATAATGCACAAATCTGTACATAAATCTTCTGTTCCAGATTCATACGCATTATTATTTATTGTTAAGTCTTATTTAAATGTTTCTTTTCTCATGTCAGATATGCATGTATATAGGTATCTATGTATGCATGTATGTACCAAGAGCTTCTTAAAAACCACAACAAATTCCTCGTGTGTTTGCACACACTTGGCAAATAAAGCTGATTCTGATTCTGAAAGAGAAGGCGGCTTTGTTGAAAATGCCTGAGAGACATTGAAACAAGTGATATGGTGATGAAAGAGAAAATGAACTTAGGACCTTTAAAGCAAAGTTGCATAGCAGCATGTAAATATTGGTGCAAAAAATAAAATAAAATAAAATAAAAAAAAAAATCAAGCAAACAGCATGCGATTCACTTTTTTATATAAATAAAAAAATTATAAAAAATAAAAAAATAAAATAAAAAAATAAAATAAAATAGCAACATATCCACTAATGAACACACAAGTCCTTTCAAAGCATGTTTGGCAATGCATGCCTGGCTGAGATACAATCTCTTCCACAAGAATAAACAGATTCAAAATAACAACAAAACTGTGAGAAACACTCCACGTCCACATTACTGTGATAGTCAACAACAGACATTTCTTTTCCCACATTTTTTGGCTCAAAACTTCCATCAAATAAACATCCATTTATCTGAAGCTACATGTTTACAGTGAAACGGTCATAGAGAGATGAGTAATTGCACATATTTATGTGCATGCTGATGGCAGCAGTTGTCATAGGCAATGGTTTGGGGTCAAAGGGCTGTGTGAGTTTCCTGTAGCACACATACTGTATCCCTCCCCTTTCTTCCTCTGCTCCTGCTCTCTTTATAGCCAGAGGATATGGAAAACAGGACGCAACAGGATGCAAAGAGGCCAGTATCGATGGGACTTCCAAAGCCAACATTTTCCTGCGCTTTTGCTGGGTTCTATAAATATTCAAATGAGTGTTTTAATATGCAAGAACTAAAAAAAAACAACAACAAAAAAAAACAACTTAAGCCAAATGTTATAAGTTGGTATGCAGGTTTCTATTTTGTTATTAAAACTACTATGCTTTTCAAACATCAAAATCCTGATAATGTTTAATTTATGAAAGCCATTACTTTGATGATCAGTTAAAACATCCCCTCAGCAGGGATGGGGGGACATTTCTTCTTTGTACAAAGGCAGGGATGTCATTTACAGAAATACAGGCCCGCTGTGAGTGAGTGAGTGAGTTTTTTCCTATCAGGGTCATTCCATGAAACAGATTCCTTTTCCATTTTAAAATGTTTAAATAACTGAAATCATTAAAAATCTAGCTTTTATTGCTAGAATTTATATACAAATAAAAAATAATAATTAAGTAGAAAAACAAAGAAAAGAAATTAAAGAAAAATAAAACCAATATGTACTGGTAAGTTTCTGCCAGTATATTATCTAGCAATTTTACAGACATTTCTGCCCAAATAGCCAAAATAGCATGGTAAGTTAATATGGTAAAATAGTTATATATATAAATTGTTATTTCTACATGGTACACAGTTCAGGGTTCGTACACATTTTTACCAATAAATTTCCATGACTTTTGCATGACTTTTGAGACAATATTCATGACCTAATGTTCCATTATTTTACTATAAGAATAAAAATCTGTTCAAATTATCATAGCATATGTTAACTAAAATTAATGACTATTAATGCTATTGTTTGCTTTCTTGTTTTAGTAATAAATACAAGCTGCAACTGTGCCAGACGTGAAGGTCCTTGCACACTGAGTCCGAAATTTTCGCATGCGTTTTTTTATTTATTTATTTATTTATTTATTTTTTTCTGTATTCGTCATCCTTTCCTATCAAAATGCATGCTACGGATGTGAAAACACAGAAAATCGAACCTGATCCAAAAAAATTTTATGACTGACGAAAGTTTCGGAGGCAGTGTGTAAACATGATTAACACAACGTTTTTTTCTCCATTCTGTCACTGATGGAGTTTTGGTTCCTTGCCGCTGTCGCCTCTGGCTTGCTTAGTTGGGGACACTTAATTTCCAGCGATATCGTCCACTTGATTACACAAATACTATTCAAACTGAACTGAGCTGGACGATGACATCACTGAACTCAATAATAAAATCCCTTTAACTGAAAATTGAGTGTTTAATCTTGTCATTTTACATTTTATTGACACACTATTTTCCTATTTTGATATTGGAAAGTTGCTTTGACACGATCTGTATTGTTAAAAGCGCTATATAAATAAAGGTGACTTGACAACATGCATGAGGCCATTATTAATTTTTTTTTTTTTTTTTTTTTTTTTTACCGTGCGAAAATTTCGGACCAGTGTGCAATGACCTTTACTCCACACAGAGAACATATCGCATCACTGAATAGGGTCATTTATTTAACTCCGTTAAATGCAGGACCTGAATTTCGTTTTGGAAACTTTTCTCTTTCGCAACTGTTTACATTCACTTAAGAAAAAACCGACAATGCTTATGAGGATACTCATTTTAATGTCATTTTGTGTGTACTTTTGCCGCTTAAACACAACAAGCTGCGGAAATTAAGCCACATAATTTTGTTTAGAGCCCTGTATTTCAGCCCAAACCCGACGGGCCCCGACTTATTTACGGCTTCGGGACAATTTTCCGAAAATTTCTTTTTTTGATTTTAGAAGGCTAGATTGATCAAACATTGGCTAACTCACTGTCTGCAGCTGGCCACTTGGTCTTAGGCTACTTTAAAAACAAAAACTTGAATTTAACAAACAAACAAAAAAAATGTTCCAAACATATTTCTAAATTAACTTAATAAAGAAACGAAAATAAATATAACCACTTTGCATTAAAAACGAAACTGAACTATTTTAATGGCTCCAGCTGTGTAATTGGAAAGAGAGAGAGAGAAAAAAGGCACGGGCTCCAGTCTGACTCGGGCCAGTAATTCTGATAAAGATGTTGGACAAGGGCCGGACTGGGGCATATGTTTGAGGTCCGTACAGGGTTCTGCTGAGCTTGTTTGGTACCAAACTCAATTTGGTACTCGCAAGGCGGCTTTATACGCGCGCACAGGAAACCGCCTCTGGAGCGGGCGAGTACCAAATGGCTTTAAAAGACGTGCAAATAAATAATACATTTTTGTGACGATGCAACAATGACCCGATTAGGCAAGTGACAATTCTGTCAACTGTACCAAAACGCGAACGAAAGTCTTGTATCGCAGCGTGCAGCAGCTCTTTAGTGCAGACGAGATGCGCCGATGTGAAGCCGTTTTAAGAAAAAGTCAAAGAAAGAAGACGCGGTACAGCTGAATCACGCAAAGCTGCGGGAATAAGTAAAACTATGCGATATATGCGCAATCACGCACCGAAATTCAGGACCTGATTAAACATAATTATATTATACAGAGATTTGTGAAATAGATTTCCATGACTTTTCCAAAACTTTCTGGGTTAATTTATTTTTCCAAAACTTTTCCAGGCTTGGAAATTGCTGTTTTAAAATTCCATGACTTTTCCAGGTTTTTCACGACCGTACGAACCCTGACAGTTAACAAAAAACACTTGCACAGGGCAATGGTGACACCAGAATAAAAAATATTCATAATTCTGCTAAAATACAGAATTATACAGGCACAAATACTTGCACTCTGACTAAATATGCTGAATATTTAATAAAAAAAATTTTTTTTATTAATAATAATTAATAAATAGAAGTTAAAATGTGCACCCTTCTGAGTTTACTACATCTGTAAACTTAAATATGAGTCAAATATATATTTATATAATCATAATTTATATATTTATATATGAAATATTATTAAACTAATAAATAGTATATTATAAACATTTTTTTCTGTTTTAGTGTTTAAAAACATTCTATAATAGCACACAGTAAAAGCTTTTGATTGTTGAAGTCAGTGTTCACACACATCCATGTAATGACCCAAGAGGGATTATAGAGGCGGAACCATCACGACGTCTAAGCAGAGCAGCCGCGCATGCGCAGACACTGGAGTTTACAGTCACCTAATACAGTGTTCAAAGCATCCATCACTGATATGAATGAAACACAAATAAATAACGTTAACTCGGCACTTCAGATTACGAAAGTTAAACACCTTAACAATACATAAAACCAATCAAGTTTCCATGACATACAGCCTTTACTAATTTTCTGGAAAACTTTTCACAAAACAAAACAATCGTCTCACTGAAAAACAAAATAATAACTAAAACCAACCAAACGCAAAACTGAGTAAATATAACTATCTCGGATAGACGAGAAGCACAATATTTGCAACTAAGTTACCACACAAGCATCACACTTTAAATCTTGTATTTAAACAGAATTTTGATTGTTACTAAAAACAAACGATATGCGAAATTCACCTGGCGACGGTTAATAAGAGACCCATTCATTAGCAGCATGCTAGCTCGCCGCTGTAAAAGCAATTAAACACAACTTAACACCAAACAAACAAACCTCTAGCTGCTCTAAATAGCAGCCACGCAACAAATAAAGTAAGTAAAGTCACTCACTTTATCTGTAAGTCCGGTGAGAGCAGCTGTGTTTGTGGACAGAGAAGCGACAGACGGTCCCGGTTAGCGGTGACAGAGTCCCTCGATGTTAAATATTCCCTTTTTCAAAGCCGCTGTCCTTCCTCTAAAAGTGTGTCCCGCTTCAGACTGAAGTCCACAGGAATAACAGCGACCTCAGTGGCGACACGGTAGCTGTGAGAGACTCAGGCCGTGTCTCAAAAACACAGAGAGCTGTCTATCTACACAGCTTATGTGGGTGTCGTACAGCAGGCGCGTGCGGCGTCTTGGCCGTCACAGAAACGCGCGAGAGTTTTTCACCTCATAGACTCGCGAAGACGCAGCTTTACATATTACACGACGGTTTTCAGACACAACCACATTCATCCATCTAATGACAAAAATAACATGACTTTTAACACACAGCCAACACCGTTTGTTTTTGCTGTAAAAGTAGAGTACTTGAAATATTATTTTTATTACTATTAATAACTATTTTTAAAGGTTGTGTGGAATATAAACGAGTAAAATACATTTAAATGAATGAGTTTAATCATTTTCATCTTATCGTCGCTTTTATTAAAAAAAAACAAAAAACTTTTTTAATCGTTACATTGTGGGACTGAGAACAAGAGGCACATGTTTGTCTTTATAAATACACACACTAAAAAGAATAACTCACGTTCCTTGTGGAATATGAACCAAGCCTCAACGATTTAAATCTTTAAATTATATTCTAAGAAGAAATCCTTTTCTAGATTTTCATAGATGAAAAGGCATCGGTTGAGGGATAAGGAGAAAGTCAAGAGCTGCCTACTGGATTGTCATGTTACTAAAAGGTGCGCAACTGATACAAACTGGAGACTCATTAATGTTTTATTGGCTTGTAATTCAAAACTTATAGAAGTATTCCTAAGTTGAAATCTAATACCTCATTGAAAGCAGACTTTGCTGTAAATCTAATTAGGACACCTGATATCTCACTACGTGGCACTGTATCAAATTTCTGGGCAAAACAGCTATGAGAAATAACTGTTTATAGTAAATTTTTAGTTAATAAGACTTTAAGACTATATTCTTCCATTCGACTTCATGCTGAAATGTTGCTCAGGGCGGTTTAGCTTGGGTTAAGGTTGTAGCTTTGCATAGGCATGAAGTATTGTAATATTTGACATGATTTTACAGAATATCATCTTGTATTTGATTACATACATTAAACATCAGTTCCTCCAGAAACAACTAAACAGTTTCAAAACAGGTTAAAACAGGAGTTTTACAGTTATGTGATCTGGTAAACCTGGAGAAACACTATTAATTAGATTTAATGCCACACTGACTTTTGCATTTCCCAGGAGCTTTGCAGAGATAAAAACAATCGTTCAGTGTGCTCCAGTGCACATATGCCAGTAACACAACATAAGCGAACATATAACAGAAGAACAGCTTGATTTCCAGACGCTGTGACTCATCTTAATGATATTGTTACCTTGGGATGTTTAGTAAAAATACAGAGTCTGATGAAAAACCCTGAAGTGAGGAGGAGTTGTTATAGTAGCTGGGAGATATTCTGGTTGTTTTCCACAGTCACATGAAAGTACAACTTGAGTCTAAATACACAATTTCAGCCCATTTCTGGAAGTGCTATAAAATTATATGGTAAACATGCCCAAAAAAGCTGAGTAATTAAACAGAAGTCATACACAAATTTCATAGTGAACTATTTTAAATAGTTTTTTTTTTTGTTTGAGGATAAATTATTTTTTTTTTAATTTATTTATTTTGTGTATCACAAACACAAATCAAACAGCAAATTCAGTATTTGGGTTTGCCCTCATTATACCCTCAGTGGTAAGCAATCCCTCAAAAACATTTCAGCTTAAATTACAGCTCATTCCATATGCTGCTGGCCTGCTGGCAGATGGGTAATTCCACAAAGCACTGAAGTAACAACTGAGCGTTGAGTGCATGATCCACTCAAAGAGTCTCATTAGCTCTAACACTTCAGAATTAAAAGAGATAAAGGAAGTTTCTCATATGCAGAGCACAGCAGGGATGCAATCTCAAGAGAGGGGAAGGAGGTGAGGCCATCACAGGTGGTCGTTTTCAAGGTTTCAAAGCTGATCAAATGATACAGGCGATGAGACGTTTCTTTTAAACTAAGAATTTAATAAACTTTCCGGTCTTACAAATCTACACTACCAGTCAAAAGTTTTTGAACAGTACGATTTGTAATGTTTTTTAAAGAATTATCTTCTGCTCTCCAAGCCTGCATTTATTTGATCCAAAATACAGCAAAAGCAATAAGATTGTGAAATATTTCTATTTAAATAACTGCTTTCTATTTGAATATATTCTAAAATGTAATTTATTCCTGTGATCAAAGCTAAATTTTCAGTATCATTACTCCAGTCTTCAGTGTCACATGATCCTTCAGAAAACATTCTAATATGCTGATTTACTGTTCAAGAAACATTTATTATTATTATTATTATTATTATTACTATTATCAATATTTAAAACAGTTGACTTTTTCAGGATTCTTTGATGAATAGATGAAAGATCAACATTTATCTTAAATAAATAGCTTTTGTAACATTATGCACTATACCATTCAAAATCTCTCTCTCTCTCTCTCTATATATATATATTTTTTTTTTTTTTTTTTTGGAAATTATAGAAATTAATACATTTAGCAAGGATGTTTTAAATTGATCAAAAGTGATGATAAAGGCAAATGTTACAAAATATTTCTATTTCAGATAAATGCTGTTCTTCTGAATCAAAGAAACCTGAAAAAAAAAATTCTACTCAGCTGTTTTCAACATAGTGATAATAAATGTTTTTTGAGCAGCAAATCAGAATATTAGAATGATTTCTGAAGGATCATGTGACTGGAGTAATGATGCTAAAAATTCAGCTGTGAAATTACAGGAATAAATTACATTTTAAAATATGTTCAAATAGTAGACAGTTATTTAAAAAATAGTAAAAATATTTCAAAATTTTACTGTTTTTGCTGTACTTTGGATCAAATAAATGCAGGCTTGGTGAGCAGAAGAGACTTCTTTAAAAAACAAAACATCTTACGGTTCAAAAACTTTTGACTGGTAGTGTAGTTTTATATACTTGTAATTCTCATACTTGCTACAGTGTGCACATTAACCTTTTAAAGAAGGACTGTAGCCACTATATTTAATTAAACACTAATATATGGTTTGGTCAGCCGATATATTTTAAACAATTGATTCTTATTATTTGCATTTGATTTCCCCAGTCTTGAATATTATACTGTCCACAGGGATCAGGTGGTTCATTATAGTCCAAAAATTCTTGCCCAGGGTGAAACACAGAAATACATCAAGCATTTCAATTTGAGTATTGGGAGGCAGACGGTCATCTGTCTTGATCGTGCGGGATGCCAATCTGATCATCTGCATGAACAGGCAAAAATTCTGCCCTCCAGCAGAGACAGAAGCAAGTCTGGGAGAGTAAATGAGTTTAGAATATGCATAAGCCATGTTCTTGGAGAAAAAATGTGTTTATTCATTTTATGTGTACTTAAATTTGGGCCTTTAACCACAGGAATGAAATCTTAATGTTCGGATTATTTGAGGAAACAGCAAGGACTCTTTGTTTTTTCGCTATGGCAGGGATGTGACTTTCAGTCATTTTTAAACATAATACTACATAGACAGCTACATACTGTATAAGCCATATATAAACTAATTTCCCTGAAGAATTCACAGAATTGCTGTTTATTTGAGCAACAATGGCTCACCAATGTTATGGGTTTGGGATGAGACTAATTTGGGGAATCCTGTTGGAAAACCGTTATTTTTACAAATCCATTTAGAAATTACACACTTCGGGTTTAAGTGAGTCTTTTCAATACAATGAATACAACTCATACAACAAATACAATAAAAACAAAAAAAAAAAAAAAAAAAAACCTCATACTTGATTCAGCATCTGGCCATTTAATTTTGACAGATTCTATATACAACTATTACTTTATTGAATTTCAAGAACAAATCATCCAATTCCAAAGCAAACAACATATTCATTTTAATATTATTAATTTAAAGAAGCAACCATTTTTTTGCTAATTTAATTTCCTTCCATTACAAAAAAGGAAGGAAGGAAGGAAGGAAGGAAGGAAGGAAGGGTTGTAGTAGTTTTTGTGGTAAAAATAAAACTGTAGGAAGCGTATGACCTGAAAAAATTAAACTTTTTGCTGTCTGTGAAGTCTGAGAATGAGCCGTTTGATTTGCCTCCTTTTCCTCTTCACTGTCCTCTGTGAAAACCAGCCATTCAGGTCCATGTTGCGATGGAAAGTTTGTGGTGGGTCCTAAAACAATGAATAAGAACAGAATTTTTAAATACAGAAAAAAAGAAACTTTAGAATGAAACAGATGCTCATCAAAATACCTTGAGGAAGCTCTCCACATACTGCAAAAGGAAGATGCCACAGTCTGTGTAATTATCTTGTTTTGGGACGAGGGGACTCCATCCATCCATCACTCCATTTCCAAAACTCTGTTCAGAGCCCATTTTGACCTTCCATTCCTCTTGCAAGTACCTTGGATTTACAGAAAACACATGGCTAGAATGGCAATGTTGTCTTGCATTCATTGATCATTATTTTTTTTTTTTTTGTTAAGTATTAAATTAATCACACTGTTTTTATATGCTACCCAGGTAAATATAACTAGCCAGCTAACATGCATGAGGTTCGCTCGGTTTGAAAGCAGATTTCCATTTGTGTGTCAGCAACGAGTCCTTGGAATTGATTTAAACAAATGATTCTTTCTAGCATACAAACAACTCCACTGAGATTTGAATGTGGTCCAGTGAAGGACTCGGCTTTCTGAGCTGCCAAGCTCCCCCTTGAGGAAAACAGCATTTTGTCTCATAGGAAACAGTCGTTAATTGGCGACATTTGCTGCCTAATGCAAGATACAGAAGCACAAGAGAAAATGTGTGCTCGCTATTAATGCACAGGTGCAAAAGTAATCAAGCACTTGAAACAAAAGAAGATAATTACTCTTGGAGTATCTGCACCACTGATGATCTTCCACTGCAGGTGAGGGAGTCCATGATGAGTATGCACGGCCTGCAAACACAGACAGTCCATCAAATGACTGGGTGCAATGGAGTATTTCATCAACTTGTTACTGCCATCTAGTGACAAGTAAAAGGAAAACATGGAAAACTCACTGTTTAGAGACATTACTGTCACTGTTAAGGACAGATCTGTTCTTGACCGTCTGTAATTCAGAAATAGAAAAGGTTAGTTGGTTCACTCTCTACTGATTTGTTACTGAATTAGAAAGCGATTAACTCACATTACCTGATCATCATCTTCAGCCTCGTCATCTGAAAGGAGGCAGAAGCTCTGGTCTAATTTGTCTATGGGAGAAAAACATACTATACATAAAGGCATACTCATCACAGAAAATAATTTTCACTCATCCCTCAGTTAAAAGAAAAAAAAAAAAAAAAAAAAAAGTACATATGAAAGTGTTTTTTTGCATCAAACTGGTCAAAATTGACAGCGAAGACATTTAAGTGCAGTTATAACTTTTTTTAAGAATTCTTAAAAAAAATATCATGGTTCCCACTAAAACATTAAGCAGCACAATTGTCTTTAACATTGACAATAATAAGAAATGTTTCTTCAGCATGCTGAAAATCCAGCTTTGCCATCACAGAAATCAATTACTTATTTCAAAATATATTCAAATAGAAAACAGTCACTTAACTGTTACAACATTTCACAATATTACTGCTTTTACTGCATTTTTGATCTAATAAATGCTCATGGTGATTACGAGACTTTCAAAAACTTGTAAAAAAATATTACAAATATTACCCAACAGTTAAAAGAGTATTTTACTGAATACTTCATAGATTTCAGCTTTTAAAACCTCCAGAATATTGATCCAGTGTACTTCCATTATGTTAATACATACACATATACATACACATATACATATATATATATATATATATATATATATATATATATATATATATATATATATGTATGTGTGTATGTGTGTGTGTGTGTGTGTGTGTGTGTGTGTGTATAAAACTTGAAACATGTTAAAAAGCATGCCTCAAATGCTCTCAAAACACTTTAACTTGTATTACTTGTGGCTATACTTTCAAAACATATCGTGTTTATTCTGGTCTTGACCCATAGACTTCCATCATCCCTAGTTTTTATTAACTAAAAGTCAAAATCAACAGTATGACACATAGCTTAACTTAAAGTTTGGATTTGCATGTTCTCTCACTCAAAAAGAGCAGAAGCAAAATAATCGAACAGATTTGTCCTTTATCAACATCACCATTTTGCTCTGGCACCACATTGGTTTTCTAAATTACCTATGGATTGACTCCATCTGGAGAGCTGCTTTGAGGATTCTGGAGAGTAGAAGAGGGACATGGGATTGGGTGGAGATTGATCGCAAAGATACTCCACTGAATACCTTCGCCCATTGAGGTGAAGATCCAAACCACTGGTCTGTGAAATCTTGCCAGGAAAACAGATGACAGCCAGGTACCAGTGAGCCCTAAGGAGGGGCTCTTTTTAAGACATGCTCTTTATTTTACCTAACCTACACAACCTGAAAGTCTGCGAGAACGTTTTTAAATGATCACCAAAGATGCAGGACGTGCAGCTTTGTTGAGAGACTCACATTTGATTAATCGGGACAAATATAAAGTCCTTCTCAAAAAGGTTGATGCCCCTGGTCCACGTTTTCACCCGACTATGCCGGCGCTCTTGAATGCTGCAATACAGTGCAGTGTTAATACCCATTATGTTTATGTACTTTTTTACAAGACCATATTCTATACATACGATAAATCTGTAGTTCCTGGAAGCCTTCTATGATCTTTCTGAGTGAGGCGCTTGAAGAAGAAAGAGCTGAACACATGGTACTTGGAGACATCCTCCATTTCCTGCTGCTCACAGACCAAATACCTGGCCCAAAAACGAGATGTATGTCATTACAGTGCCAATGAACTGAAGTAGATAGCCACAATCTCAATAACTTTAACCTTAGATAGAAGTCTATTATCACATCGTTTAGGAATTCTCCTTCCTCAAGACAGTTGAGGTCATCCTCTGTGATGGTTATACCTCCTTTGGCTGGAGGAGGTGGGTACACAACCAGTCTGCAAAGAGATGGTGAGAAGAGCTCTTCTAGATAATATCATCACAGTAACTGATCAGCTCACTTTAGGTCAGTCAACTGACTTTTTGATATCCTGTTTGGGTGATGAAGGGAGCTCTATCAAATCGTCCTCATCACTGTCTGAGATACTGAGGGCTGCAATTTCCCATCGATGAGGATCGGGAGAGGCCGAAAATGGCACCAAGCCATGCTAAACATTAAGAGAAAGAACTAAACAACTGAAAAACATGTTAAAGGCAGAATTATTTTGCTCTATTACATAATTGGTGCTCAGAGATTTAGATTTGATTGATTTTGTGGTAATACGAAAGGAAAAGGAAAGGTAAGAGAAAAAAGAAAGTAGAAGTAAAAGGACAAAGAAAGGACAAGAAAAAGGAATTAAGAAAAAAAAGGATTGAAAAAGGAAAAAAAGAAAAAAGGGGGAATTGGAAGAACAAATAAAAAGAAATGAAAAAGGAAAAAGGAAAAAGAAAAAGAAAAAGGAAAGAAAAATAAAAGGGAAGGAAAATGGAAAGGGGAAGTAAAAGGAAATGAAAAATAGAAGAGCAAGGACAAGAAAAGGAAAAAATAAAAGGAAATAAAAAGAAGAGAGAAAATGGAAGTAAAAGGACATGAAATCAAAAGGAGAGAAAATAGGAAAAAAGGAAAGAGAAATGGATGAAGAAACAAAAGAAAGGGGAAGTCAAAGGAAAGCAAAAGAAATAAAAAGGAAAGGAAAGGAAAAAAAAGGAAAGGAAAGGACAAGTTTGAAAAACCTGACTCATGACAGGAAGTTCATCCTCTTCAAGCTGAAGCACAGCAAACTGAATGGCAAATTAAAATGAATATTACAGGAAAGGACATCAAAAATGAAATAAATACAAAGTAAGATGACTGAGGAGCACTTGAAATTTTTAAAGGGGTCATATGATGTTGCTAAAAAGAACATTATTTTGTGTATTTGGTGTAATGCAATGCGTTTATGCAGTTTAAGGTTCAAAAAACACATTATTTTCCACACACTGTACAGTATTGTAGCTCTTCTATGCTCCACCTTTCTGAAACGCGACAATTTTTACAAAGCTCATCGTTCTGAGAAGCGAGGCGTGCTCTGATTGGCCAGCTATTCAGTGCATTGTGATTGGCTGAATACCTCAAGCGTGAGACGGAAATGTTACGCCCCTTACCATATTGCGATGCCGTGTCCCAGCGCGATGAGACAAAAAAAATAAAACCCATTATAAACGATGCATTTGTTGCATCCAGTGGGGACATGATTACTGATTATAATGACTTATACTGTCTTTTTACGCGTTGCATTGCGCTGCATAAACATTACCATGTCTGCATTTGTGATCGGAGAAACGACAAACAACAAGCACTACTCTACACAGCTTAAAACTCACGTTTCAACTGTCAGTGGCAAATTCTTTAAATAAGAAAACGTACTTACAGGCTGTGAGTCAGAAGCGCCAGACTGTCCTTGCAAAGTTGGAATTGCCCCACTTTATAGAAACAGTCTTTGAGCACAGCTGACAGGCTACTCCCAGGTTCAGGAAATAGTCCTCCGTAAAATGCACTGCACACACTCTAATATTTGGGTTGAACTGTTCTGGAACAGTGTTGTAAATACAACTTAACCACTGATTTTTAGCTGTGTCCTCTTTTGGAAGCCCAGACAAAGTAGTTTCGCTTTCACAACGAAACGCACAGCGTCTCCAGGACATGGCGCCGGCGGCAGCAACAATACTACAGCGAGAATAAAAATCATGCCCTCTTTCTTTGCGTATACATTTGGGTGGTGTTATGCAAATCTTCCCACACAGTGACGTAGACATGTGGGGGCGTGTTTGAATGAGCCGTTTTAGGGGGGCGTGGACAAGTCTAAACTTTTATAAAGAATATCTCTTTGGGTTTGAGACTTTAGTCTTTGCAACTTCAGGGATCTTATCTATGCACAAACAGACTGTAATACTCCAAAGAGAAAGGAAAACTTGAAATATCACCACATGACCCCTTTAAGTTTAATCTTAGTGCACAAAGTCACTTAGTTTTAAACAGAAAATTAAAATTAAATTACTAGTGCATCTTTAATCGCCATAATAAATACTCATTTACATTTATTTGATCTACAACTGGCTAATGCAAGGACATTCAAAACCACAAGACTTTCCTCAAAAAAAAAAAAAAAAAAAAAAAAAGACATGTTTGGAACATCATAAAGGTGACAAACATATTTTAACTGCATGCCTTGACCCACCTCCTGTTTTTGGGCACACTGATGTGTCTTCAGTCTGTTACTGGCTTCTTCAAATGACAGCTTAGCTGGAAAACAGCTGATATTATTACGCTTGCCCATCTCTGTGAATATTTCCTCAAGTATGATTTGCTCTGAGAGTGTGAGCTCATTCTCAAAGATAAGGACAACGTTTTTCTCGTCTTCATCTAAGGACACAACAGAAACCATTTTACACGATTTAACTCTCAAAGCAAGAATATCAGTCATACTTTATCACGTGTCAACTGCTGTAAAGTTTGTATTTGCGACTTACTCCTGCTCTGGCAGTCACACCACATTTTGGAATCATCTTCAAACATGTCAAGCTGGACCTGCAGATGAAGACACGTCTCAGGTGTCGTCTGTAGAAACAGGGCTGGCAGCTTCTGCTCGGTGCACCATTCACAACCCATCAAATCTGATGCTTCTATTCGTTCTGATGGTAAAAAGGAAGAGAAAATGTAGTATTTTTAACATTATGTTCATCGCACATTTGGAATCATCGCAGTTACTAAAATGGGTTTTTATCACTTTTTAGCATATGTTGAAAAATTAAAGGAAAAGTTCACCCAAAAATGTACTCACCCTCAGGTCATTCGAAATGTAGATGAGTTTGTTTCTTCATCGGAAAAGATTTAAAGAAATTTAGCATTACATCACTTGCTCACCAGTGGATACTCTGCAGTGAATGGGTGCCGTCAGAATGAGAGTTAAAACAGCTGATAAAAACATCACAATAATCCACAAGTAATCATTAATTTGGCTCCAGTACATTAATTAATGTTAAGCGTAAAGCTGCGTGTTTGTAAGAAACAAATCCGTCAAGATGTTTTTTAACATCAAACCTTTGCTTCTGGCTAAAATACAAATCCTCTATCCATAAAATCTTTTTCCAGTAAAAAAAAAAAAAAAAAAAAAAAAGTTCTCGTCTGAATAAGAAGAGAAATATGCACAGATCAAGCAATGATTACAATCAAAAACAGTCTAAAACAGTTTTAAATAAATATGCTGGTAGATTTTAATGTAAAAGGACAACAGGGGATGAACTTTTTCACTGCAGGAAGCTTTTGTTATGGACTCATATTTTGGCTAGAAGTGATTTTTCTCTCTCATTCTGACAGCACCCATTCACTGCAGAGGATCTATTGGTGATCAAATGAAGCAATGCTAAATTTCTCTAAACCTGTTCTGATGAAGAAAAACTCATCTACAACATTGTGGATTATATTTTCCGAAACTTTTGTTTTTGGGTGAATTATTAACCATATTCAAAATGTTAAATCTTGAGGAATCAGTTGTGAGTGTCTGAAAGCCTGCTGTTTGAAAATGTGCACATGCTTTACCTTTATTTGCTATCTCAATGTCATCCACTGTAAACTGTAAATGAAAAACAGACAGTATATCTGAGTATATCAGGTGCTGAATAATGCATTATGAATTCAGTAAACCTGTAATTAATATTTACGGTGCACTGGGCGGTCAGAGCATCAGATCTTCTGAAATTCTTTGTCAACATTCCAACTTTAAAACATCTGATGTTGAGCGTAAGACTGTTTAGCCTCTGTGCAACATGTCTCTTTGGGCTTTTTGGCAATATGGCTTTTTTGGCAATTGGATTTTTCACTCTGACACAACGGATGATGTTACCAAACTGTTTTAGGAAAAAACTGCATCAGTATTAAACTGAATCCAATATTATGAGTATATTTTACTTTACTTTTTTTTACCTCATCTCTCATTCGATATTTTCGCAGAAGCTGCTTTTTCGGAGATGTGTCATCACAGTTCTTAAAAGTTGTTTTCTTCTGACCCACGAATAAATCTGTTAGAGACAATGAGACAAATTAAAAGGTTTAGCCCTGTAAAGCCTGACATATGAAATAATAGTCAGAAAAACACATATACACACATACATATACATACATACATACATACACACACACACACACACACACACACACACATATATATATATACACACACATACACACAGTCATGGCCAAAAATATCGGCACCCTTGGTAAATATGATCAAAGAAGGCTGTGAAAATGAATCTGCATTGTTATTCCTTTTGATCTTTCATTTTAAAAAAAATTCACTAAAATCTAACCTTTCATTGGATAATAAGAATTTAAAAATAATTGTGAAATAAATGTTTTTCTCTAATATATGTTGGACACAATTATTGGTACCCCTAGAAATTATTATGAGTAAAATATCTCTGAAGTATATTCCCATTCATGTTCACAATTTTGAGCACTCCAGGGTGATTATGAACATGAAATTATCCAGCCATGGCTTCCTGTTTCACAGAAATATAAATAGGAGGGAAAACAAAGCCCAAATTCCCTTAATCATCCATCACAATGAGAAAAACCAAAGAATATATTTCTGATGTGCAGCAAAAGATAATTGAGCTTCACAAATTAGTGAAGTGGCTTTAAGAAAAGAGCTAGAGCAGTGAAAATTCCCATTTCCACCATCAGGGCAATAATTAAGAGTTTCCAATCAACATAAAATGTTACGAAACTGCCTGGAAGAGGACGTGTGTCTATATCGTCCTAATGCACGGTGAGAAGGAGAGTTTGAGTGGCTAAAGACTCTCCAAGGACCACAGCTGAAGAATTACAGAAAATAGTTGAGTCTCGGGGTCAGAAAACCTTTAAAAAAAAATTGTCAGACAGCACCTACATCACCACATGTTTTTTGGGAGGGTTTCAAGAAAAGTTCTCCTAGCTCATCCAAAAACAAACTCCAGCATATTCAGTTATCAGACACGACTGGAACTTCAAATGGGACTGGCTTCTATGGTCAGATGAAACTAAAAAATGAGCTTTTTAGCAGCAAACACTCAAGATGGGTTTGGTGAACACAGGGATAAAAAGTACCCCATGTGTACAATGAAATATACTGCTGTATTTTTTATGTTGTGGGCCTATATTTCTGCTACTCAATACATAGCATCATGGATTCTATCAAATACCAACAGATAAAAAATCTAAAAGTGACGGACTCTGTTAGAAATCTTATAATGGGCCATGATTGGATCTTCCAACTGGACAATAATCCAAAAACAAAAACAAAAACAACACAAAAATGGGTCACTGAGCACAAAACCAAGCTTCTGCTATGGCCATTCCAGTCCTCTGACCTGAACCCTGTAGAAAATGAGTGGGGTGAACTGAAGAGAAGAAGCACCGTCATGGAGCTGGGAATCTAAAGGGTCAGGAGTGATTCTGGATGAAGGAATGGTCTCTGATCTCTTGTCAGGTTAAAATTTAGAGCTGTTAAACTGGCAAATGGAGGCTTCAAAAAGTATTGAATAAAAGGGTGCCGTTAATTGTGGCCAATGTGTATTAGAGAAAAACATTTATTTCATAATGATATAAAAGGTCTTTTACCTCCTAAAAACATATAAACTACCTAATCTTATGACACAAAGCTTTTTTTATTGATCTGTGATAGTGCTTTTTTTAACTTTGTGCAAGTTACCTGTGTCAGCAAATGAAAAAAGATCTTCATATTGGGTGTCCAGCTCAGCTTGGGTGTCCTTTTCCTCATTACTTGACAACACATCTGCACAGATGCCAGATATGATCCAGTTTGAATTACCAAAACAAACAGCTGAATGGGGAATATTATAGCCTTTTAGAATACATAAAACGACCTTACCTACAGAAGGATTGTTGGTAAGATGTTTCCTACATAGACAAAGAGTCAATAGTCACTTTACTCCATTTTCATTAGCCAGTCAATGCACTTCATTACCTTGAATACTTTTAGTGCTGTCAAACCTTGTGTGGCTCCTCCAGGTGGACTCAAAACATCGAGTGTAAGGTTCAGCTTTGCTCTCAGTTTTGACCTCTGAGTCAGACTGGGCACTACAATAACCATATATGGAATTAATTTAATAGTTTCTCAGGTTTAATCGATGTTTGTTGTTTTAAACACGCACGCTAGTATCGGTCGCATCCCGAGCAGCTGGAGTCCCGCGGCGGTTCTCTTCAGCGGTTTGAGTTTAGAAATGTTTTTTCTATCTTGGCCGAATGAACGAACCTTGTCCAAAACAGAAATGACACAATTCACAATGGCTAGAGTGAATATGTAGCTAACTTTCATAAAATAACGTAACATTTCGTTTTTGGGCCTGTGGCTTCAATGATTCGTCAGACAACGCCAACTGGCAAACAGTAACTAATTTAAGTTTTAGTAGTTTTCTACCACTCACCATTTTAGAGTTAGCCCTCTGACCAACAATTAAAAATCATCTCAAGCTTTACGTAACGTAAACGTATCCATCAGCTGCTCTGATAGCTGGCAGGTGCTTTGTAGCAGAGGGAATTTTGATTCAGTGAATCGGAGCTTTGGCGGCAAGGTTTTGAGAGATTCATTGAATCATTTACTTGATTCACTTTGAATCTTTTTTTTTTTTTTTTTTACGGCGACAAGCATCCTTTATTTTCTTTATACAAATCTGTTAAGGGACTACAGTTTAACCATTAAACGTTTTTAGAAAATAAACAATAATATAATATATAATTATTATTATTTTTTATTATTTATTTATTTTTTTACAAATATTAAATTAGCACATTTCACAGCTTTTTCTTTTCAAACTTAATATTGTTTATAGAAACCAAAAACAGTCGTCTGTTTCCTCAGTATTTACATTTATACTAAATTTAGCCCACACTGGAATGCCATTGGCTACTATTCAGTGAACGAGAATCATTTGTTGACTTTAATGATTCGTTCAAAATCTATACAGCTCAAAACACGGATTCGCGTCCTCAACGAAGTATACAGGGGCCTATTTCATAAAACAAGTTTAACAAATAAGCCAGGTTTATTTCTGAGGTATTATCAGTTGATTTGGTTCAAATTAAGTCAGACTAACTGAAATAAGCCTGGCTTATTTGGTAAACTTGTTTTATGAAACAGGCCCCAGGTTTGTTCACATCAGACAGGTGCCATCTGCTATATAGTATCAGAGAGTGAGCGTTTATCACCTGTGAGGTCAGTGACCTCTGAAGTCTCTTGTTTTGCACAGCTACTCACTGCTTCTATGTGCGTGACCTCCTGGCTCCTCTGATCTGGTTTTAGGGTTGGATGACTTTAGAATTGAAGGCAACAGGTGGTAAGTGCAATGGTTTGTTGTAGGTATACTCTTGCAAAGTACAGTATTATTGCTGCTGGTTATCAGCAGTTTCTCGGTTTCCCATCAACTGATGTGCAGAAGTTTGGTGGATCTGCTGAGGCATCTCCCAAGAGCTCACTAAAAGCAAATGTTCATATTTGAAATATTGTTGGGTGAATCTCAAGAAGAAATTCCCAGGGGCCATCTGTTCAAAAGTAAGCCATCAGATTGGATCAAATCTTGAAAATGGGTTGTTCAAAAGGATTCTGAATTTGGAATAGATCTCAAAATGCAATCTTGGTTTTGATCTGGATTAAATCCTCAGTTTGTGTTGTTCAAAACCTTTTAGTAAGATTGGGATACTTTTGATCCAAAAAACGGGATTATTCTGATCCCAGCAGAAGGGTGGATTTCAGCAACAAAAATGTAATAAAACTTTAAAACTGGTCCAAAAAATACAACATTTGTAGCATGTAATATATCCCTCCAATTTTGCTTTGAAAAACCAGCACAAAAATACGATGGGTTACCTGATCCTGCGTAGCAAAACATAGGATTTCCAAATCCAGATCATTCTGATCCAGATTAAACTTTTTGAACAACTGGCCCCAGGTCATAAAAGGAAAAAAAAAAAAATCAAAACTATATTTTTCATTAAGATTGATTGCATTGACACATAATTTGAATTAAATTCTGAACATGTTTGTATGCCATAACATTTTACTAAATGCAGTTTTATGAAATGCATGGACAAAATCTTTTCACAAATGTTTATTTACTCAAAAAATTTATGCAAACGCAATTATGGCCATACTGAGACAATACAAGATGACTCAGGTTCTCAGCACAGAGAGAAGTAGATTCAAACCAATGACATCTAGCATCTCTGTTTAATTTGATCAGGGCTTTTACAAATCTGATATGATTTACAGTTAATAATGCACAGCCCATATGCTATTCAATAGCTGAGTGAAATAAATACAAAACAAAACACATAAATGCAGCAACACTAGCAGCAAACGTCAGTTCAATTCGACATGACATCATCTGATCAGTAGTATCACGTTTGATTGCGACTAAAATAAAATGTACTCAGTAACAATGAGTACTGCCCCTCATGCTCAATGGTGTCGTGAACACTAGTTGAATATGACGGTAATACCACTTTCCATCCATTTGGTGAGTTTCTATTTAGCAGTCTATGAGGTGTAAGAATAATGTCACAATCAAGCACAACAGAAAAATATGATTTTCAAACAATCACTCATCAGTTGTCAATGTATAACATTCACATGCTCCCTGGGTATAAGTAAAACAACCTGTGCCATAAGTTACTGTTGTCTCACACATTTTAAAGCCTCGCTGACATATTTTCATGTCGTCTGTTTTTTTTTGTTTTGTTTTTTTTTATTTACCCTGTCACTGGCTCATCCGCATTTAAAAGTATAAAAGTCCTCTCTACAGCTCAGCATTTATTTCCATCATGTCACTGACAAACTTGACATCAATACCTTTGCAGATATAAAAGATTCATACTATATTACTGGGATTCTTCCTGATAAGTGTCTGCTGTTTTTAATCATTTAATGGGATAGTTCATCTAAAAATGAAATTCTGTCATTATTTACTCACCTTCATTCCGTTCCAAACATGTATGATATTTTGGATGTACAATGAATGGAAACCAAAGCTTTCAAGCTTCAATAAGGATAAAAAAAATCTTACAAATGTGCTCTATTCCAAGTCTTCTGAAGTCGTATGATAACTTGGTGTGATACAGACTGAAATTGAAGTATCTTCTCTACCTCTTGTTGGTGCTTTCATTAGAATTTCATCAACTCAATGATCACCTGGTCACAGGTGTACTTGAAGTTTATAAGAAGCTCTAAGACTTGGAATATAGTGTATGAATCGTATGGACCACTTTTATGGTTCATTTGTGTCCTTTTTCAAGTTTGAAAGCTTCAGTCCCTATTTTCTGCAGTCATATGGAAATAAGCAACCTTCTTCGTTTGTTCCATTATAGAAAGTCATACAGGTTTGGAACAACATGAGGGTAAGAAACAGATTTTTTCTGTGTGAACTATCTCTTTAAAAGTGTACAGTCAGTGAGAGAGGCAAACTGAAGCTGGAGACACAGATGGATGGCATGATACTGATCATTTCATACGGAATGGAGCCGAGACAGACCTCAAAGAAAACATGTATGAAAATCTCACAACGAGTAACTGCATTCCAAGCGACATTCTTCATTTTCTTTTTTCTTTTTCTTTAAAAACGTCTTTCCCATCACAATATTTAATTTTTTGTTCAGTCCGTTGTGCTACTCACAATCTATGATACCTTTTCTTTTGTTCATTCTCTATGTCGTTATGTAAAACATGCTGTGACGGCTAGGATGTGTCGTTGTTGGTGCTACTGTCTGGATGGGGGTGAGGACGGCGAGAGTTTGTTGTAGTGCATAAACCAGCGTAGGAAGGACAAAGAGATAGCGTATATATGGTGAGCCCATACATTTGTAGGAAACTGAGAGGATATTAACAGCGTGCGATAGAGGGGAGTCATTCAAAGTGGTGGGGAGAGGAAATGGTGAAGGGTCACGGCGATGTGGAAGTGGAGGATGCTCAGTATTCGTCCTGGTCCAAGTGGGCCTGCTCATCTATTTCATCATCTTCTGGTGGTGCAAAGCCATCCTGTAGAAAAAAATCACGGTATTTAAACCCTGCATTCAACACTGCACTGTATAAAATTAAGTAACATTTTGTATATTCCGGTAATTATAATGCACTTTTGTATTTGTCCATTATGGTTCCTGAACAGCATGTCATTAGACTAGTTTTCTTAATTTTAGGTCACAATTTCATAGTGGTTCTAATTAAAAAACATCAGTAGCAACAATATCCAGTGCTGGGTAGTAACTGATTACATGTAATCTGGATTACGTAATTAGAGTACAATAATAAAGTACTTGTAATTAGAGTATATTACATTTTAAAATGAGCATAATCAGATTACAGTTCCTTTTTCATGGATTACATATTATTCACACAATGGCAGTAAATTATTCATAATTTATTCTCTCTAATTCTTTTTTCCTCTTTCAAATTTTCATTTCTAAACCTTCTACTGTGTGTACCATTCAGCTTTGACTATATTCACAAACACAGACAGAAAGAAAGAAATATTTCAAGGAATATATTTTCTTTCTCTTTGTTTTTTATTTTTTTTATATATTAATATGGTATGTTTAATGGTAAGTTTGATTTAAAAAAGTAAAAGTAACCAAAAAAGTAATCAGAATACATTACCTAAAATGAGTAACCTAGATTACATTACTAACTACAGTTTTCATCATGTAATATGTAATCTGTAATTAGTAACTGACTACAATTTGTAAGTAATCTACCCAGCACTTACAATAACATTAAGATTAGAGTCATTTCATGTCCATTTCAAATCATTCATTCTGATTCTTAGGCATCAACTTGCCATTTTTCATATATTCATATAGAGTTATCAGTAGATTCTGCTGCCTTTCAATTCAGCTTAGAATTTGAATAACGCTCAAAATTTGACCTCCAAGATGGCAATGACTAATGAGCATAATACAAAGAACTCTAAGAAAACTGACTCTTGTTGAGTCATGGTGCTATCTTGATGTGTACATAAGACTGGAACACACTTGAGATCTGAAATGGAAAATTTTAACTGGTATTTCCATCTCCGACTGGTGGTGTTGTCACATTTGGAAAATTTCACAGGCAAAAAAAAAGATCAATTATCTATTGTCAGTAGTGTTGTAACATTTGAGGCACAACTCACACAGAAGTCACTTTTAAATCAAGCAAATTCTGTTGGTTAATGTGGCAAATCTGCATGACCCACTTGGATTTGATATGCAAAAATTCACAGAACAATGGTCACTTGAACAGCAGATACAAATTGATATAACAATTATGAATCAACCTGATAGATATATGAGTCAAATAATTATCAAAAAAGATATAAAAAGTCCTTGGCAGTACCTCTGTGGCATACAGAATGTCAATTATCCTACTGATAAAGGGGTTGTTTTCAGTCTCATGTTCTTGACAGATCAGTTCAATATCTCGAAGTTTGCTGAAGTAGAAATCTCTCTCCTTCTCCAGACCATCTATGGTTAACTTCAGCTCCATCAACTTCAAAAAAACAAAGCAAAAGACAAAGAACAAAATGTAAAATACTACTCATCAGAACATGACCATTCCTTAATGGGAAAAAGTCAATATGCTTATTATATGACAATCTATATCCGGACATAGAAGAGTATCAAATAAAATGCAATTATCTAAATAGGTGGGATAGAAGATAAGGAATGATCTGAGGAAAATGAGAGAAAAGAAAGATAAAAATGACAAATGTAAAATCTACCAACACTTTCTTTATATTCAATTTCTACAATCTCCAATCGAAAGTATTCCAAGGTAGAGTAAGTCTTCCTTACCCTCCCGGGGACTCTACCTGTTGATTAAGCTCCATGATTTCTGCATCACTTCCCCCATTTCGGGCATGTGTGAGGTTCTTCCTTATAGTGGTGGTCACCCTCTGTGGTGTGGGCATGTTTTTAGGTACTGTTGGCGATGTTCTCTGAGGTCCTGAAATTGGAGACGTTTTGCATTTAGTTACAATAAATGGGATCTCTTCAGTAAATGTACAAACTAATCCATGCAATTTGAAGGTTTTTTTTTGTTTTGTTTCTTTTTTTTTCAGCTACTTTAAACACATTTAGCTCTGTTCCATACCATAGTGGGCCAAAATTGAATTGCCTTCACATATACAGTGTATAAACATACAATACCTAGTTTTGGCCAGAATTGCACAAGATAATTTTGCTGCCCAATCTTTATTTTTATTTTATTTTTTATTTTTTTGACCATCCTCAAGAGAGAGCCTATGATGCCTTTAAAGAAATAGTTCACCCAAAAATGAAAACTTGTTGAAAATGTACTCACCCTCACACAATACATGGTGTAGATAAGTTTGCTTCTTTGTCGGAACAGATTTGGAGAAATTTAATAACGTTTCCTCCTCTGAAAAAGTCCTTCCCCTGTTGTCCTCTCACATCAAAATCCACTGACATATTTGCATGAAACTGTTTTGGACTGTTTTTGCTTGTAAACTAAACTTGTGCATATTTCTCTCCTGATGCAGACGAGACAACTTTTTCACTGAAGAAAGCAATATTATGGATAGAGGACCTAGCCGAGAGCAATGGTTTGAAGTTAAAAACATCTTAATTATGAATTTGTTTACTACAAAAATTTCACAAGACATTTATTTTTAGAATGAAGTTGTTTTGATGTTTTTATCTGCTGTTTGGACCCTCATTCTGACGGCACCCATGCATTGCAGAGGATCCATTGGTGAGCAAGTGATGTAATGCTAAATTTCTCCAAATCTGTTCTGTTGAAGAAACAAACTCACCTACATCTTAAATGACCTGAAGACAAGTACATTTTCAGATAACTTTCACGTTTGGGTAAACTATTCCTTTAAATGCAGTCTAAGGTGGCAGCTCACTAGGTTTTTGAACAGAGCTAATGATTCACTAAAATGAGCTTCAGAAGAGGTTCAGTAAGATCAGCCTTTAACAAGCTACAGCTTGGGCTGCTTGTTACCCCATTACTTTGGTTAAGCCTGTGTGTGTGTGATCAAACATTAACTGTTCCAAAAATCGGTTATCCACTTTATATCTGGCAGGTTTAACCAAAGTCAGGGAAGTGTGACGAGATGTGACTACAAACTAAATGGAGGTCATATTCCCAATCCACCCTAACGATCACAAAAGCAGTCAACTGTCAAATTAGGACACCACTTTTGTACCTCTCTGGGGACTCTTGGCTATTAACCCTCTATTGCCCAATTTTGCCACAGGGTAACCCTTTTCCATCACTTTTCAAGCACAAAAGATGTCAATAAAGGGTTGTTAAAGAAGGGATGGCATTAAATTAAAAAAAAAAAAAGTAGTTTATTGGTAACACTACATCCTTGTGCTCAACATTATGCTCTGCCTCAAAAAGTCTTTTTTTTTCACTAATAAAAAAATTATTTACATTTATTATTATTTTCTATTTTAATATGAAATATAAATTATTCCTGTTATAGCAAAGCTGAATTTCAGCAGCCATTACTTCAGTCTTTAGTGTCACATGATCCTTTAGAAATCATTCTAATATGCTGTTTAGAAACATTTTAGAAACATTTCATATTTATAAATAAAAGTATTATGTATAAAAATGTATAAAAACCCCAAACCTTTGAACAGTAGTGTCTTTTTTGCTTTATTAACAATAAAAAAATTTTACATAACATTTTTTTTTTTTTTTTAGAATTTACGTAACATTAAAATGAAATTTAAATACAGTGTAAACTTAGAAGCCAGTTCTAATAGTTCCTGTAACATAACAGTTTGTTTTATTTTTGTTCTATTTTTTTCTACTTTTTGTTTTATTATTATGAACTTATTTCTTTCTATCACCACATAGCGCTGCCTCCAATTTCTTTTTGTTTTGTTTTAGATTTTAATATGAGGTCCATTTTTATGCAAGCTTTTTTTTATTGCTTTTATAAGGCATGCAATAGAGGGTTAAAATAAAAGGCATGTTTTTTTTTGTAACTTATTTCAGGTGACAATAACTTTAAAATGACCAATAAAGAATTTGGAGGAACTGAGGGATGAATAGGACTGACCGAAGTGACACTAAGCAAGCAATGACCCTTCAGGACAGCACATGAAAGAACACTGCGGAACTGATTTTGTAAAACTGTTTGTTAGTACTGCACTAACAGAGCAACACAGAGCTGTTTTAATGCTGAATTCATTGTTTTTTCGTATTAATGAAAGCTTGGGCATGGAGTAAATCATTCTGAGGCCCATGCACAACCAGCTGCTTTGCAGAGCGCGCTGTCAATCAGTAGAAGCTCAGCAATCAATGCAGCAAAGGGGCAGCAGAATCTCGAGGTTACCTGAGGGACCAGTTCTCTTGGGTTTGTGGGAAAAGTGTTCACCTGGATTTGGTGGAGGCGCCACATCTTGGCCCTGTCTAGCTTGAACGGGATCATACTCTTTTCCATCATAATTGGCATCAAAGAATTTTTTAAACCACTGGACGAATTCAAAGTTGTCCTGGAATTTTCCTTTCACTAATTTTTCCACTGGAATTATCTGGATAACAAAAGGAAAACAAATCATTAGATCACTATAACACTTAGTTGTAATCTAGAGGTGTCATTTTTATGCTAAAATCCTTTCTCATATCCTAGGAAATTTACAGAATACAAAAGCATATTTGATAAAGAACATTAGACAACTTCACTTGTCTCAAGTAATATTTTCAGATAACCTGACAAACGACACCAAAAACCAGCACCCTGACTGATCCGTTGATAAACAAAAATATACAAACATATAATGCATACTACATCAATATACAGTATAAACCTAACTTTGATAACTAATTTACATTTACAACTATTTACCTAATAATCTGTTAAACGATACCTAGGCCTGATGTTTGATATTGATGAAAGTTACTTCTCATTTTTTATTAAAGATGTCTGTTATATTGCATATTAATTAGCTTCATACTATAGTAAATGGATGGGTCATAAAAATGAATTGATGAATGCTCAAAAAACACTGGTATAACCTAATTAATAATCACATACCATACATTATCTTTCATACCTACTGGTTGCCTTTTTTTTTTTTTGCACAAAACATATATTTTAAAATTACAAGCAAAAATGCAGAACTTTTTTCTTTGACCTTGCTGATTGCACTGTATACAGTGGGTACGGAAAGTATTCAGACCCCCTTCACTTTTTTCAATTTTGTTATGTTGCAGTCTGATACTATAATTGTTTAAATTCTTTTTTTTTCTCATTACTCTACACTCTGTCCTTTATAATGACAAAGTGAAAACAGAATTTTAGAAATATTTGTAAATTTATTAAAAAGAAAAAACTGAAATATCACATTTACATAAGTATTCAGACCCTTTACTCAGTACTTAGTTGAAGCACCTTTGGCAGCAATTACAGCCTCGAGTCTTTTTGGGTATGACGCAACAAGCTTTACACAACTGGATTGGGGGAATTTCTGCCATTCTTCTTTGCAAATCCTCTCAAGCTCAGTCAGGTTGGATGGGGACCGTCTGTTGACAGCCTTTTTCAGGTCTCTCCAGAGATGTTCGATAGGGTTCAAGTCAGGGCTCTGGCTGGGTCACTCTAGGACATTCACAGAGTTGTCCCTAAGCCACTCCTGTGTTGCCTTGGCTGTGTGCTTAGGGTCATTGTCATGTTAGAAGGTGAACCTTCGGCCCAGTCTGAGGTTTTGAATGCCCTGGACTGGGTTTTCATTAAGGCTATCTCAATATTTTGGTGCATTGAGCTTTTCTTCTACTCTGATGAGTTCCTCAGTCCCTGCCGCTGAAAAACAGCCCAACAGCATGACGCTGCTACCACCACACTTTACTTTTGGGATGGTACTCTGCAGGTGATGAGAAGAGCCGGTTTCCTTCAAACATGATGCTTAGAATTGAGGTTCATCAGACCAGGTAATCTTGTTTCTCAGAGTCTGAGGGTCCTTTAGGTACTTTATTGCAAATTCCAAGTGTGTTTTCATGTGTCTTCACTGAGGAGAGGATTGAGTTTGGCCACACTGCCATAAAGCCCAGATCGGTGGAGTGTTGCAGTGATGTTTGTCCTTCTGTAGGTTTCTCCCATCTGCATATATGATCATGGAGCTCAACTAGAGTGACCACCAGGTTCTTGGTCACCAGTCTAGACAAGCCCCTTCTCCATCAATTGCTCAGTTTGGCTGGGGACCAGCTCTTGGAAGAGTCCTGGTTGTGCCAAACTTCTTCCATTTGAGAATTATGGAAGCCACTGTGCTCTTGGGAACCTTCAGTGCAGCAGAATTTTTTTTGTAGCCTTCCTCAGATCTGTGCCTCAATACAATCCTGTGTCTGAGCTCTGCAGGCAGTTCCTTTGACCTCGTGGCTTGGTTTTCGCTCTGATATGCATTATCAGCTGTGAGGCCTTTTACAGAGAGGTGTGTGCCTTTCCAAATCATGTCCAATCAATTTAATTTACCACAGGCGGACTCCAATCAAGGTGTAGAAACATCTCTGCAACGATCAAGAGACATGGGAGGCACCTGAGCGAAATTTCAAGTGTTGTTGCAAAGGGTCTGAATACTTATGTAAATGTGATATTTCAGTTTTTTCTTTTTAATAAATTTACAGACATTTCTAAAATTCTGTTTTCACTTAATCATTATGAGGTACAGAGTGTAGATTAATGAGAAAAAAAATGAATTTAAACAATTGTAGTATCAGGCTGCAACATAACAAAATTGAAAAAAAGTGAAGGGGGTCTGAATACTTTCCGTACCCACTGTATGTGACAGTTTTGCTTTGTTGTGTTTTGGCTCAGTCTCCTTAGTTGACCTAGTTTCTCTTTCTATTTGATTATCATTATCTTTTCCTGTGTTCTCATTAATTACCTCATTAGTTCCTTCTTATTTATACTCCCTGTTTAGTTCAGTTGCCTGTCTGGTGTAGCTCGTGTTATGGTTGTGTTATGGTTTATGTTTGGATCTACCTGTTGATATTAAGTCTTATTTTGGAACTTTACCTTATTTATCGTCATCGTCTCTACAACCATTGAGTGACAGTGTAATTCTATTTCTGTACTGTTGTTCTTTTCTTTTTAGTACATTTTAAATAAATTAATAAATAAATTTCTTTCTTTTTTTCTCATTGATCTTTTTTGATCAGCAATAATTACTTTTATGTAATAACATTTATGTAAAACGTACATGCTTTTAATGATATTTTTAACAAATGAGCTGTAAGCTTTCGTGTATATTTTCTAAATGTGTAAAGAGTAAAAGTTAAAAAAAAAATAAAAGTTAAAGACAAGATTAAAGTAAAACTGTGAGACGAACATAGATTTAAATATGCCAAAGGATCAACTAACTTTATCAACGTTCATCCTCTTGAAAGCTGCCTGGAGTACTTTGAAGTTATGAATAAACTCATGTTCCAGCTTCGCTTGAAATTTCACTTTCTTTAAAAGAATACACCCTGGGAACAACATGTCCATGAACTGACAATAAGCCGCCCCTGAGGACAAAGAGCAAAAGAGAACATGAGTCAATAAAGCTCATTCACTGCATGATGGGGAACAATAAAGAAAACCGTCTTTGATCAACATGCATGCATGTGATTGGTTAACCTTATTAGTGTTGAGCGCAAAGTAAATGCTTTAATTTGACTGATTACACTGGAAGAGATACAAACACTTAGCATATATGATCAAAGGCAAAGTAAAAGCCTTTTTATTGTGAAATTAACTATAGTTTTATATAATCTATAATGGAGCAGAAATAAGAGTATGCTATTGCCATTCATGACATAAAAGACACTTTATGAAACAAGGCAGTATGACCCACCTGAACATAATTGTTCTATTTTGGTGTAGGTGAGCTGAAGGAAGTCGTTCACCCATGCCAACATGTCATGTCGGCTCAGGTTCTCAATTGTTACTGATGTAGAGTATACATTCACTGCCATCTCCTACAAAGAAAAAAGAAGAACAAAGTCACTGTGTACATAATGCGCTTCATTTTAATACTCTGTGACTGTATATATATACATACATATATCATTTATATAAGTTTATTTACAATTTCATGTTGACAACAGGATAGCAGTTAAAGATCGTACACATTCTTTGAATATGTATCACTGTGTCTGGATTTAATGTGTTTCTATTTGGTTACTCAGACATGTTATTCAGTTCTGTTCTTCAGTTGTCACTGCATCACTGCAGAGTGAAATTGTAATCACACTATAAGTTTCAAGCCTCCAAAGATAATCCATCCAGATTAAAGTGTTTCTAAGATGTTGTTAACCATGCACATCTGGTGCGCCCAGCAAAATCACATCTGTAAAACACACACATCTTCTACAGAGATGCAATATATGTGTATTTCACTGCATGAAGTCTGTAAAGCTCTGATTCTTGAGTACTGGGACAAAAAAAAAAAAAAAAAAAGCTACAAAAAATGAGCTCCATGTATTGAATTGTCAGCAGGGTTGAACTTTTTTTTTTATTTTTTATTTTTTTTTCTGGTGTTGCAAGCTAATTGTGTATTATTTAAAATGTATCTTTTTTCAGAATTACATTTTTGTTTGTGTATTTTAGAAATACAAATTTGTGTGTGACATCATGGTTTATAATATCATATATGATATTAATATGACATTACCTGATTATAAATGTTTTCATAATTATCTGAATGTGCTGACTATAATTTGAGGTAAAACTTTTAAAACGTATTTATAAAGGAGGCATTTTATTAACCCCTTCTTATAATAATAATAATGTTTCTTTTAAATATAGGCTGCTGTACATTTACATATACATATAGTACTTTAATCTTAAATGTATTCATCTTCAATATTATAATATTAAGTTAGAGAACAGGTGGTTTTATTATTTTATAATATAATCATTTAAATAAAATGAGCAGTTAATAAAACCAAACAGTCCTTTTGTTTTGTAATATTGTAATTCTCAGATCATATACAATTAATGTTGCTATATTAAACTAATGACAGGTACTTTTTTTGTACCTGCTGACTTTTTTTCTTTCTCTTCACACCTCAAGAATCAGTAAAAGACTAAAACTGGTTGAAAACGATTATTTGCACTCTACAAATGGCATTTTTCCTAATAATATTAAAAATATAGGCCTATTATGATGGGTCTGAAGAAATGAAGCAGAGATTGACAGGTCGCCTGCTTGTTTTACCATCAGTTGGATAAACTATGCGCGTTTTACTATGTCATGTCAATAATATTCGTTATTATTACAAACATATGCGTTAGTTTCATGTTTATGTATCCTTTTTCTGAAAAACAACGTTTTAAACTATATTACAGTGTCTTACACGATGGGAGTCACACAGGCCCTTTAACGCGCTCTGTTTATCACTGATATGGCTCTTTTTTTTTTGTCTTTACGCCAAAATGTGTACATAAATTTTGCGTTTTGCTCTATAAAACAGCACACTGGAGCCTGCAGTGATATGTAATACATGTGAGTCCTCTGAACAAACAGTTCATTATTGTGAGAGTTGCTCTGAAGGCCCCGCATGAGCAACACCAGACGCGCTCGAGACACATAAACACATAACACACAGACAAAAGAGGCCACTGCGCCTATTTAATGTCATACATTATGAAGAATACCGATGAATTGTAATATTTTAACAGTATTCGACTCACTGTATTCTGACTGCGTCCTTTCCAATGTTGATATTACACTGGCAGAGTGCAATCCGCTGCTGTCCGCTGCTCCTGTGGGTTGCCAGATATATGCGCTGCTGCCTAGTTACGGGCAACAGCGCCGCGCGCTCCCGCAACAAACTCGCCTTCTCTGCGCATGCGCAACGCATTTCTTTGTGAAGATCCCTTGTGTTTCTGTTCTTAAATTATAAATAGAAAACACTGTAGCTGTACTAACATTATTTCTGTATTTTGTAAAAATATGCTGCAATGATAACGACAACAGGATTAACAAATCCTACATAATAGGTAGGAGAAAAGCTCAAAATAAAGACATTTCTAAGCAAATCTAAGCTTTAAACTTTTTAAGTCATTGAAGAGGCATGATAAAAACACATTAACATTTCAAATAAAAATAAATTAGAAATATAATATAATATACCCTATAAATACGATTTTTGTTTTCTTTAAAATTATTCAGAAACAAAAGTTTAAAGTGATTGAAATACACACACACACACACATATATATAAATTAGTAATTAACAAACATGATATAATATAATAAATATCTAATTATTAAAAGTAATAATGTATTAAAATATATTAAAATGAATGAAAAACTTAATATATTACAGTATATACGAATAAAGAATTAATAAATGTATATAAATATTCTATGTTGCATTTTATTCAATGATACATGCAGTCATGAGGTTGAAGGGGGTTTATTTGCACTTTTTCATGAGATAAACATAATACGTTAATACGTACAACTGTAGTGCATACACAGCTCATATTAAAAAATTGAAAAGCATACTGAAAATCCAGAATAAAAAAATACATGAATATTCAGCACCAACAGAAATGTTCTTGCCATTCTACTGCTTGTGTCACTGGAGCATTGTACAGCTAAAGTTACTGTGTTTCAAACGGTCTCTACAGAAGGTCTTCAAGTGTTTAGTTAGACATACATGTACAAACAGAACACATGCCTCAGTTATCCGTCTGGTGTCTTTTAACAGGGTTGGTTAGTGTTGATCAGAAGTGAAGCAGACTTGTTTTTGGAACATGCAGATCAATAGTCACTAATACACAGTGTTAAAGTTCAGTGAACAACTGATGGAATTCAACTGTCATTACAGTTCAGTGTTCGGCTAACAGTTCATTCTAGAATAGACATAATATTCATATTGTTATGAAGAATAACTCGTAAGTGCCTGTAACACTAACAGGGAATGTACTAGACTTAGTGGATAAAAAGAAAATCTGGTCAGTTAAAAATGAAAGATCAATACATTTTTAGATTAGTTACACAGCTAAATTTGATATGTAACATTGTAAACAATGTTATTCTTAATTCACATTGTAGAAGGTCAGGTGCGTGTGCTTATAAATGACATAAGGAAAATTGAAAATGCTTCTTATAAATGATTTTTTGAATGTCATGAATTTTTAGTGTCAAAAATAAGATAATAATAATAAGAACAAATATTAACACCTCGACACAAAGCAAAAATTAGTTTGTACCTGCTGTCACAAAGTGTTGTCAATTGGTCACTGTAAGAGTTGTAAGTGTAGAGAGGCAGAGATGTACGCAAATGTAACTCGAGATATACACACTGAGGTAAATGTATAGTCATAATATTAAATAACTTTACAACGGTTCACATTTTCAAGCCATGACCAAATACACAAACTAATAACATTCCCATTTTTAAACAACTTTCCAGTTGCTATCCTTAAAATAGTTTAAATGGCAGCTTACGTAAAACGTACTGTTGTTAATGTTATTAAACAAAAACAATTAGTAAAAGGATCTGTCATTTATTTAGCACTACAACAGCGTTGCATTTGAACACAACCTTCACTATTTCATTTGACTGAATATGAAGAACAAAACACCCTGTAACATTTCGGATTACCAAATCTCTTACAAGTATTTCCAAAGTATACCTTGTTTCCAATTTCCACACAAATATATTTTTCCCTTGTATACACACACATATATAAAAAACACAGGAATTTAGTAGCAAGTGATTAAAATTAAATAATTGAGTGAGGTTGTCAAAAGTGTAGGTGTTCAGTTGCAGACTTCCGTAATTGTTGATCGGAAATGTTACCAGATTCCACTAGAACGACCACCAGGTGGCGCCAGAATCCTTGCGGAAGCTCTCTTTGGAACATTATCATCAATTTGGGCACCTAGCAAAAAAATAAAGACTGTTGAGCTACACAGGTTGAATATACTGTAATTGTAAATAAACACATTTACATAGTTTATAAATTCATATATTTTTCATTCACATTATATATTTCTATATTATTTTTAAATATATAATTAAATATATTAAACATATAGAAATACGATTTACACAAATTTATATTAATTGTATAATTATATATATATATATATATATATATATATATATATATATATATATATATATATATATATATGGCGTGCAGTGGTATTCTGAAATGAGGAGGCAAAGTTTTTGTTTTGTTTGTTTTTTAATAAATGTAAATTCATGTCCCAGTCACATTTTCTTGCTTACATAAACATTACTTACACTATCAGAAAAAAAAATCTATTTTGGATTTTACATTAACAATAATAGGCTATTCTATTTATTAAAACCAAGTCTCATCAGTTTAGTGTTTTTAAGCAATTTGCATTTATTCCAAAATAATAACTCAAGCAGTAATAATTTAAACAATATATTTTATTTCAACAATTAGCCTATATATTTTGTTTATGAACGAATTTTCAGCTGTTCTTTTTAATAATAAACTTATTAAACTCCCGCTGTAATTTTACCTGCTGGTGTTTCTGTTAAGACAGTTTTACCTTAGAAAAACAAGATATATTTTTATGTCACTTTTTATGTCATATTTTGTAATATTTGCATTGTTTTGTTTTTGTACTATGATTTTATATTCTCATCCAGTTTTTTGAAGAGGCGCTGCCTCTCTTGCCTCCTCCTTTTTCTGTTTGTGTGTGTGTGTACTGGTATATATGGTTTACGAGGACACAAATGTATATATTGACATGGGTACTACAACGTAAACATGGTTTATGAGGACACTTCCTGTGTCCCCGTAAAACAAAAGGCTTAAAAAACATACTAAACGATGTTTTATGAAATTCAAAAATTGCCAGTAGTTTCCTGTAAGGGGTAGGTTTAGGTGTAGGGCAATAGAAAATACGGTTTGTACAGTAGAAAAACCATTACGCCTATGGAGAGTCCCCATAAACCACAAATTCAAGTGTGTGTGTGTGTGTGTGTGTGTGTGTGTGTGTTTTAGTATCAATTATAGTACTTTTTTTCGTTAGATTTAATGTAGACTACTGTACCAGACAAACTAAAGCTGGACTCATGTAGGTCTCTCATTCCCCCGTGGCGTGTGCAAGGTCGTGGGTTCATGTCCCCATCTGAAGGGCCCACTTCCTTCTTCCCTGAATTCTGCACTGCAGCTACATCTCCAGTGTAGGGCACACGCTCCACCCCCTTGAGTGCTTGACACTGAGAGAAGAGGGTCACAAACAAACAGTCAAGGCACTGCGATACACTGTAATAAAAACATGATCTACTGGAGTGAGAGCTGTGCTTTGAGCACCTTCTCTCTCTGGACCATTTTCTTGTAGAGGTAGTCTGGGAAGGTTCGGAGAGGGTAGAACTTTCCTGAGCCCTCAGCACAGGTGAAGATGCCGTTTTCATAGACCACGCGACCGCGGCTGATGGTTACCAGCGGGACGCCGTGACAGCGTAGGTTCTCGTACAGATTTACATCTCCACCCTGCCATTGAGTGGTCACAGAGATGGTCCTACAGACACACAAAAACATGTAAAAATATGTCATTTCATTTTACAATACTTAGTATATGAAATGTTTTTTAAATTCTTAGCTGATTTGAACTGAATTCATTATTTTGGAGACCTTGTTGATTCTGGATCCCAGACGACCACATCAGCATCGGCTCCAGGGATGATCCTGCCCTTCCTGGGGTAAAGGTTGTAGATCTTTGCAGCATTGGAGCTTGTGACAGCAACAAAACGATTCTCATCCATCTTCCCTCCGACCTATTAAGACAGATAGAATGAGCTAAAAAGTTTTTATTCTTGATGCATCTGTCATTTCCTGTCCTCTCCATGATTTTTTGTCTTTGTTGTGGTATGAGCAGCAAGTTAACTGTCTATAATATGTTATAAATACTTTATGTTATATTAATAATACAATATTGTTATATAATTCATTACTTTTGTTATATATTATTTATATACACTACCATTCAAAGGTTTGGGGTCAGAAAGATTTTTTTTATAAAGGAATTAATAATTTTATTCTGCAAGGATGCATTAAATTGATCAGAAGTGACAATAAACACATTTATGTTACAAAATAAATATTCAAATAAATGCTGTTCTTTTGAACGTTCTATTCATCAAAGAACCCTGAAAAAATGCAGCACGGTTTCAAAAAAAAAAAAAAAAAAATTAAGCAGCAACTGTTTCATGTTTGACACTAAAGACTCGGGAATCAATTAATTAGTTAATCAATTAATTAGGTTTTAAAAATTAGGTTTAAAAATATACTAACTTTTTTTTTAATTTAATTATAATAATATTTCACAATATTACTGTTTGTACTGTATTTATTATTACATAAAGGCATCAAAATAATTGGTGAGTATAAGAGACTTCTTTTAAAAAATCTTCAAATGTTTGAACAGTACTGTAATATTGATATTTATTGGCACTCTCACATTGTTGCATAACCTTTTTGGATCCATCCAAGTCACATAATGTAACTAATTTTCATGATCTACACTTCCAGCATACTAACTGCAAGTATTAATGATTATCATGTGAATATTAACTGTATCACATGACTTCCATCCATTAAATCTGCCAAATTTAAGACTAAGTTCCAGGTTGTATCATAATTTGCATATAATCCATACTTTTATAAATGAGTATTATAAAAAATATTACACCTATTTAAAAAATGGTACATCATAGTTGTCCTGATGGTGTACCATTTTCAAAGTATTCATTCATGCATGAATTTTAGCTTAATATTGCAACCATTAAGGAAGTGTTTTACAATAATTCTGTAATAATTCAATTAATTATTAGTTTTTCATTAATCAAATTTTCATCAAAATGTATTTAAAGTTAATCAATACAGCAGGCTAAGTAGGTGAAAGTCAGGTAACAAATGAATATTCATGATATTCATTAATATTCACACCTGGTTGGTGTTAATTTGTTTATATTTATGCAAACAAACAGAAGTGTTTAACTAGCTGCAGCATCAAAACTGGTATAAATCATCATCAACTTTTGGCTATATTAACTGAAACATACCACTCCCCGCTCCCAAATAACACTCATGCGGTCCTGCACCCCAGGAACACCGTGAGGGATTTTAGTGAAGTCGTCTTTGCCCATGGCCTTCTGTTTAGTGGTGAAGGGTCGGTGGTCCGATGTCACGACGTTCAGAGTGTCACTGCATCACAGTGAAAAGGCTTTTGTGTGACTGTACAGATATGACTAAATGAAACTATTCATGCAGATCAATAGTCACTAAATGAAACTACTCAGTACACGGTCAATCCACTTACTTTCCCAGAAGGCTGAGCAGGTAATTGGGTGTGTTGGGGTCGAGTCTGAGTGGTGGCACAGTGACGAAAGCAGCTGCGTGGGCCCAGTCCTGGTGGTAGTACTGCATCCCATTTAAGACAGCATGAGCAGTGGTTGTCTCCCCATGCACCACTTTCCCTGTAGACCAATCACGTTTCAGTATTCGGAGATTCGGGTGTCATATATTAAAGTGACTGTGAATTGGCCTTGAGTGACATTGCCTGGCTCTTACCCTGCATTTTAGCTGATGCTAAAACATCCCCTGCGGACATGCTGGACACATTCACAAGATATATGGGACAGTGGGCCTAAGAGACAAAAAAACAGATGCTGATCATATTTAAAGTCCTTAAAAGCAATTCATCTGCAACTAATGTGTATATTTCAAAACTGTCATTCATCGCATAGTAACGCTGGGTCAACATGTCAATCATGCTGCTATCTTGACATTCTGTTTACACTGCATATGAAATATACTGTATGTATATTATGCTTCAGCTGTGAAATAACAGTAAAGGAAGGGTCTCAAAGTACACTTTTGTTCCAAAGTTTGGAGTCAGTATGATTTTTTTATTTTTTTAAATAAATAAATACTTTTGTTCAGCAAAGATGCGTTAAACTGATAAACAGTAAGCATTTAACAGATAAACATTTATGATGTTGCAAAATATTTATATTTCAAACAAATGTTGTTCTTTCTATTCACTTAAAAATCCTAGAAAAAAATGTATCATGTATCACAGCACAACTGTTTTCAACAAAAATAATAAGATTTAATGTTTTCAAAAGAAGTCTCTTATGCTAAGGCTGCATTTATTTGTTCAAAAATACAATAAAAACAGTAATATTTTGAAATATTATAACTTAAAATTATTTTTCTATTTGAATATATTTTTAAACATAATTTATTAATGTGATGTCAAAGCTGAATTTTCAGCAGCCATTACTCCAGTCTTCAATGTCACTGGATCCTTCAGAAATCATTATAATATGCTGGTTTTCTTATTATATTATTACATTTCTTATTAATAACAATGTTAAAATATAATATATATTTTCAGGATTGTTTGATTAATATAAAGTTCAACAGCAGAAAATAAAAATCTTTTGTAACATTATATATGTTGTTAATTCAATTTATGATCAATTTAGTGAAACTTTTCTCTATCAGTTTATAATAAAAAAACTGGTATGGTAGTGCATACATTATGGCATTACAGTTAATTATACTGTATGTTTCAATTAGGCCTGTCAAAATGAACATGCAATTACACATTTACACATGCAATTAATTAAATATGCTTAACAATGTTAATTATGTCAAATATTATTAATGCAGTTTTTCACTTTATCCACTTATGCACTTACTGTCATTATTTCAGTCTGCTAACTACTCTCACCATGTCAAACATGCAAAATGACTCTGATTGTTAAGGTTTCTGATTGGCTCAAAAGTGTGGGCTTTTTTGCTGTTTACAACATTTATAGAGCTGAAGAAAAACTGTCAAATTACTGAATTACAGCAGATCTGCAATAGGTTTTGAGTGTTTGCATTACCCATGTGTTTTAATTCTGAAATACAGAATCTCTATTTGTTATATTTAACACTAAAACGCTCATGTGTAGAACTACTGATACAGCATCTTACTAAGAAAAGGCCCAATTGTAATCCATGTTAGTATTTCAAAAGCATCACTTCTGAACCAATAACCAGTTTGGGCTGTCACTGGAGCTGTAAATCATTTAAAATGAACAAAACAGCTCAACACTCTTGTACATCATACTTACTCTGTTAGCGATGGTAATAGCTCGGTGGACGGCCTCTGCTTCCAGCTGCACATGGAAAATTCCCAAGGTAAGTGAGAAAACACAAAAGTCACCAGTGAAACCTAATGATGAACAGACGCCTAAGAGTATTAATAATCCATGGAAATGCAATATGGAGAGAGTGGCAGTGCGGATAATATCTTAAAAGGAAAACAATTTCATGGTCCCAGGATTTGAATGGTTACTTTACCTCCTCAGGTCTGCTTATCTCAATGCCCTCCGGTCCACTAATACCCAGATCCAGGGCTTCTCTGGCACCCTAGTGTGAATAAATAAAAACATGCGATAACATGATAAATAACGACTATGCAGGAAGAAAGATGCCAACATTATTCATGATAATTTTGACCAAAATAAAGGCAGCATCACATACACTACTGTTCAAAAGTAAGGTCAGTAATTTCACATAACGTTGATAATTATTGATAAAAATGAATAGTGCTATTTCTAATGTGTGAAGCTGCCGCACGTATATAGCTCACTAAGTTTTTGCACCAGTTCCCTGATTTATACCTCAGCAACCAGCTCTCCGTTCTCCGCATGGACGCGAGCCACAGCACCGATATCCTTACAGTTCTGCAGGGCCTGAAACAGCTCGCTGTCCCTCAGCATGTACATGTCCTTATATGCCATGAACATCTGGAAGGAGTTCACCCCTTTGTCCCGCACCAGTGTCTCCATTTGAGCCCTAACCTGTGATGACAAGACAAGTAAAGTCACCTTTATTTCTAAACCACTTTTTACAACACATATTGTGTCAAAGAGGCTTCACAATGATAAACAGGAAAAGCACTGAATCAATTACGGAAGCTCAGCTATGGAGACAAAGTTTGCATACTCAGCAAACACACTTTGTACCTTTGGTCCCCACCAGGTCACTCCCACATGAAGAGCGTAATCACAGCAGGCCTTGGCATCAGCGTGAGAGCGGCACTTTTCGTAAGCATCCAGCAATGATTCGTTCTTCTCTGGCAGCACATGACCAATCACCATAGTGGTGCCTCCACCCAGAGCAGCCTGGAAATAAACAAACAATAGACTGACTGCTGAGGGATCCATACAGCATCAATACCAATCACTCGGTTTAATGGGCCAACAACAACATAACATAATACCAACATGCTCACAAAAGCTTTGCATGAAATGACACGTTACATAACAGCACTCAGAAAACATTAATCAAGGTTAAATTAGACCTGTATTTGAGAACTGTATTCAAAATGTATCCGGAAGAGTTGCTAAACCATTGTTTCACGGTGCTCTGGATAGTTGTTTATAGGCATTTATATGCATTTACATTTATTCGTTTAGCAGACGTTTTTATCCAAAGTGACTTATATGATGTTCTTTTCATTATTAAGGCATTGCTAAGAACAACTGATTTTTTTCTAGGTCATTGCTGGAGTGATCCAGTAGTTGTGCTCTCATTATTGCTAGGGTGTGCACAATTATGAATATGTGACTGCTGATATAAACTTTTTGTATTTTATATGTACAATAAGCACAATAATTGCAACATATGGTTAGAAAGCATGACGCTTGAAGTTTTAGCACGCCAGTTTTTGTCAGCCGTCAGACAATCTGAAACATAATCTGAAAATCACAATCTGAAAACATCTTGCGGAGACGCAACCCATAGCAGTGCATTATGATGCTTCAGATGAAAAATGTGCATAAAATACACTGAAAACAGAAGCTAAAATGCATCACGCATGCACATTTCTTCTTATTTTGGGTTTTAATGGCAGGTGAACACATTTGAGTATCTTCTTTTTCTTTCAATGGTGGTTGGCAAACCCACTTAAAGGCGCATACCGCCTTTGTTACAGTTGTAAACACAATGGCTTTCTTCTTCCATGAGGGGGTTTGACGTCCAGGTGGAACGTTAAAGAACACCACACACATCTCCCGGAAATCCTTTATAACTGAACCAATCCGATGACCACTGAAACTCCTGAAGTGTTTCCAATTTTGAGTGCCGTATGCATCAGACATTTAGCCACCGGTCTACGGGCGTGACCTTTGAGGTTGAGACTAGGGTGATCTGGTGGTTGCTAGAGAATTGCTGGGCTGTTTTAAGGTGCTCTGGAGGATTTTAGGGCATTGCAGGCATTACAAGGGTGTTCTGGTGGCTGCTGGGATTTTGTGATCATTGCTAGGGCACCATAAGGGTCTTCTGGTGGTTGCCAGGTCACTGTAAGGCTGATGTCAGGGTGTTCTGGTGGTTGTTGGGATGCTGTGATTGTTGCTGGGGAATTGTAAGGCTGTTTAAGGTGTTCTTTTGATTAGGATGTACTGATTGTTTCTAGGTATTTGCTAGGGTGATCTGGTGGTTGCTGGGGAATTGAAAGGCTATATTCAAAGTGGTGTGATGGTTGCTAGGATTTTCAGATAATTTCTAGGTCATTATTAGGGTGTTCTGGTGGTTGCTAAGAAATTCTGGGGCTGTTTTAAGGTGCTCTGGAGGTTTCTAGGGCATTGCAGACATACTAGGGTGTTCTGGTGGTTGCCAGGATGCTCTAATTTTTGCTACAATAGGGTGTTCGGGGGGTTTCTGGGGTATTTTGGGCATTACTAGGGTATTCTGATAGTTGCTGGGAAGCTTTGATTGTTGGTAGGGAATTGCAAGGCTGTTTTTTTTTAAAGTGTTCTTCTGGTTGCTAGGATTTTTGATCATTTCTAGGCCATTGCTAAGGTAATCTGGTGGTTGCTAGGGATTTCTAATGCTGGTTTAAGGTGCTCTAGAGGTTTCTAGGACATTGCAGGCATTACTAGAGTGTTCTGGTGGCTGCTGGTCTAAACATTGCTAGGGCATTGTGAGGGTGTTCTGATGGTTGCCAGGGCATTGCTAGGTTGATGTTAAGGTGTATCTCTCAGCATAAGCCTATATGAGGTACGAGTTGTTGTTGTTTTTTTGTTTGTTTTTTGGCGCCTGTTTTAAGTCAAAGAGTGTGGATTATCCACCAAAATTTTATACAATAATAATATGTATTTCTCATAATGCTTTAGCCAACACCACTAATTAATATCCCACAATATCTGTCCGAGCATAATGTTTTACAGAAAAACACACAATTAGTAGAAGGCCTTTTTTCAGTACGAGGAAACAATGATTAACAGTAATTCAACCACAAAAACGGTCCTCTTTAAAAGCATCTCTCAGCTGACACAATCCGGGCAGCCACATCCACTAAAGGGGCGTGTATTTGTGCACCATTGTCTTCCAGCACAATGGCACGAGTGAAAGGCTTTTGCAGCAGTCTTTGCAGCAGTACTCCTGTATCTATGGAAACAGAATCTGATCTCCATTTGTCTCTGCGCCCAGCGAGTCTCATGGCTGTAGCGGGGAGGAGGGGGGAAGAGAATGCCACTTGTGTTGCCAAGGCTAACAATAACAGCGCCGATAACAACTCTTTATTTGTCATCTCAAAGCCCCCAGCACTCTGGGAATAAGAACGTGTATGTATTTGTGAGGATGAATCGTGCCCTGTGGTTGACGGAGGCAGACTGTGAGTGTGCAATGCTCATTCTTGCATCTCAGTGTCTGCTAAGTGACCCATGGGATTTATTTAGGCAAGGCTGCTGAAGCGAGTGCATCACGGCTTTTGAAGTATTTATAAAACAAGAACAAATGAATGTGACATTAAATGGATGTTACATCACACATCATTTTAGCTCAGATCTTCCACTGTATGAAAACGCCTATCTGAAAAAACTCATATAGCATAAAATACAGTCATATAATGCAAGGAAAATCAAAATACATTTTTGAAAAATGATTTAGAGTACAATACTCTAAGCAGTACTACCATACTAGTTACTTCTGAGGAGAAGAACTTATTGAGTTGTCGTCAGATAATAGGCCCCTGACAGATGGTGGGAGCCACCCAAGGTGTGGGGGGTCCGAAGTCAAAAAATCAATTGTTTGCTTCTACTTTTTCTCTGTATGCCCCAACTGGAACCACACTATTTCATCTTAGAAGTGACAAAGCTGAAGCCTTAAGCCATTTTAATAACCTCCCTAGTTATTTTACTTTAGATTTTACATACCTAATGTACGTGACATACGGGGACAAATTAGATATTGTGGCCATGAGTTAAGTATTTGTTCCAACAACTTATTAATTTTTTACACAGTTTTTTGGTAAATTGCCACAATTTATCTAAATTAAAACAAGAAAATGAAACACTTATTTAAAATAATTAAATATCATTTTAGCTGGGAATCAAAATATTCATAACCACGGCAACAGTGTTTCAGTTAGGAGACATATATAATTATCAGTAGGGCTGCAACAAACGATTATTATGATAATCGATTAATCTAACGATTATTAGACCGATTAATCGACTAATCGTTGATTATTGCACTGATTAATCAGTAGCTTTTGCAATTAGTTAAAATGTTGAGTTATGCATATTCTAACAAATATATAACGGTAATCACTTCAGCTTTTGAAAGTCATATTATGCAATTTCAATTATTATACAATTAATTTATGCAAATATATATATTTGGCACACAAAATAGACGACTGACAGAGAAACTCTCTCATTCACCATGTAATTAGCTATATGAAAAAGTAACTGAATGACACATTATTCTGCCTTACATCTCCTTTTGTAAGTCATATGGATAAGAAACAAAATAAAGGTGATAAGACTTAAAGGTTTATTTTTGGATAAACTATTTTATTCACAAAATAATCTCTCTTAAAATACCTTATAGGGTTATGATAATCAAAATAGTCCTGAGCTAGATCAAGCTTTGATCTTTGCAAACCAAACTATCACTTTAATGAAATAATTTTTTTCCCACTAGTAAAAATATTTTATCATTAGCTATCTCCACACTGGAGAGCTGCTTTATAACAGAAAATTAAGTTGTAATTCTAACTGAAATCGACACTGACTCTGGTTTTTCATGTTTAATACTGTAAAGCTGCTTGATTTAAGGCTGTCTATTGCATAAAGTACTATATATATAAACGTGACTGGACTTTACTGCAGAGCTCGTGCAAACATCCACATCGCTGTAATCAGATGCGTTTTTAACTGCTGCTGTCAGTTTTTGTTTTGTTTATTTCGTTATTGAGAGGAAAGCATGCAGCATATATTTACATATTTATCCAAACGCCCCTCAGCAGCTTCAGGTTCGTTTGGCTGCATTTTGCTCTGAAGCGCTGTGTCTTCTTCTCTTGAATTGCATCCAGGAGAGCTGAATTACACTCTTGTGCTACAGCAACACACTGGTCAAAACGCATTATTGCAGGCTCTTACATTAGGTCAAATGAGATCAAACGACTACTCGACAACAAAAATATTTGTCGACAATTTTTTACTGTCGATGCTGTCAATAATGTCGACTAATCGTTGCAGCCCTAATTATCAGTCAACGTAAATCAGTATTTTACTTCTGTAATGTGACATAATTCCAACTGAAACAGGGCACAAACTTAAGGTGGGACCACTTGATTTTAACCATTGGGAATTTAATGAATTGTAGGGCTGCAACAACTAATCGATAAAATCGATTATAATCGATAATGAAAATCATCGACAACGATTCTCATTATCGATTAATTGGGTCTGCCTACAGTGCACGTCCAACTTCAGCCGGTCGCGTCAAATTACAGCACTGAATAACGCATTTCTGTGGCCAAAATGCATCTAAAAATGTGGAGGAAACAGAATGAGATGCTGCGGGAATAGTACGTGATCCTAGCTGCACAAAACATGAGAAATCTTTATTTTAAGCTTTAAGTTAATGCATTAGCGTAATGGCTGTCCTGTCAGGTGCTTTGACAGATGCGTGTGCGTCCTCAGCGCAAAAACGTTCAGTTTACGGTCATATCCTTATCTGTAAATGTCACAAATTCACGCGAGCATTTCCATTTTTGCATAAAGTCCCATCCTGACAGTCTGTGTTAAGTTTAAATGACCGAATTACTGAATGAGCGCCGACGCGGCGGGCGCGTGAACGCGCGTCAGAGAGGGAGACAATATTCAGCGCAAAAATATTCATTGTGCTGAAATATCTGTTGTTGAACGTTCAGTTAAGGTTTACAAGACAACATGTAGTGCATGTATTTTATGAGAGTAGGAACTGTAAAGGGATAACTGCGGATAGTTGTCTAAATATAAATATCAGACGCTTCATAGGCGCCTTTTACAGGATAAAGAAATTACAGTAAACGTGACTGTGATCAAAAAGTTGGTTAACACTGAATTTGTGTTTTTATTCGTCTTTATTATCTTTATTATCTTAATTTTTGATGAAGAGATTTAAACTATAGGCCTATATACAGTGCTTAACAAATTTATTAAAACAAATGTATTTAAGGTTTATAACAAATAATGTAAGCTTTGTGCCACTGCTGCTCTAAACTAACAGTATTGGTATTTACTAAAATCATTATTTAGCTATCTGTTTTGGTTAGTCCTCCAATATGCGTAAGCTCTTTAGTAACAGTGGGCTATTTCTAATGCTATAATATAATTATTTCTGTTATGTATGAAAGAATGAAAGATCTATGAAAGATTTTTTCAGACACCCAATTACAGTCAAAAAGTAGCTAAACAATGCCAGCAAGAATGCATGCTGTTATGAAAGGCAGGAGGCTATTTTTTTATATGAATAAAAATTTAGTTGTTTCAGTTTGTTATTTGCCCAATAAATGACAATAACATTTTTAGATTTAAACAATTCTTTGACAGATTCCTAAAATATTTGTGTTTTCTCTTTATTATGACAGGTGGTCTAATAAATTAAGCACTGTATGTTTTTATAGCATTCAGTTGGCACGTTTGTTTGAAGGACATTGGGCAGAATGTGGAAGTATTTTTGTCAATAAAATAAACGAAGAAAATTTAGCGGGGTTTTTTTGGTAAATCCGATTAATCGAAAAAATAATCGGCCGACTAATCGATTATCAAAATAATCGTTAGTTGCAGCCCTAATGAGTTGTAAGAGGAGGGTTTGAAAAATGAGGTCTTGATTATGTCAGCTAAATAAAAATGTTGTTCAGAGGTGGAGTGAGATTTTCTTTAGAATAAAGTGGACTGATAAATAATTCCTAGTATGACCAATAACATATAATGAATGTAAGTCAGTTCTGAGTAAATTCTGACTTTCATACCTTGGTGCCGCTGTAGAAGTCATCTGCGGTGTTGGCGTTCATGAAGCTCTCGTTCAGGTGAACACTGGTGTCTATGCCACCCGGAAGCACCAGCTTTCCAGTGGCATCTATAACCTTGGCCCCACCTGGGATCATCAGCTCCTTGCCCACTTGCTGGATAATGCCATTCTCGATGTACACATCCGCTTCTTGTGTGAAGTCATCGTTCACCACTTTACCTCCCTTTATAAGAATGCGCACCGTTGCTGAGCTGGAAGACATGGTTCAACCTACGAGAATCCAAAGACAGAGTGTTGATGTGTATTATATAACACAACAGGGTCTTTATAACCTATTCAGTCATTTTTTTGAAAGAAATAATACTAATGATTAAGGATACACTAAATTGATTAAAAATGACAGTAAATGTTTTTCTCATTATTACAAAAGATTTCTGTTTCAAATAAATGTTCTATTCAGCAATGATTCCTGAAAAAAAAATGTATTAATGTTTTCCACAAAAATATTAAGTAGCGCAATTTCTCTCAACATTGTTAATAATAAGAAATGTTTCTTAAGCACCAAATCAGCATATTAGAATGATTTCTGAAGAATCATGTGACACTGAAGACTGGAGTAATGATGCTGAATGCTGAAATGTAATTTAAAATTACATTTTAAAATATATTAGAAAACAGGTAGGCCTATTTTAAATTGTAATAATACTTCACAGTTTTTACCAGGGCTCTAGACTGTGACTGAGAATGTGTGAGAATTTGACGTGGTCGCATTTGTGCGATTCCTTGGTCTGCTCTGCTCCATACAGCGCATGCTGCAGAGCCGCAGCACAGTGTGTCAGGAGTCAGATTTCACAGATCACATCAAGAGACTGATAGAGGTGCTTTCAGTACGAGCACTTTGGGTGTATTGCCACGTGAGCACGAGCACAAAGGTGTGTGCGGCAAAAATGACGTGAAAACGATGACGGATACAGGATTTGGTTTTCAAGCGAAATATAAAAGTAAAGTAAAAGACGAAAAGGTGAACATGTTGGTTTTCTTGGGAAAAACATGCAAGCACTGTCACCGACAGCCAATTTAGTTTAAAAATTCTTTTTGTTTAAATTTTGAAAAGGCTGTTATCTTTGCTGTTTAGCTCATGTTACGCGATGGAGGCTTTCCTTTAATTTTCTTATTTGTTTGATTCCACAGTGTTTGCTAAACTTTCTGTAATTTATTAGTCGATATATAATACAGCATGTGGTGTGTGCCATGCCTCATCTTATTTATTTTTGTAAATAAACGTTATATATGCTAGTTTGTCATTGTACTGTTTTATTGTTGTTGTGCTTTTCATGAAGAATAACAATGAATCCATCTTTCAAGCATTTGTCTTAAAAAGTGAAAGGTGTAAAGATGTAAGCACAACAGAAAATGATCTTTTCTTGTAAAACGTGACACTAAGATCGTGAATTCGAAAGTGAAAGCGACTGAAGCCTGGCTTATAACATAGCAAAAGAGGAATTCCCGTTCACAAAATTCAAATCATAAATAATACTAATGAAAAAGAACGGGTTGAATGTTAATCCCACATTTGTTACCATAACTATTAACTATGATTACGGGAAAAACAATTCATCAGCATGCATTGATTAATCTCATGTTGTAGCAAAAAAAACAAAACAAAAATAACCCAATGTCAATCAGAGAAGTTTCATTTAGCCAGAATCCACTCACCGCTTGTTCAGTCCTGAGTTCTGGAAGCTCGCGAATCCTCACATTATAATGTACAAAGTGTAGAGGTGATGTAAATAAGAGATTAATGCCGCGTTAAGAGATTCTTTGATTATAACGGAATTTTCAGAGATCGTGATAAACAAGTGATATAAATGAGTGACAGATTTTCAGTGATTAAGAGTGCTCTCTGCGCGTTCTTTATTCCATTCAGAATTTGAATAAAAGATTTGTTTTTCATGCTGATAAGAGGACCATTAGGCTGTGCCATACTTGCTGTTTCGGGAGTGACATCCGTATATCCTCTCGAAATCGCAATGACTGGCATAGTGATAATCATATCTATGGACTGGACAAAATATGATAGGTCAAAATAGATGTGCATGAAGGCAAAGCACCTTCACTAATTTCTAATTTGCTCGGTCAGTGATTGGATTCTGGAGCAGAGCATTATTCCATTATTCCAGAGCTCTGTGGCGCAGTTGTCTGTCTTTCGTTCTTTCTTTTTTTTTTATTTATATATATATATATATATATATAATAGGGTCGCGTCAATTTAAAAAGAAAAAAAATAGGGTCGCTCTTAAAAAAGTTTGAAAACCACTGGTCTAGAGCCCTGTTTATATATGATCCATATCCACCAACATATGAAGCCTATAAAATCATTTAAATAAATTTTTAGTTACTATAGAAATTTCCAGAAATGTTCCACTATATTGAGATTATAGTAACTGATACTTCCAGGTTTTCCATGATCATGGGAAGTGGGAACCCTTTTATATAACCCGTTTATATAATAATATACACCCCATACTTTTGGAATGACATCACATGTCACTTGAGAGAGCTTGCAGCAATCCATTTTTCCACATTTGGGGTATGGAAACCAACTATGTCCTTACTTGACGTCCAAACAGGATCAATCATTCATATCACAGCCCAAATGTTCCACAACATTAGTTTAAAGAGGTTCCAAAGCATTACGCCATTCTAGAATCTCACTTTAGAAGGTAAACTAACACCAACATGTGTGATTATCGTCAGCTTGGCATGATTAGTCACATTATCGACTCCAGCCTTTAACATGGTAATTACATGTGAACATGTTAATTATTCATGACACATTAAAGCAACTTCAGCACTGCAACAAAAACAGGGTGTGGAATTCATATTAAATGCTCAAAAATGATTAGAGCCATTCTGACCCAGATTTTCTAGCGCTGCTTGTGCAGGGATGTGGAATTGTTAGCAGGAAATATATGTAGGCTAGCAGCTGTTGCTGTACATTCCCTGCAGCACCGCACTTCCCTATGATCTAATCCCAAGTGAAAGCGTGCATGCGAGTCTATGCTGCAAAGTGAGTCGGGGGCGGGTGGGTGCGGCATATTCACAGCATGGCGCTGCCCAGGGTTCCCCACACTCCCCTGTTCTGAGCCTCTGATGGTGTGTGTGTATGTGTGCAAGGAGGGGCTACTATGGAGCTGGAGAATAAGGGTGTGTCCTCAGACATCCTACTATAAAAAGAAACAGTACGATGCATGAGCTACATCTGTCCTGTCCTCACAACACAGCCTGAAGAAAAATTATTGGAGCATTTGTTCCTCGCCATGACTCATGGAGGCCTTCCTCAGGAATGACCCACTTTTGAACCGTGCCATATTCCATGAGATCCAGATGGCACTCTTCTGGGTAGCATGAAGTACATGAAAACTTCTGATCTTTCTGGTGGAAACAACTTTCATTCAGTAAAACAAGACGGGATAGTCAGTGCAATTTGAACTATTAGAGCAGAAAGAATAACTGCAATAAACGGAATATATATATATATATACATACACACACATATATATATAGTATGAAATTTAGCATTAAATTTAATATATATATATATATATATATATATATATATATATATATATATATATATATATATATATATATATATATATATAAATTAATGCTAAATTTAATTCTATATATTTAATTTAATTTTAAATTGAATAAATAATATTTTAATATTTAAAATTATATATTGTTTTAGACAATAAATATAATTTAAAATAATGTTTACATTACAGTAAATAAAATATTAATTGTGCTAATGGGGAAAATAAATGTAATGGAAAAACAGGAAGAATTGGTGCAATATATGTAATATACATAATTTCAAAAGATTATTTTAAATTGCATAAAAATATTTTAAATGATATACTGTATATATCAGTATATTTTAAAATATTTTAAATATTTTAGAATACATTATATGATATTATTTACATTTTTATTGCTGAAGTGTTCATTGCAGTAATATTAAAGGAATGAAGACAGTCTATCTGTTTATCTATCTGTCTATATATATATATATAAAATTTTATTTTAGAATAATATATATTTATATAGCAAATTTTTAATATGAACATTATAAAATGTATATATATATATATTATTATTATTATTATTATTTCTGAATTTTCATGATACAATACTTTTAGTTTGCAAAGCATGCATGCAGTCACGTGAAGTGTAAACATGACTACAAGAGGTATTTTATGAGCATGTACACATGCACATTTGTGCAATGCAGTGCATCAGTAATGTCTTCTGATATGTAGATTGCATGAACGAGGCTTCATTTAGAGGCTGATGATGATGGTGATGTAGACTCATCCCATATCGAGGGTGTCACACAAAGGGGCGACCAAGCCCTTACTCTTCACAACACATTCAATACGTCTCAAGGCATCAAGAAATGCCAACGTGCGTTGGTTTTTCAACATTAATAAGGATATTACAACGGCTTCATAACGGAAATATCAGATGTCTGGCGCGCGCTCGCGTTTAATCGTGTTTATTGCTGGTGGGCTCGAGCTGTTTATGTACATACGAGATTCAGATTGATTGACTAGATTATTAAATATCGTTCAATCGATAGTTAAACAATTACCAACTCACATTAGGAATGATATACGGGAAACACGAGACACAAGACTGGGAGATTCTTTCCATACCACAAAATTACACGATTCAAAGCCAAGCAATATATCTGTGCTAGTCAGTGAGGAGCTTCTGGAAATAGCTTACAGATGAATGCAAAATAGCGAGGCATAGTGCACTTACTTCCTTTGTTATATCCTTAAAAAGCGCTTTTCCTTCACTTTCAGCACTGGTGAACAATAAAGCCTGTTAGACGGGCAGACACACACACACACACACACACACACACGGGCAGATGCTTCGGTTGGTCCAGCCCGGTAAACCTTACGTTTGCAGCAGCATCCAGACTGTGAGAGCCGGCGCTGGCCAATCACAGGAGAGATACACAGCGACGGCCTCAGCAGCGGCCAATGGCATTGCGGTATGGGCGTGTCCTGTCGTCAGTGGTACGTACCATTTATACAGATTCACAGGGGAGGGAACTGTATTAATATGCCAATGTGGCAACCGTGCAGACCAGACCATTAAGTACTACAGCGATTTTTTAAATAAACGTATATTAATATAAAATGTACAAATATACATTATTATTTATAATATAGATATACAAAGTATTATATCTATTTAACCATAGATATTGTAAAAATATCAACATTAATAAAATATATTATAACAATTATTTAAAAGTGTATATATGTAGTTGTGTCCATATACTTACGCTTATAATAAACATGTGACCCTGGCTATGAAACAGCTGAAGTAATTATTTATTTATTTTTTGATTTACTGTTTTCTACATAAAATCATCCTTCATAAGGTAAAGAACATTCTGTGAAAATGTAACCTTGATTTCTTTAATATTGACTGAGTAAGACCATGTCAAAGATTGAAATCATAGTGAAATTAATGATTGAAATCAAAATTTGATGCTTGTATGCTTGTTATCTCATAATTATATTTTGAGACTAGCCTGGGTTTCACAGAGAGGGTCATATATAATTATTTAAAAACATATATATATATATGCAAAATACCAAATTATAAAAAAATCAACATTATTCAAATATATTTATTCTATATTTATATTCATATATATAGTATATTATTCTAGAGAGTGTGTATATATATATATATATATATATATATATATATATATATGCACTCTCTAGAATAATCTACTCTATATAATATACCCTAGAATACAATATACCAATACTCATATTCACACACACAGCATATATATATATATATATATATATATATATATACACACATACATACATACATACATAGATATATATATATATATATATATATATATATATATATATATACATACATACATACATATATATATATATATATATATATATATATATGTGTATACATACACATACATACATACATATATATAGATATATATATATATATATATATATATATATATATATTTAATATTTATATAATTATTTAATATTAATATTATGCATCCTTTCCAGAATTGAAACTTTTGGATTTTAGAAGTTAAATGTTATTTAACTAATAGTGATATACAATTAATAATAATCATATATCATTTTATGGTAAATACTTGCAAAGAAAAAACAACGTTTTCACAAAAAACAATACATTTATTCAAGTGTTCTCCAGCACAAGTACATAAGAAGCCTTTTTTTCTTCGTTCTGGGCACATAACGAAAGAAAGGGGAGAGGTGGCGAATGATTGCTACATTTGCTGTATGAGCTGATTGCAAAAGAAGAGAAGGCTTGAAAAAAGTTTATATAACACAACAGAGGTGACAAATATCAACAGTGTCACTGAGATATACAGAGAACCTGTTAGGAGAGCAAACAAGAGGCTGTTACAGCCAAATATTTATATATATACCCAAATAAAGCAAATTAAATTTAACAAAACAGAAAAGAAAAAAAACAAATGAAACAAAAGAAGATGGAGGGCTGGATATATGGCATGGAATGTAGGACTTAGAAGCAATTCTGCCTGGATATTAAGCAAGTACATGTTAACAGCAAAATTTATTACATTTTTTTGTTGTTGTTTTTTTTAATTTCCCATTATGAGTACATGATTTCCCACAGATAAGCACCAACTACAGCAATGTCTATTCTAAAACAATATAAGAATCTTTCATCATTTATCATTATTTTTTTCAAGTACAAAGTTAAAATGCCTTTGTTAATATCTTTATATGAGAGAGTAAAATAATAGTGCTTCTCCAATACTACAAGAAACATTCGAGAAAAAAAAAAAACAGTCATTATCAAGACAAGTTTATTTATTTTCCAAATAATATATTTTTCTCAATTAGATAAAATGTTTAGCACCTTAGGAAACACCTACAATCCCTCTCTTAGTACTTAAAACAAGAATTAAAAAGCAAATCGAAACACACTTTTGTATGTAGGGCTGTGCAGTAAAGATGGGACTGTTAAAATCACTTAGCGAACTCATTCTTTAGTTTGATCCTCCGTAGGGCTGCAACAACTAATCGATAAAATCGATTATTATCGATAATGAAAATAATCGACAACGATTCTCATTATAGATTAGTCGGGTCTCACAGTGCACGTCCAACTTCAGCCAGTCGCGTCAAATTACAGCACTGAATAATGCATTTCTATGGACAAAATGCATCTAAAAATAGTGGAGGAAACAGAATGAGATGCTGCGGGAGAAGTACGTGATCCAAGCTGCACAAAACATGAGAATTCTTTATTTTCAGCTTTAAGCTAATGCTTTAGTGTAATGGCTTGCCTTATCAGGCGCTTTGACAGACGCGTGTGCGTCCTCAGCGCAAAAACATATCCTTATCTGTAAATGTCACAAATTCGTGCAAGCATTTCCATTTTTGCATAAAGGTCCGTCCTGATAGTAAATCTTTACTGAATGAGCGGCGGGTGCGTGCACGCACATCAGACAGACGGAACAACACAGTAGAGAGGAGAGAACTTAGTAGGCTACTCAGCGCAAAAACATTCATTTTGCTGAAATATCTGTTGTTGAACGTTAAATTAAGGTTTAAAAGTCAACATGTAGTGCATGTATTTTATGAGAAAAGGAACTGTAAAGGGATAACCGCGTGTAATTCTGAATATAAATATCAGACGCTTCATAACCGCCTTTTACAGGATAAAGAAATTACAGTAAGACGTGACTGTGATAAAAGTGAACGTGTGTTCCTGCAGAACATTACTCTCACCTGTTGTTTAACACTGAGTTTATGTTTTTATTCGTCCTCATTATATTTATTATTATTTAAATTTTTAATGTAGAGATTTAAACTATATTCACTATATACAGTGCCTAACAAATTTATTAAAACAAATTCATGTAAGGTTTTAAACAAATTATGTAAGTTTTGTGCCACTGCTGCACTAAACTAACAGTATTGGTGATTACCAAAATCATTTTTAGCTTTCTGTATTGGTTAGTCCTCCAATATGCGTAAGCTCTTTAGTAACAGTAGTTGGCTATTTCTAGTGCTATAATATAATTATTGCTGTTATCTATGACAAAAAGGCAGAAAAAAACAGTCAAGCACTTTATAGTGTTTTTTTTTTTTAGATATCCAATTACAGTCAAAAAGTACATAAACAATACCAGCAAGAATGCAAGCTGTTATGAAAGGGATAGGAGGACATTTTTGTTATTGTTATTAAATACTAGCCTACTTAGTTTGTTATTTGCCCAATAAATTTAAAGATTTAAAAATTTTTTTGACAGATTCCCAAAATATTTGTGTTTTCTCTTTATTATGACAGGTGGTCTAATAAATTGTTAAGCACTGTTTTTATAGCATTCAGCTGACATGTTTGTTTGAAGGACATTTTGGCAGAATGTTGAAGTGTTTTTTGTCAATAAAAAACGAAAAAAAAAATTTTTTTTTTAAATCTGATTAATCGAATAAAATAATCGGCCAACTAATCAATTATCAAAATAATCGTTAGTTGCAGCCCTAATCCTCCGTTCGACACATATAAATATGAATTACAAAAGACACCCTGCTGCTTTATAGCTTATGTCAATTAGCCTGTTGCCATTTTATCAATTACCCCCCCTCTTGTGATTTGAGTGCTGTTTTGATTCTATGATATATATTAGCAAAGAATTCTATTTGTACATCTCATAGGTCATTAAAAAAAAGCAACAGACAATTTCTATGTACAAAATGTACAAAAAGAAACAAATCTGGGCGTCGATAAAATTGGGAAAATAATAAAAGCAACTTCGCTGAACGTGACAAATGTTAAGATATGTAAGCAGTGCAATGCCTTAAATTAAAAAAGAGCCTAAAAGGATTTCATTAGAGCCCGTTTCTAACCAGATTCACAAATTTAGCCTATATAGCTTGTGTGATAACTAAATTATTGACATGGTCAACATCCACCGTTGGCAAACATAATAATGTTTTCAGATCTACGCTAGGGACCAGACGTAGTTCACCCCATCCGACTACTTTTCCTACAGGGATACTTAACAAACACACTCACTTTGGGATTATATAGCAGACACTATACTGTATCTCGACGCAGCGAGTTATGATAAAGCGACTCCGTAGCACATGGAAATATTAGAGGGGTGCCATTCGAATTCGGCCCCTTCACCACCGGCACGACAGACGGATTTTTTCTATCCTAGCTCATTCGTTCACATCTATTGGCACAGCCCTACTGTACACAACAAAGTATTACCTTATATAACGGCAACAGTTTCACATCATTAAACATAACTGAAAAAAAAAGAACAATTCACAAGAATCAAGGAGAAAGATTTAAAAAAAATATCAAAGAAATAAAGAAGTATACATATACAAAAGTGCTTGATATTGTTGGTAACACAGCACAAAAAATTCCTATTAAAAGGTAGAAGAACATTGTGAAGCCGCACCTTTAAAGATTTGCACCTGACTGAGAATAGCCTGCGGACGCCCCAGTTGAAGGCTGATTCACCTGGCCGACAAAACGACCGACGCCATCCTTCCTGCGGCCGCCACGCGCGCTAAGAGTTGTACAGTAATGATTCTGGCCTGTGTGACACTAGAAAAAAAGTAGCTCACCACAGCCTTTGATTTCAAGGTATGGATGACAAAAACATCACCGCCCATGTGGCTGGTTTCATGCGTTCGGATTGCAGGCATACTGAAGGAAGCAGAGCTCAAAGACTAAAAGGCTGAGGTGTGTTTTTTTCTTTTTTTGAAAAGAGCACCAGAGAATATTGTACAAAAAGGCTGTAAAATATATAAAATGAGATGTGGCAGACCTGGCTTGACCTGTCGTTTTTTTTTTTTTTGTTTGTTTGTTTTACATTGTTTGTTTTTTTTCTCAAGGTTTCAGTCGTTCGTTTTACCTGGCGACGGTACAAAACGTGACCCCATGATCTTGTTTCGAGTAGTAGCACCACATGAGTTGCAATGTTTTTCACCACCTTGAAGCACCATATTGTCACCTATTACAGTAGTACCTTTATTACCTTCAGTTGTGTATAGAAACTGTAAACAAAGAGGTATTTGTGATCTGGTGTTTTGGATTTGTTAAGACAGAGCTTCCCTGACACTAAGAGAAAACTTTTTTTTTCCCGCTCTTCCCAAGGCTCAGACGCTGGAGGAAAGGAAAGACGCGCACCGCGAGAATTAGATCGATCCGCGACCCGACAGTCGAAAAACTCAGGAGGCGAAATGTTTGGGCGAACTAAATGCGATTTCCGTCTCAACGAATTTCTCGTTTCTGCCTCGAATTGTTACATCGTCTCTCAGTGCCTTAAAAGGAGGCCATGTCTCAAGTATAGCTTGCACACATAAATCAAATACTGGATAACACTGCTAAAAAGTCAAATGAATAATAAAAAAAATTAAATAGAATTAAAAAAGAGTCAATTATTCCAAACCAGAAGAAAAAAACCAAAACAAAACATGAAATACCTTATTTTTTCTGATGTCGAACTTGCAAATAACATACGAGAGCTTGCTTTCGAAGCTCTTGGTATTACATCAGTTTAGATTTTTCTCATCTGTACTGGATTTGAGTTCAGATGCAGGCGAAGTACTCTTTGAGTGGTGCAAACAAGTGACGGATGACCGGGACGCTCCACGACCTTCCCAGCAGCCTCTGCCTGGCCAGACGACTCATGTTCGACACGTCTGTGTAATGGACAGGGAAGCCAAACACTCTGATAAGAAGTGAAAAGGGCAGAAAGTTAGTTCAAATGTATTCACAAGTGCAACACTCATGTGATGTGAATAGACAGATTATGAATCATCTAGAACAGTTTATTGCAATTTTTGTTTTACAAATAGAGAATATCATACAGGACACATTAAAGGGTTACTCCACCCCAAAATGATAATTTTGTCATTAATCACTTACCCCCATGTCGTTCCAAACCCGTAAAAGCTTTGTTCATCTTCGGAACACAATTTAAGATATTTTGGATGAAAACCGGGAGGCTTGTGACTGTCCCATTGACTGCCAAATAAATAACACTGTCAAGGCCCAGAAAAGTATGAAAGACATCGTCAAAATAGTCCATCTGCCATCAGTGGTTCAATCTGAACTTTATGAAGCGGTGAGAATACTTTTTGTACGCAAATAAAATAAAAATGAGTTTATTCAACAGTCTCATCTGCATCAGCGTAGCGCCATTTTGGAGAATATCTGCTGGACACAAATAGCGTATGCTCTTCTGTGTCAGCCGCACCACACGGATATGCTGTTTTCGTTCAAATCAAAGTGTAACGAACATAGAAGACGTATCCGTGTGGTGCGGCTGATATACGCTATTTGCGTCCAGCGGATATTCTCCAAAATGGCGCTACGCTGACGCAGATGAGACGAATTGTTGAATAAAATCGTTATTTTTATTTTATTTGCGTACAAAAAGTATTCTCGCCGCTTCATAAAGTTCAGATTGAACCACTGATGGCAGATGGACTATTTTAACGATGTCTTTTATACTTTTCTGGACCTTGACAGTGTTAATTGTTTGGCAGTCAATGGGACAGTCACAAGCCTCCCGGTTTTCATCCAAAATATCTTAAATTGTGTTCCGAAGATGAACGAAGCTTTTACGAGTTTGGAACGACATGGGGGTAAGCGATTAATGACAAAATTTTCATTTTGGGGTGGAGTAACCCTTTAAAGGACATTAAATTTATCAAATATGACAATAAATTTTTTGGCAAAAAATCTATTTCAAATAAATGTTGTTCTTTTATTTATAAAAAAAAAAAATACCACAGTTTTTTCAGTCAAAAAAACATTGGATAATATAATATAAGGAATGGTTTTGAGCATATTAGAATGATTTCTGAAGGATCATGTGACAGGATGCTGAAAAATCAGCTTTGCCATGGCAGCAATAAATTATATTTTAAAATATATTCAAATAGGAAACTGTTATTTTCAATTGTAATAATATTGCAGTTTTTACTTAAAGAAGTAAACTGCTAATAAGTAGTTCACTGCTAAAAGCAGAAAAAATGTCATTAAAAATGGACCAAATATATTGATGACTCATCTTGTGCTCAGGGGCATGATACAACTTTTCGTCCAACAAAAAGCCCTTTTGAATAATAATATCAAGTGGGAGATCACAAGTGGTCAGCACTAAATGCTGGTGTAGACGGGGTACAAAACATTTTCTGTTCCAATCATTTAAACCCCATTTGAAGGTCAGACGTGACTACATTGAATGTGTAGTATGATCGCTGATCTGTACTGATATCCATACTGATATCACCTGTCAATCATGTCCTATACTAAAACAAGGGTTTCAAACATTGCTGGTTATGTGTGGCTTTAAAAGAAAATTCTTTCTGTTAGAAAAATTTTGGAAAATTCTGTATATAAACATCAGTATTAATTTAGTATCATTGTGATATTATATTTTTTTATAAATATTTGAATTAGTTTTTATTTTTATATTTTGTTTTCATTTTAATTTTCATTAGTTTTGGTAATTTTGTTGTGCGTTTTGTAATTTTTATTAGTTTTTTTTTTAACAAAATGTTTTATTATTTTTTATTTCGGTTTTAGTTTGTTATTTTAGTACATTAAGTTCAACTAAATGAAGCAACAATGTGTTGACTTTCTTTTCTGTCTTAACTGACCACATGTGTTTGAATCTCCAAAAAGGATTTTAATACAAGGTGTAAATCAAGCCAGGCTAAAATATACCAAAACAGGAAGAAAATTGTGTTTGTCAAGCCATTTCAATCAATATAAGTTAAAACTCACTGTTCACTGAAGCGGGCCCTCGAGATCTCTCTGTTGAACAAATGTTAGTGTGACATTTCACATTTACATTTGGACTTATAGCTTAGAACTTTTTAAAGGCATTTTGTCATACCTCTCCATCTCAGTGCACCACAGGATGTCCTCTTTATCATTCATGAAGACAGGGAAGTGCTGGTCTTTGCCCTGCTTTATGGAATTTGACCGAGTGGTGATGGTCCGCACTTTATCAAACTATAAAAAATGCGAAAAGAAACTGATTTAAACTGCTTTATCCAGAAATCAATCGAGGGTTTGTCTAAGAAGTACCTTAGCTGTCCTGCCATGCTCCAAACAGTCTTGAAGGTCCAGTTTATCAGTGCACATGGCAGACAACGGTCTGAGAGGAAAAGGAAATAAAGAGGTAAAATGATAAAGTGAGAGATTAAATAATGAAATGAAAAGTCCACGTCCAACTAACCTGTTCATGCCAGGCAGGTTACCCCAAAAGTAGCGAGCTCTGTGGGCAGCAGACACCTCCTTAGCATCGATCATCACTGGGTTGCACTATGATACATAAACAAATAAATGTCAAAATAAATAAATAGATAATAAAATATAATAACTGAAATCAAATATATCCTAAACCTTTGTAATATTGACTCTAGCAAGCATATAATGGGTTAATTTGTTTCTACACAGCAGGTCATTTTACCACTAGGTGGCAGCAAAACCTACTGGTTTATACTGAAGCCCCACTAACAGTATAAGACAAATTCAGCACAGCTTAATCGTCATGATCAAACACCTCTAAAAAGCGAGAGATGTCCCTCTTGTCGCTGACGCCCATGGCCACCACATTCTCAAAGAGCCAGAAGAACGGCCTGTTATCTCCCTCTTTAGGTCGGGCCTCATGTAACAGCCGGTAAAACTCGAAGAAGAGTCGACCTGTGCCCTCTGAAAGACGAAAAACAAGATTACGAAAAAACATTACGAAAACTCAATATGACAATTATCATAAAAATGTACAAATATATAAGCTGTGTTATAAATACAACTGAGATATACAGTAGTCTACCATTCAAAAGTTTGGGGGCGGTAATATTTTTAATGTTTTGGAAAAAAAAAAAGTCTCACCAAAGGATGCATTTATTTGATAATATTGTAAAATATAATTACTTAAAGTATTATTATTATTTAAAGGAACTTTTTTCTATTTTAATATACTTTAAAATGTAATTTATTCCTTTAATGGCAAAACTGAATTTTCAGCAGACATTACTTCAGTGTCACATTCTAATACGCTGATTTGGTGCTCAAGAAACATTTCTTAATCTTATTATTATCAACGCTGAAAACAGTTGTGATGCTTAATATTTTTGTGGAAACCATAATACATTTTTTCAGGATTCTTTGATGAATAAAATGTTTAAAAGAACAGCATTTCTGAATTAGAAATATTTTGTGGATATCTTATGGACCCCAAACTTTTAAACGGTATTTGAAAGTGTAAACACTGATACTAAAGACTAAGGGTAGAGCACACAGCTGAATAAACTCCTACCGTAGAGACCTTTTCTTGCAGGATTCACTATGGACAAGTCATTGCACGGACTTCCACCAATGACAAGATCAAAAGGACCCCATTCCTGAATCTGGATGACACAGAAGAACAGATTAGACAAAGGACAAAAAAACAATAGAAAGATTGATCAATATGAAATATTGTGGACGTAGTCAAATAAGAACCTAAATAGTACAAAGACAAAAAACACCATTCATTGAAAAACAAATGAGATGCTGACAGTTTCAACCTGAAGAACCCTATTTATGATACCATTACTCGCAAAAGTTATTGTTAATGGTCAAAAGTTACGAAGATTTCAGTTTTTGTGCCAAGGCCAAGTTACCAAGATGGCCACCAAATGTACAGACTTGCTTTAAAATAACTTTAGTAACATTAAACTGAGGTGAAGGATGATACTCACGTTTTTACGGGTAACGTTTCTCACGTCACCCACATACATGATGCGTCCCTGGTGCCGAACGATGCCCACAGTGATGGAGTCCTCGCACACTTCTGAGGCCACATAACGCTCCACCTGGATACCCAGCTCCTTCAGAACCAGCAGCCCTGGCATAATCACAAACACCATGACAATCTACAACTAAGTTGTTTATTTTATTTTTGCTAATTATTGTTTCATTGTAGTACGCAAGTACTAGTGATGAGTCACATGGCATTTACAGCACTGGCTCAAAACAACCCGGCTGCAGAACTGAGCACCATTAACAAAGATGGCAGATTTCAAATCACATTTTTCGAGGTGGTTGTATGCCAGCTAAAATAAATGGGAACGCTTACGGATGCTTTTCTTCAATTATAACAGATGTCCTTGCTTCAAACACACCAATGATGCCCAAAAATCCTGTTGGAGTTGGAAGCTCGCTAGGTTTAAAGGATTAGTTCATTCTTGAATCAAGATTTCCTGGTAATTTACTCACCCCCTTATCATTGAAGATGTTCGTGTCTTTCTTTCTTCAGTCAAAAAGACATTAAGATTTTTAAGGAAAACATTCCAGGATTTCCTCCATATAGTGGACTTCAATGAGGATCAACGGGTTGAAGGTCCAAATTGCAGTTTCAATGCAGCTTCAAAGGGCTCTACACGATCCCAGCCGAGGAATAAAGGTCTTATCTAGTGAAACGATTCCTCATTTTCTAAAAAGAAATACAAATTTATATACTTTTTAACCACAAATGCTCATCTTGCACTAGCTCTGCGATGCGTGTCTATGACTTCATGCATTACGTAATCAAGTTGGAAAAGTCACATGTGGTTAGTTCTTTGTCTGTGTACTCCGGTTCAAAAAGGTAGGGTAGGGTGAAAAAATCCATCTCATTTTCTCCTCCAAATTCAAAATCATCCGACATCTTTACCTTTTTTTGTAAAGAGCATTTGACTTTTTTTGCACGCTCGCTTTGTAAACACTGGGTCGGTACTTCCGCCTACGACACGTGACCTTTACAACGTGACTACATCATGCACGAGGTCGTGGACGCAGAGATGGTGCAAGATGAGCATTTGTGGTTAAAAAGTATATAATTTTTATTTATTTTTTTAGAAAATGACCAATCGTTTCACTAGATAAGACTCTTATTCCTCGGCTGGGATCGTGTAGAGGTCCAAATTGCACTGAAACTGCAATTTGGACCTTCAATTCCTTGATGCCCATTGAAGTCCACTATATGGAGAAAAATCCTGGAATCCTCAAAAACCTTAATTTGTTTTCAACTGAAGAAAGGAAGATATGAACATCTTGGATGACATTGGGATGAGTAAATTAGGCATCTTTTAATCAAGCATCTTTCTATTGGTAAACACGACAAATCTGAGTGAACAACTTGCGAAATCTGTGTAAAGAAATTTCACCCTAGTGCAAAATTCCTGATTGTGTAAATTCCCATTGAAACGACTGGATTTCGAATGTGACTGTAACTTAGCAGCAAGTTTCTTGATGGATTTAAAATGATATTATAGTGAAAGTTTCCCTGAGTATGTAATGACCAGATAAATCATTCACTTGTCCGCCAAATATGCATACGCCACATAATAATTAGGCTTTAATGACGAACATGGACCGTTCTAGAGGGTCAAAACTGTGATTGCAGTTAATCCCCACTGTAAAATCACACATTAGAACGTGAGCGGTACAGCAATATCGACGAGCGGCCAGTATAACAGTTAAGCTAAGTGCACTTTAAAAGCCAGGATGAGTGTAACGTGATCAGCACTATTTTCTGCTGAGAGGATGAAAGGAAGGGCGGACATTCTTCACTAACCTGTTGCGATCCCATCAAAAAGTGACAGGACGCGAATGGGTTTTCTGTTCTCTGCCAAAACCGGAGGGTAGAGCCTTGGTGGTTCCTGAAAGAGAAGAAAGGAGGAGTAAAAAAGGGGGGTGGACGAGAGACAGACAAGATGAACAGAGAGAGAGAGAGAGAGAGGCCTTTAAAGCACACTGCTCTGGTAATGAAAGAGCACCTGTCTGTACATACTGTCTGTAACTAACAAAGAGGCCTTTACGTTAAACCAGTCCAGTAACAAGGGGTTATTGTTGAGGGCCTGTACAATAAACGCAGTATCACCGGCCAGTTTCATTAACCATTTTCTTGTGATTAAGTGTGGCTGCTTATCTGTGGTCTTTGTTAAACGTCTTAGTATTCAGTAACGCTAACAATAGCAAACGCTCGCTAACCTGTACTGTAATCCATTTAAAGAGTGGAGTGTGTAAGCTAAAACTCTGTGATGTTAAGATGTGTACTCAATGCACAAAGCACTGTGACTGTAACACTCTCTGGCTGCTCTTCAGCACACTGGCCGTTAGCCAAGCTGCTCTTTCACATGGTCTGGAAAGCAAATGGTTTAGGAGTCATACAATTACATAATAAAACTCTCAAACCATTCACATTTATACTGTACACCACACCAGTTTTGATTAAAATGCTCACAGCTGCACAAACAATGCAGTATTTCTGGCTGTGAAATGGAAATAAGAACAACATATTTATTAGGGTTGGTAATCTTTAGACATATTGCGGCGCTTCAAAATGATTTCACAATGTGATTCCAAAATGATCTCTATTGACCCTATGGTTACTGTTAAAAGTTTCCACACCTTTTAATCAACACATTTTCATGATTTTTCCATTCAGTCAATCCTGATTACTGGATAGGGCTTTTTATAGAGATTGCACTCAAAAAATGTAATTTACAGCCAATGTCATTTCTAGAGCTGAATATGAATAGAAAAATCTATATTTACTTCATATTTCCATGACTTTTCCAGGCCTGGGAATTACAAATTGAACATTTCCTGATATTGCCAGACTTTCCATGAGAATTCTGACTGTTGTACACTCAGACAAGCTTCAGAATGTCCCACAGGAAGGAAGTGAAGATTTGAAGAGTGTATTTTAGACTAAAGTGCTTATGAAGTGGTAAAATTTAATTGTACAGTACCGTTCGAAAATTTGGGGTCTGTACATTTTTATTTATTTTTTTTAGGAAACTAATACTTCTATTCAGCAATAATGCATTAAATTAATCAAAAGTGACAGTGAAGACATCTATAATGTTACAAAAGATTTCTAGTTTTCAACATTGATAATAATAAATGTCTCTTGAACACCAAATCAACATTTTAGAATGATTTCTGATGGATCATGTGACACTGATGACTGGAGAAATGATGCTGAAAATCTAGCTTTGCCTTTAGAGGAGTACATTACATTTGAAAATATATTAAAACAGAAAACAGTTATTTTAAAATGTAATCATATTTCACAATATTACAGTTTATGTATTTTTGATTAAGTAAATGCAGCTTTGGTGAGCGTAAGAGACTTCTTTTAAAAACATACATTTTATTAACCCAAAACTTTTGAATGGTAATGTATATTATTCATACACAGGCTGGAATCAAGTGCGACATTGGAAAAGGACTTTTTTTGTCTTTAAAGAATCATTCAGTTGCACATTATGTGATTAAAAAATGATGTAGATTCAAGGCTAATGCTTAACACAGTGAACTGGAGAGCTTGTCTGATAATATGATGGAGAGTAACAGTTGCTAAGGTAGGATTGGTCAGTGATAATTTTAAGGTGGGGCTTTTTAAGGTGCCACTTATGCCACTTACAAAGTCCTGGTCGTGATTGTTGGCAAAGAAGTGCTGCAGTCTGCAAGGCCAATCCGCTCGGCGCTCCAGCAGGCCGTACTGAGCCTTCGGCCCACACATATAGCAGTTCCACGGGTCTTCTTTAATAGCTGCCTGCGCCGCGCCGGGCCCCACTAACAGATCCACACACTCCACACAGAAACACCTGCAGGAGAACAAAGATATAATGGAGGAATCGATGCAGGATTGAGATAGAAAATGAAAATAATACTTCATAACTCACTGCCGACAGTCTGTCTCACCTGCAACAGTTATTGTTTCCGCACATGAGCACTTCCCTCCCTCCACAGCAGATAGTACAATAGGACTGGTAGCCATCGTCATCGTATTGATACGCACATTCTAGGAAGCAGTTCTATAAAACAACAAACACATCAAATATTAATTCATTCATATCAAGGAATACTGGGCATATGTGGTTGACAAATGAAAAACACTTGCCATTACAAAACCATTCAAGAATAGAGGAGAAAGTTTTGTGGTAGTTTAGTATTTATTTTTGATTGTGTTTCATTTGTTTAAAACAGGGCAAGGTCAATCCATTAAAATATTTAATCTCATTTAATTTCATAATTTAATGCTATGGATGCAGCAATATTAAAATTCTGCCCAGTATTAAAACGATAAATGTTAAATGGTTGATATTAAAAAAAAACTATTGACTAAATAAATAAAACAAATAAACTGTTTCATCAAATGACATTATAGTAATCACAACATTATAGTGTACAATATGAGAAATGTAAATAAATAAAAAATTAAAGTCCACAATTAAGCATACAATATATGATAAATTATTTGAAAAATAAATAAAAAGCACTAATATCACTTGATTTCTGCTATGCTTTCAACATACTGCGCATCCCTACTTAATGCAGTCAGTACTATTTATTTCAATAAAATTACAAGAATTAACTCTGACAGCAAGATATGAAGCATATATATATATATATATATATATATATATATATATATATATATTTAAAGATGGCATTACAATTATCATACTCTAACTTTAGCATAACGTATAACTTACAGCCAACATCTTTTTGATTGACTCCATTTGTCTCAGTACTTTTTTTTTAATGAATGTTTTGCCTTGCAAATGATCGTGTACAGCATACAGTATGTTTTATTTTCAGAAGTCAGAGACAAATAGAATCTACCAATAATGTAAATGGACATGATAAAATTACAATCAGGCAAACAAAGCAGCCCTCAAGGAAGTAGGAAGCAGGAATTTCCTGGCTTTTACCTTACAGCTTTGGCACATTCCTCCAATGAAGAGTGGGTGCTCCAGGGAAACATTAAGGCTGCCACAGGAGATGCAGATGTCTGGAAGTGTTCAAAGTGAGAGAGAGATTTTAGCAGAGGCTCTAACACTGACAGACAGCCAGTTATGAAACACATCTCAATCTGTATGTGTAACACATACCTTCAATGTTTCTACATTTCTGACGAACTTCGTATACAAGCCTCTCTGAAAAACAACAGAAAAATAAACATTTAAAAACTGGAAAACCTCCCAGTGTTTCACACATTTGGCCTAATTCAACTTTACATCTTGTTGAATGGAAATTCCAGTGGTTTACATTTACATCACCTCGACAATTAAATTATTTAATAGTCAAAACTATTTTAATAGCATGCCATAATTTTTATTAACTGATATAATGCTGCTAATTGTAGTGGTACTACATATTAAATATATTAAATGTCAGAAATAATTGATGATAAGACAGCTGAATAATTGAAAATCTTCAGTGCTGAACTGGATTAAATATTAATGCAAGGTTCGGAGTCAATTATTCCAGTTGCCACATTGACATTTGTTAATCTCAAGACATACTAGTTCATCACACTAGTTGACATTAGTTCAAATGTGTCACCAAAAGAGCAGTTATTAGATTTGCTTCTTTGTCATTTTTTGGATGTTTTGCAGTGAAACATTAAATTCTAATACATTTATCTAAATTTTCAATTTCAATTTGCATAATGCCTTTTTCAATACACATTGTACCAAAGCAGCAACAATGCTGTAGTTATAACAAAAAGATACACTACCTTTTACAGATTTCTATTTTTTAAAGAAATCAATACTTTTAAAAGTGACAGTAAAAACTTTTATAATCTTACAAAAAATATTCTTTTTAAAAATGTTCTTCTTTTGAACTTTTTATTTATCAAACAATCCTGAAAAAAAAAAAAAAACGTATCACGGTTTCCACAAAAACATTAAGCAGCACAACTGATGTTTCTTGAGCACCAAATCAGCATATTAGAATGATTTCTGTATGGTTTCTGAAAATTTAGCTTTACAATCATAGTAATAAATTACATTTTTTTTTAAATATATTTAAATAGAAAACAGCTAATTTAAATTGTAACAGTGTTTCACAATATTACTCTTTTTGAACAGTACAAACTTTTGAACGGTAGTGTATGTTATGTATACTATTATTAAAATATTTTTTAATGAGATTTTTATTGCACCACTTTTTAATTGTTTTTTATTAAATATTAAGCAAGTGTTATAACTAATGTGAAATATAAAGCCATTTGTAACTACCAAATCTGTTGCAAGTGGAGTGAAACTCTTGGCTCTGCATGTAACCCACAAAGGAGATGGTGCAAGACTGCTCCAGTTTTCCTCTGTTTGAGTGTTTAATAAAGCTCCCTGCTGATTTAACAGCTCGTCTCTTTATTACTACTGTTAGGTTTTCCTGCCCTAAAACATGGGAAGTAATTTTGAAATCTTTAGCATGTACTATAACAACAACAACTGAACAACATGTAGGTGAAAGTGCCTTTTTAAAGCTATGTTTGAACATGTGCCACAATTCAATACAAAACATGTCTTTTTAAACTTGTAGGATTAGACGAGACCCCTGTCATAGTTCCAGACACACCCTCTTGTGTTTACTCTGCCGGCTGAGTAGATGAGAGCGCTAATCCTGGTTTAGCATTACGAGCGAGAACTCTTTGAACTCGCTGACCTGGTTCAGTGAGAGTATCCGCTCACCTCGAGTCCGCTCGTCGATGATGTCTTTGACCTTGGGTTTCTCTGTGGCTGTGCTCTTGCGGGGCTTTTTTGCTGGTGGGGGCGTGTAGGCCGCCGCTTCTGGCTCCACCCACATCTCTGGATACACTTCCTTGTAGGGGTTACGCTCCTCTGAAAAAGGCACAATGGTACGTATAGCTATTGGTTAATGGATAATGCGATGTGTCTATGTAAATGTCCGGCGGTCAGGATTGTTTTGATCTAACCAGTAACAGAGCTTAATTCCTGGCAGGCTAGCATGTGTACAGGCTTAATGGATAAACATTTAGACTAGTAAGCATCTACAAGAGATCTTAAAAGACAAAATTCTCCAAAATCTCTGAACTGAGGAACTGTCCATCAGAAATCTCACTGGTTTGCACATTTCTGGTTAACAACAGCAAAAAACTGAATTTGAACCTTTCCCTTAAAGTCAGCATCAACTCACTAGCATGTAGAAACTTGAAAATAATGGAAAGAAATTACCCAAAAATGAAAAGTGAAAAAAAGAAAACAGAAATTTAATTCATTAATCACTAAATCCTTGCACTCCAGTGAGCTGTCGAAACAAGAATTGGTGCAGCTCGACAATTGAGTCATGGAGTTGTGAACAAATCATTTCAATTTGTGAACCCTATTAACTGGTTCATTGAGGAGAACTAAAATGAACAATTCATTCACTGATCCAGTTCTCAAGTTCAACTCACCTGAATCAGTGATTCAGTCACAGTGGTTCTTAAAGGGATAGTTCACCCAAAAATGAAAATTCTGCCATTAATTACTCACCCTCATGTTGTTCCAAACCTGCAAGACCTCCGTTCATCTTGGGAACACAAATTAAGATATTTTTGATGGAATCTGAGAGTTTTCTGACCCTGCATAGACAGCAAGGGTCCTTACACGATCAAGGCCCAGAAACGTAGCAAGGGGATTGGTAAAATAATCCATGTGACATCAGGGGTTCAACTCTAATTTTACGAAGCTACGAGAATGCTTTTTGTGCGCAAAAGAAAAAAAAAATTCAAATTAATCTCCTCCGCGTCACCCTAGTGCCATTTTGGAGAATATCCACTGAACACAAACAGCGTATGCTCTTCTGTGTCAGCTGTGCCACACGGATACGTTGTTTTCGTTCAAATCAAAGTGTATGTACAATAGAATACGTATCCATGTGGCGAGTAATTAATGACAGAATTTTATGGTGCTTTTTGGTGCTTAAAGGGATATTTCACCCAAAAATGAAAATTCTGTCATTAATTACTCACCCTCATGTCGTTCCAAACCCCTTCGTTCATCTTTGGAACACAAATCAAGATACTTTTGATGAAATCCGAGAGCTTTCTGACCCTCCATATATAGCAACTGCACTACCACTATCAAGGCTCATAAAGGTAGTAAGGACATCATTAAAATAGTCCATGTGACATCAGTGGTTCAGCCTTAATTTATAAAGCTACGAGAATACATTTTGTGCGCAAAGCAAATAAAAATAGAGACTTATTCAACATTTCTTCTCTTCCATGTCAGTCTTCGACGCATGTTCACGAGAGTACCACGCATGCGTGTGGTGCTGCTGACGCTGGAGACAGCGTTCTGACGTAGCTTCATAACATTAAGCTTGAAACACTGATGTCACATGGACTATATTAACTATGTCCTTACTACCTTACTGGGTCTTGAACGTGGTAGTTGTGTTGGTGTCTATACAGGGTCAAAAAGTTCTGAGATTTCATCAAAAATATCTTAAACTTCTTTCCAAAAAGATGAGCGAAGGTCTTACGGATTTGGAACGACATGAGGGTGAGTAATTAATAACAGAATTTTCATTTCTAGGTGAACTGTCCCTTTAACAAATTAAGTCTGTCGTTCTAACAGAGTTGCACGAAAACCCCACAAGTTTGTGTTCCACTGAAAGAGAAACAAAAGTCTCTGTTTGTGCTCTACTAAAAAAATAGCACCACATGAAATTGAGTAAATGACAGAATTTAAATTTCCGGGTGAACTATCCCTTTCAACAAGCTTGACATTTTCCTTAGCCAAGCAAGCAGATATCAATATGAAACAACAGCAGTCTTACCTTCAGGCGGCTCTAGACCTTTAGGTCCTGTGGGTTGAAATCCCGTCATGGCCCATTCAATCATCTGTTTGTTTTGCATGTCTACTGACTTAGAAGTGTCAGTGTCGTCACTCTCCGGGCATGTGAGGAAGGTTTTGCCTGCTCTAGTGCTGGCTACCTGCAAAGCACGCCATTCAAACATTTTCTTTAGAGAGATTTTTGCTTGGAATATAACAATAAACTAGAGAAGATCGGATTTGTTCAATCCTCGATTTGTACCACAAACAAATTCCTACCTGTAGCACTTCAAAGATGGCTTTCTTGTACATTGGTTGTTTATTGTAGGTTGGCTGGTGAAAGGCGTTGTGGAAGGAACTTAAAGGCAACAGTTTCTCAACACAGACCTACCAGGAAAATAATGAAATAAAACATTTAAAGGGATGTTCCGGGTTACAATACAACCTCTATCGACAGCAATGGTAGTATAATGTTGAGTACCAGAGAAAATTATGATTTGTCCCTTACTGTCAAAAAATTCTGTCACAAATATTAAGGGATAGTTCACCCAAAAATGAACATTTTGTCATTACTTACTCACCCTCATGTTGTTCTGAACCTGTATGAATTTCTTTCTTTCTAAATACAAAAGAAGATATTTTCTATCAAATAGCTGCTTTTGCCATTGACTTCCAAATTATTTTTTTCCTACTATGGAATTTAATGGCTACCAGCAACTGTTTGGTTACCAACATTCTTTAAAATATCTTCCTTTGTGTTGAACAGAAGAAGGAAACTCATACAGGTTTGGAACAACTTGAAGGTGAGTAAATGATGACAGAATTTTCATGTTTGGTTGAAGTATCCTTTTAAATTGCATTGTTTCCTGAAAATTAAAGTCATCCATTTAAGATTTAACTTGTTTTACAAGTGTGCTGTAAGAGTGAATACAAACTCACCACAGAAAACTTGCCGTCACCGAACCACATGACCCATCTAGTGCCCTCAGCAGCCCGGCTGCGTCCAGTCATTAACCAGGATACAATCCGGCCAGGCCACCAGGAGAATCCTCGTAACTTTCCCCAGACAAGCTCACCAATGCCGAAACCTCGGCCATCCTGCAATATAAAAACACAGGATGGATCAACTTGTGATCACTTTACATAAATACAAAAAATGTGAACTGCTCATAACTTAACCTGTGTTTTTTTAATTATCTTTAATTCTTTTAACTGTCTAGACTTTCAGCCTGCATGGTAACTCTGTGGCGATTGCTATAAATGGACAACCTTTAATTATGACACTTGAACTGCAATTGTAGCAAATTGCTCTTCTGGTGTAAGCACCCTAACAAGCTGGCTTTGAACTTTTAAGTCTAAAGGTGTGGTAACAATTACAATTGTTCACCAAATTTCCATGAATTATGGTGAAAGGTTTTCCTTCACAAATTTCGCAGTGGATTTGTGTTGGTCACGTAGATTCGCCGAGATGACCAACAGAAAGCTACTTAGTTTGAAAGTGTCTTCTGTGTGAGCTGTGCTATCTCTACACTACTGACAATAGACAGTGGGCCTATTTTGCCCACATAATTTCACAGAAGCTTCACTAATGACTGCACCTTAAAGGGATAGTTCACCCAAAAATGAAAATTTTGTCATTAATTACTCACCCTCTTGTCGTTCCAAACCCATAAGACCTTCATTCATCTTCTGAACACAAATTAAGATATTTTTGATGAAATCCGAGAGCTTTCTGACCCTGCATAGACAGCAGCGTAATTACCACATTCAAGGCCCAGAAAGGTATCAAGGACATATTAAAATAGTCCATGTGACATCAGTGGTTCAACCTTAATTTTATGAAGCTACGAGAATACTTTTTGTGTGCAAAGAAAACAAATTTATTCAACATTTTGTTCTTGTCCCTGTCAGTCTCTGACGAGTGTTCACAAGAGTACCACGACGCATCCATGTGTTGTTGCTGACGCAGGATCCGGTGTTCTGATGTAGAATCCTGACGCGCTGCACCTTGTTTGCAAGCAGAGGAATGTGCACGCATGCATCGTGGTACTCTCATGAACGTGTGTCGAAGACTGACACGGAAGAGAAGAATTGTTAAATAAAGTCATTATTTTTGTTTTCTTTGCACACAAAATGTATTCTCGTAGTTTCATAATATTACGGTTGAACCACTGATTTTTACTATGTCTTTACTACCTTTCTGTCACTACATGTCAGTTCCCTTGCTGTCTATGCAGGGTCAGAAAGCTCTCGGATGTCATCACAAATATCTAAATTGGTGTTCCGAAGATGAACGAAGGTCTTACAGGTTTGGAACAAAAGTGAGCAATTAATGACAGAATTTTCAATTTTGGGTGAACTAACCCTTTAAGGCAAAGAGCTGTACAACAATAGTTTTAGTATAGTTTCGAATTACTCCCAGACTTCATATGAAACAAACCCTCCAGCAGAAGACAGGCCCCGCTGTTTAAAACTGGATTTCAAATCTGGTTAGCCAGATAACTTCCAGGATAACATTGCATAATCCTGGGTTTTCTTTGAGAATAATTAGCCTATCAGCAAGCAGGTGTCAAAAGTCGGAAATTTTGCTTTGATAACAAAACTAAGTCAACTTTAAGCAGAATTTGAAAAAGGAAAATCCCACATTTATCCCAAAACTTTTCTGGCTAACCAAATAAGCCACAACTGCAGAACCAACCACCCAAACTACAGAATGTCTACACAATATTTCTAAATGATCAACCCCAAGCCACCAAGATCATGAGGAAGTTACTCGTACCTCGTACTCCGACTCTGTGTCAGTGGACTTGGGTGAGGTCTTGTCTCCGTCCCCTATAGACACGGGCTCTGGGGTGGTGGCGACAGTTGGAGAGGCTGGGTCCGTAGGTTGCTGCTGCTGTTGCTGTTGGAATGGTGGAGGTTGTTGCTGGGGAGAAGGCTGGGGTTTGAGGTTGGTCTGAGGTTGAGCTTGAGGCTGTGGCGGTTGCTGCTGTGTTGGTGGCGTCGGTGGAGGAAAGAGTAGTGGGACGGTGATTATGGAGCTGTCTTTTTGAGGCTCCGACTCTACCTCGCCATGGTCCTCCATTGAGTTCAACACAGACACCAGTTTCGCCTTCTTCTCTGCCTGCAACGTAGGGAACAGCGAGACAGGAAGAGGAGGAGGTAAAGCACATGGAACAGCAGTGGCTTTCCTGAGAATAGCACAGTTCAGCGCTTAAGTAATGGTGACAACTCGGTTTGTTTACAGTACTTTAATCCCACGTGCCAACACAAATATCCCCATCCTTTTGATAAAGCACAAGTGCCGCCCCTTTGAGTGTGATAAGTGGCAGAAACCTGTGAAAACAGTCCCCTTTTCATTGCGGTGAAAGCTGTGTGTGATCACTTAGTAACAATGAGAGCTCCCCCCGTGGCTGAGATGGATGCGCGCTGGAGAGTTCAGCGAGTTTGTCCAACCTGACTCTAAGCTATTAGGTCAAAAACAGAGGACACGAGCCAAGCCATGACTTAAGCAGCTCACAGCAAATCCCTAACAGCTGCACCTCTCTCGTCCTCTCGTTCTCTCTCACTCGCACGTGAATCTCTTTCACAGCTGTACTTTCTCTGCTGCTGGGGTCCAACTCCGTCTCCAATTTCACTGGCAGAGTCGCCTGTGTGTGTGTCTGTGTACGGAGAAAACGGTTGGATCCGTCCCCAGAAAGCTCTCCCTATGTCTCTCTTTAGCTCTCTCCCTCCATTATGGTGGCTATACATTCATATAAGCCGCAAAGGGAGGAGAGAAGCTCTGGAGCCAAGAGCTCATGAGTGTGCATGAATAGCCAGGATGAGTGTGGAGTAGAAACATGTGGCCTCAAATCAAGAAGCCCCACTGTAGTTTATAAATATCTGTATAGCTTCACTGGCTGCTTCGATGAGCTGGGCCATATGTGCCAGGCTGTTTGTCTTTGACAGCGGTTGACTGTGGAAAGAGTATTTAAGTGTATGCAAGCAGTTTTGTGCATATGTGCATGTATTCATCTCTGCAGTACTGGGCGGTATGATGTTATATACCAGTAGTTCTCAACTGAGCCTAAATAAACTTCCAAGGGAGCTGCAAGATGTCTAATTTTTAAATTTGTATAGCGCTTTTCCTAATCCATGTCATTTCAAAACCATACAGAATACTGTTCTAAAAACTCTGGAAATGTGGTTTTCAAAGGACAAATTGCAATCAAGTGTAACACTCAGGTCCTTAAGTGTATAAGATGATACAACAATTCATTTATCTAGGCACAAATTGCATTTAAGCCGCAATATTTCAATGAATATAAGCTGTTGTCAGAATTTAACAGTAGGAAATTGCTGACCACTGTACCCCCTCTTCAATGTCCTTAATTCAACTTGGAAAACTTGCGTATGTGGTATAGAGGAAATATAAAGCTGCATCATTACCATAACAACGAAAGCTAATTCCAAGTTTCCTGACGTTTCCACTAGAATGTTTAATTTGTCTTATTAATTAAAACACCTGATTCAACTCATCAGCTTATTAGTGTGTTAAATAGGGAGACATCTAAAAATTCTGGGACCGGGAAAACTACAGAGGACATAATACAGAGCCTTGGGGGACTCCATATTGTACTTAACTAGATATTCGCTAATTTTCACAACAAAGTAGTAGCAACCAGAGTGGCAACAGCTTTACCAAACCAAAGTTGTTGTTTTTTATAAAGTTACAAAAAATATCTGTAACAAATTCAGCATCCATGTTTTTTTCTTTGTACAATATTTATATTTCATTTCATTTAAAGAAACAATGTTCTGAAGTTTAAAATCATTAAGTACTATTAATTATTTGCATGTATTTTTGTCTTCCTTTCAGCGGATTTACAAGAGGAATTATCACAGCCTGCGCAGAGAATACTTTGAATATTGACTTTGACAACTGACCCACTGTTACATACAAGTGGGTCTACATACTACATGTAATGGTAGTAACACTGAGACGTTGCTATACTGTTTATACCATATCAGATATATTTTTGTGGTAAATAGTTTTACACTGTTTTCATTCACTTGTTATGATTTTTTTAAATTAATGCAATACTTTTCACTTCAAAAGTATTTAAATCACTACATTTAATACTAGACGTAGCAGCGACCAATATCCGCTGAGAGGCTGAGTAATGGAATGAATCTGTGACGCATTTTGATGCAAAACAGGAGGTTTTATTTACAGCGATGAAAGTAACAACAAAGCATAAATGATGATGGTAAAGTATAAAACGGAAAATAAAAAAAAATAAAAAATTAAATTAGACAAATGAAAGAAAACAGTCAACAGAAATTGTACGCTCCAGCTACTCACCCCCCTTCCTTCCTCCCACACCGAAAAACTATCAGGTATATATTCACCTAAGCTCAAGTGACGTAGCAAACAGGAAATGACTATTTCAAAATAAAAGACAAACCTTTCCCGCACCTACACTTGACATCACATCACTGTTATTCAATATATACAGCATTTTTTGTTGAATTTCTATCAAATATAACTACATTATGATGTCCGCTTTCACCATGATGTACAATTACTTATACCATATATAAGATTTTCTGTCATACACCAGTAGCTTGAGTTATCATTAATGTAATCTTAGTCCAATCATTTCAAGCCAAGCACATAAACAGGATTAAATCAGAATATAACTGAAATCTGAAACCTTTATCTAAAGAAAATATTATCTTGAGCTACCCACGACTGATTCGAATTCACATGCTTGCGGCTCTGTTTGCTCTAAATGTACACAATTTACATTCCACACAACAAGCCAAACTCACCCTATGTGATTGATGAAGAGTAAAAATGCCTGCTTTTGATATAAAACTCACACATAACTTCTGACTAGCCTGAAAAAAAAACTTAAATTGTCAAAGCTATCATAGATACTACAGGATTGTCAAAACCAATCATAAATAATGACAGAGGCAGCCAATACTGCAGGCAACTATTGTGTATCAAATTGTACAGTGACAGGGAGAGAAGAATGTCGACTCAAGAAGAAGGAAAGGGTTATTTATATATAAAAAATGAAGAAATCAATAGAAAACTGACTCCCCAAAAACTGGGGGAGGAGAGGAAAGCACTGCGGCTATAAGTGGAGATTTGCTTCTGGACGTGTTTTTTTTTTTTCCCCCAGCTGTAAATGCCCCTCTTTGGGGGCCTCACTGTAGCGAGTCTGGCTCTTGAAATTGAAGGAGGGGGAGACGAGAAGGAAGGAAAGGGGGAGGGTTCCAGGAGTACAGTACTTTACAGTCTTTGTCAGCCCCAAACACACGGCCCAGCTCAGGAATAACAAGATATTTAAGCAGTATGTCATCCACAACAGAGAGCTTAAAATAACCAGATAACAAGTGTATTTATAATAGTCCTAAGAAAAAAATACAACAACAAACAGCAACAATTACAGCAAGCTGTACTGTTGGAATCACGTTGAATAAAAGCTTAATAAATATTTACTGAATAAATGCATTTATACAGATGAAGATTATTAAAAAGCATGAAAAGTTGAAAGTTACCCATTTATTGGCCTAGTTTGCTACATGGCTGTCCAAAAGATAAAAAGCAAATTTAAAATACTAAAAACACAGATCTTGAGCTGTATTTAGAGAAAATGTTTTTAGTTGAAATGTAAGACTAGTACTAATTTTAGTTAAAAATTAGTACTAGTCTTACATTTCTAACTAAGAAAGAATATCCTCCAGCTACTGAAGTATAGAGATGTAAATCTCAGCATCAGCACTAAGAAAACTTACTTTTAAGCCACTATGGGACTAAAAATAAGGATGCACTGTAATGGTATCCATAATGCAGTACTTTCACTTAAGCCAAAAATTGCCACATAGAATAATACAGAAGCTTACAGAACTAAGTGATAAACTAACCTCTTCAGTTAAAGCTCTTATACACAGTGCACATAAATCCAATACTGAAAGGTAACCTTGTGAGAGAGTGTTTTTTAAGCTCTATGTTAAAGCTGGTGTGCTGTACTATAGGACAGCACAGCCTTTAGGAGCGCTACCTATATCTGAAAAGGAAACACCCATGGCCTTAAGCTGCTCTCCACATTACAATGATCAACCAAGCCTCTTTTCCAGGAAAGCTCCTCTGGCAAATTCTTTTTTCCAACCTTATTGTAATTTTTTATACACCATGACGATTCGATTCAATTCTATGATCAGCGACTGCACATGGATGACTGTAGGCCTATTATTTTGCATGTTAGGCCTTTGAATGTGTTGCTGTTCATATGACATAGGAATGAAAAGACAGCATTACTTAAAAAAACAATATACTTTTATGATTTATGATCATAAGGATAGCCTGAGGCTAGTGTAAGAGACTCTAAGGCCAGCTAATGGAAGTTTCATTTGCCTTACATCAGACCAATGCCACACTGTTACTATGTCATGCATTTTGTCGTACTTTTATGCCTTACCATTTTAAATATTTGGTTTCTGTGACAAAATAAACATTTTAGTAGCCAATTGTGATCATTTAAACATGCCAACAAGTTAACATTAGCAAGCTGGCTAACACTGATGAGTTCTTGCACTGATAAGCAAGAATGAATGTGGTAAACCCAACATTGCAAGAATGATAGCCTTGGAAGCATTAGTTTGGGTTGAAAATTACAAACAAATCAGTATTACATCACAAAGCATGCTACACAACATAGCTTCTTTAGGGAAGAAAGAAACATAATAAATATTGCTTAATATAAATATTTCAATAAATTACAAAATAATACATTCATATTATTTTTTTTAATCATAATATAGGCCTGTAAGTATAAATGTATTTATTTGAAAAAGGAATAGTTCTCCTTAAAATGAAAATTTTCTTAAAATTTACTCACCCTCAGGCTATCCAAGACGTAGATGAGTTTATCTCATTGCAATCGATTTGGAGAAATTTAGCATTACATTTGATTACCAATGGATCCTCTGCAGTGAATGGGTGCCGTCAGAAAGAAGCTGTTGTTGTCCAAACAGCTAACAAGACCCTCATAATAATCCACAAGTAATCCACATGACTCCAGGCCATCAATTAACGTCTTGTGAAGTGAAAAGTTGTGTGTTTGTTAGAAAAAAGAATTAAACTGTTGCTTCTGGCCAAAATACCAGTCCATAATCCACAATAATGCTTCCTCCAGTCAAAAAGTCCATCCCCTGATGTCCTTTTACATCAAAATCCACCTACATATTTGTTTACATAACTGTTTTGGACTGTTTTCACTTGTAAACAGTGTGTGATCTCTGCATATTTCTCCCCTGATTCAGAAAAAAAAAAAATTAAAAAAACATTTTCACTGAAGGAAGCATTATTATGGATAACATACTTGTGTTTTAGCCAGAAGCAATGTTTTGAAGTTAAACAAGCCTTTATGATGGAATTGTTAACTACAAACATGTAGCTTTTCACTTCATAACTGATGTTATTGTGATGTTTTTATCAGCTGTTTGGACTCTCTTTCTGAATTCAAAATGCAAAATTTCTCCAAATCTGTTCCAATGAAGAAACAAACTCATCTATATCTTGGATGGCCTGAGGGTGAGTACATTTTCAGCAGATTTTCATTTTGGGGTGAACTATTATTTGAAGTTCCATGGGAATTATACAAAGTTATAAAACAATATATTAATATTAATTTAAGAAAATTAAATATTTCTATTAATTTATTTATTTTATCTGTAAAAAGCCAAACTTGTTGAACACAGCTGACGGACAGTCAGTCTACAGCGCATTAAAACATTATGAACGGTTTCCAAACAAACGATGTTTAATAAATACTGTTCCCTTTAACTTTTTTGAACAATATGAGGAAACAGTGTGATTTAATTCAAATGCCGGCAGCACAGCAGTGCACACTGAACTTCCAACAGGCAGGGGATGAATGGCTATCGCCACTGTGTGACAATCGCATTTATTTTGATGTGACTTTGTGAGAGACTGAATAAAGGCTGTTCACTTTTTAGCCTCCCAAGTCCAGAGAATAGAGGATGCATTTAGTTTGCGATTGTACTGGGTCCATTAAAGACTCGGAAATTAGTAGTGCAGCAGAGGTCAGGCATGCTAAATGAGTCTTATAGTCTAAGTGCCTTAATTTTAAAGTTTTTAAAGCCTTCTCTTTATTTGTTCACTTCAAGCTACTCAAAATTATTTTAGTCTAAAATCTGCTATTTCCTTAAACTGTGAATGCCTGCTTCATTCAGTCTGTGCAGCCTTGACTCAGAGTACGAGCAAGCACTGGCAGCACACTAATCACACGCGGTTCCCGGGTTCACTCGGTTCATTCATATTTGCATATCCTTAAAAAGACACGCACCACATTTCCGTTTCAACACAAGCGACAACCGCTGCCAGTTTTACATGTTTGCGGTACTGACCCAAATCTGACAGACTAAAAAAAGCATATTATCTTTGTGTTCAAGCTCAAAAGCAAAACTTTCCTTTTAAAATAAGCCTAAAAGCTAGTTTAGTTTGAGCTAAAACATGCTACGTCTCTACAACCCTTATGTATAAATAACCACAAAAAGCACACTGTCAGATCACAGCACACTTAAAAACCAAGTACAAACATGAACAAAGCCAAAGATATGCTCTATGCACAACATCCTGCAGAGGCAGTAAAACAGGAAATACATTCAGCTCTCTACTATCCCCCTGTGATAACATACAGGCTAGAAAAAAAAACCTTTTAAGCAAAGCATTTTGTCTTGTACTTGCAATGTTTTAAGCCCGGTCCGGCACTCTGGTTTTAAAGAGATGGGTTTCCTTTAAGCTACCCGGGGCAGATGATCCGTAACAAGTCTCCTGGAAATACCTGAAGTCAGCATATTCCTCCTCCAGCAAGTCTACTCAGACATGCACACTGTCCCCTGTGCTATCAACAACAAACAAGCCAGCCGACCTACCCATACACGCCTGCACTCGGCACTTTAAATCCAACGTGTGAGTCGCTTTTTTTCTTGCCCCACTCTTGGCTCAGTGGAGACCGCTTCAAAAAAAAAAAAAAAAAGGAAAAAAAAAAAAAAAACAGAAAGCATGAACATTTCTTTGTCTGGGAATTCAGGGTCAGGTGGTTCCCAACAGGAATTCTGGTTGGCTAGAGAGGACTTGCAGAATGTTGGCGGCTGTCCAGAAGGCTGTCTTGCAAGCAGCGCTGGAAATTCGCTGTAAACCTCATCTTCACCCTTATATCCATAGTATGGAGTTCATTTCCACTGCAGAGAGAGCAGTGAGGGGAGAGGGGGAGGAGTGAAGGGAACGGGATGGGGGGTGAGACAGAGGAATCCACTGGAGCGTTGGGCACTTATAAAAAAAAAAAAAAAAAAAAAAAAGAGAGACATGATCCCCTTCACTCACAGAAAGTGAAAGCAGGCTAGGTTTTATCCCCCCCCCTTAGGGCCACCCCTTCAATGCTAACAAAGCTCTGCTGACTGTATGCGGCTCAGGCCTCGTAGCCAGAGGAAGGAAACATGTCAAAGCCCCTTTCAATAGAGTTTCCTGCTGCATTGTTGTGTCCGGTGTGGAGCTGCTTCGAGAAAACATGACTGCACAGACCTTCGGAGAGCAAACAGTGAAATGACATGTTAAGATCTGCGCTCTCCATAATGTGCCTATTCAGAGAGAAAAAAAAAATTCCCAGGCTCCCGATGGAGGATTCCTGCTCTCTGCGTGAAGAATGCGATACGCCCATTTCTCTGGAATTTTACGACGTCCACTCACGAGACAACTGTGTGTCCGGCTAATTTGGCCGTATTTCTGGGATCTCTGACACTTTTATGGCTTATCCTCAAACACAATGTGGCAAGGGCTAGAGAGAAAAAATATGGGGGCGGGGGGAGCTTGATGTCGATTGGTCGGCTCCCTTTGGTTACCGAGGAAAAAGAATGTTATGTAACAGAGCAGTTCTCACCATCCAACACAGTATGAAAACTGTCAACCACCTGTACCTGCGATGATATTAGAGATTCACTATAGCAATGGGTGTTAAAGGGATAGTTCATCCAAAAATGACCCGACCTTCGCTCATCTTTGGAACACAAATTAAGATGTTTTTGATGAAATCCGAGATTTTCTGACCCTGCATAGACAGCAACGGAACTACCATGTTTAAGGCCCAGAAAGGTAGTAAAGACATCGTTAAAATAGTCCATGTGACTATTTTAACCGTATTTTTATGAAGCTATGAGAATACTTTTTGTGTGCAAAGAAAACAAAAATAACTTTATTCAACAATTTCTTCTCTTCCGAGTTAGTCCTCGACGTGCGTTCACGAGAGTACGACAACAATTATACAGGTATGACAGGTATGACAGCTCTCAGATTTCTTCAAAAATATGTCAATTTGTGTCCCGAAGATGAATGAAGCTCTTAAGGGTTTGGAACGACATGAAGTTAAGTAATTAATGACACAATTTTTATCTTTGGGTGTACTATTCCTTTACGAGAGCTAAATTAATTATTTAAATCAGTGTTTCCCAGCCTTTTTTGTACCCCATCAAACCCATCAGTACAGGCTCATTCACACTAGGGACAATTACGATAACTATAAAGTTTTAATAATTTTTCTAATTCTATAAGAAATGTGGAGTCCACTTCCCAATATTAACAATAACAACACATAAAAACGTTATCATTGGAATAACTTTCAGAATGATTATTTTTTTAGCAGTTGAATGATAAAAACAGTTGAGATATAATCAGAATACACCTGACCTAAAAAAGCTCAAGTATTTTAACCATCAGATGACAAACTTGCAGTGCATTATTATAATACACTGAATGTTATCGTCTGTTGGTCACACTTTATTTTAAGGTCCAATTCTCGCTATTAACAAACCATTAACTATGGCTTTTGCCTTAATAAACTACTAATTTGCTGCTTATTAATAGTTAGTAAGGTAGTTGTTAAGGTATTGGGATTAGGGATGTGGAATATGGTCATGCAGAATATGTGCTTTATAAGTACTAATAAACAGTCAATATGTTATTAACAGGCATGCTAATAAGCAGCTAGATAATAGTGAGAATTGGTCCCTATACTGAAGTGTTACTGGTCTGTTAGTGTGAAATATAGTTATCATTCTTGTTGTGAACCAACCTTAATGCTCAAGTACCTCTTAATTTGTCCCTTAAATTATATTAAACTGGATTTTCTTTAAAAAATAACCCTGGGGTGGGACTATCTGTATGATCAGCAAATGACAGACAGGAGTGTTCTGGAAACCTGTTTCAGTGCCACTAGTGGAGCAGAAATCACGCTTCACATTCAAGTCAAGACACATCACAACAATTTCAGCTCCGCACGTTCATGTAACGTGTATAAAAATTCAACATGACTCAGACTATTAGACTAAAAAAAATGAAATGATGATATAACCTTTGATTTTCTTCCTGAAATGTCTCATTCTTGGTATTCAATATGTCTCCAATAATTAGTGAAATAGATTAATAAGTTACAATTAAACAGTACAAAGGCCAACTGTGGCTGTTCTTAGGGTGGTGCAACTGGGCCAACTGCACCAGGCCCCATCCTTTAAGGGGGCCCCGCATCCTCTACTTGCTCTTGGTCCCATCCCATGCCAGGAATGACCCTGATCCTAACCAGGAGCAACAAGTGTCCAGTCATGTTGTTTTTTTTGTCCACACAAAAATGCTCTGGCAATCACAACTAGGTATACACGATACCGATAAGTTGATGAATATATCTATCGATATACTGATACCGATAAGTGATAAACATTTCAAATATTTTGTATATAAATATTTTAAACATTTAATTAAACATTAAAAACTAATGCAAAATAGAGTAAATAAGCTTCCACAATTAAATATCCAATATTTATTAACGATTAACTTTAAAATCTCTAATATTGGCCAATAAGGCTGTGCAAATAATCGAACGCGATGATCATATGCATCTCGTCAGTAAAGCCGGTTCTGTGATTAGTAGTAAATCTCCATCACGTGCTTTCAGATGGAGCGGCATTTAATACACAGAGCCATAGTTCACTGACAAGCTACATAATATCACGTTCATTATCGGCGATGTATCTCCTGCGATTAGGAACACGATATTGCTTAGCTTGTCAGTGAACTATGGCTCTGTGTATTAATTGCCGCTCCATCTGAAAGCACGTGATGGAGATTTACTACTAATCACAGAACCGGCTTTACTGAGGAGATGCGCATGATCATCGCATTCGATTATTTGCACAGCCGTATTGGCCAATAACCAATCAGCAAAAAAAAAACCTATCCATGGATCAGACTGCTACAAACTACCATTACCGATTTTAACACCTCTGATTGGCCACTGCATTCATAACAGACATGTCTGTGCATGGTTATAATGAGTAAACCACTAGATTTTCAGTGTGAGAAGAAGCCAGCAAAGACACCTCATGAAATAAATGGTACCTTCATGCGAGATCAAATGACTCATCAAATACACTTGGCTTTCGGAGAGTCTATTCGGGACGTCGTCGTCCTGGCAAACATTCCTGCTATAATAGAAATGCTGACAGGCTCCCTATCGCTCTTCCTCTGGGACAGTGGTGAGCAGTGGTACTCACCTCCAACTTCCACTTGGCCAGCAACTCCTCCCTGGTCCTCTTGCTAATGTAATAAGGGTCACCGGCCTGGAAGGTTACTCTGGGCATGGGTCTTTGACGGAGGCTGACTTCCCAGCCCACTCCCCCACGGAGCCTCCCTCGAGCTCCCTGTTTAAAGGGACAAAAGCAAAAAAAAAAGGAAAAGAAAAAATTAACGACTTTTTCTCTCTCTGTTTTAGTGTGCTTATCTATCTATGCGATCCAAAATGAACGAAGGAAGTAGGTGGATTGTCTGCGAATGATTTTGGAGCGTTTCGCGAATGGGCTGGTGGGGGACTCTCAAACTAAGGTTACTCATCAGTACGGAGAGGGTTCGAACGGGCCGACGGCTGGTAGAGAACAGGGACCCTTGTTTTTAAGCAGAGGACCAAGTGTATTTGATATTTCACCATAAGGGTACCATTTCTTTCAAAATCAAGTGGCTGGAAAAACAGGTTCCATGTCATCTTCCTAGGAATTTTCTTCAGAGATCTTGAGCAATTAATGGAAAGGTTGAATTTTCACAGACGAAAACACACAAACGTGCACACACATATATCACAGACAGGCGCACAACAGGAAGACAGTTTTACCTCATTCTTTGCAGAGTCCCCACCCTCGTCCTCCTTATGCTCCACGTCTAGAGGGAAACAGCCACAAGAACAAGCGATTACCTGAAATGTTTCTGACAGTCCGGATTTGTCGCAATGGAAATCTGTCTTCATCAATCTGCAGTATAAGGCCTCAATGATATTTTTGCATCAACAGAAAATTTCACAAGGCTTTTATGTGGAAGAGTAAGCGTAAAATAGCTTTGAGCCAAAACAAACTATTTTCATTTGTGTGCAAAGTTTTTTACTTGTAAAAGAGTTTAAATAAAGAGCTGAGAAGCCAAAAGCAGCAGGAAGACAGACCATTTTAGCTTGAGGGCTTTGTGTTACTAAATTAAAGTCTTGGAGAACTTTAGAAAATGAGTATTAATGTCAGTCAGTCACTACCAAAAAGACTTGTTGGGTTGCTAAATATGTACTGTGAAAATTGCAATATTTACTCACACAGCATGAATGTCTTTGTGTGTGGCACCAAAATATTATCATGTTTTTGGCCAACATGATATTACTAGAGCCAGATGTTCTATGTGTACTATAATTGGCTGGACTGAACAGTTTAAATAATGCATTTGTGAATCTGTCAAAAGCTGTCATAAACATCTACATGGTAACAAAAGTGTGAAGATTTGTGAATCCAACAATCAGCACATACTAAAACAATCAACACGTAATAAAAATGTTGTAAACACCATGTCTATTTATGAACTGTGCTTTGCATGGGTCACATTTTTGAATAAGACATTAGGTTTCAATTTTGTGAATCACATTATTTGAATGATTTTGAAGCTATTTTGGTTCCATACTTATCATAGGAGATTTTTTTTTTTTTTACTTTCTGTATGACTGTAGCTATAGCCTTAAAGTGTTGTTTCAAAATGTTAAAAGAAAAAAGAAAAATTCACGAAGTATCAGTTCATGCACTTTTTTTTTTTTTTTATTACACCAAAGAATAGGAATAATTCCAAAAGCATGAAATCAAAAATTATCCTCTGCGCTACACACAAACTTAAGCATTCTCAGCAGGCTCCAGAAATGCAGGACATCATGAATACTAGCAACACTGAAACAACCACTTTGACTCATTATCATAGCGGATTTGACATCTCTGACATTCAGTGTTTTTGCAGCGGGGAAGTCCCCATCATCTTTGGCCGTTGTTTTGTGTCTCACACTTTTTTTAATGGTAAAAGCAGAAGTATTTTTCAGATGTTGTGTCAAGTTAAAAACTGCCTGCTCTATTCCGTTGTGCTGCATTTAGCTGCTTTTGAATCCAAAATTGTGAACACCCCTAAGAAACATGTTCAATCAGGGGCTGATGTAAGAATAGTACCCCATTTTCATTCAAAAAACTGGGAGCAGATTCAATCTACGCCTAATAATGGTTAATGTGATAACTAACTAGTCAGTCTGAACAGTAAAGTAATATCATTGCAATCTGCAGTATAAAAAAATCACTAACTTACTATTTTGAAATAACTTCCCCAACACTCATACTTTCTCTGTACTCATCTAACGTCATTCATTTTGCGCACATTCCACAGTGCCACAATGAATCCTCCCAAAATTCTTGAAAAGTTCTGACTCCTTTTTTGCCCTGGCATTGATTTATACTCCTGACGTCTCCACATACAAAAGGATGTAGTTCATGCCTAAACAGCTTTTTCTTGGCTGGGTTCAGCAGGTTAGGTCGAGGTTAGCCAGAGGCTACGATTACCAGTGACCTGAAACATTAGCAGGGCTATCATGCTGATTCATGATTCAGGAGACTCCCTTCTAACTTGGGGTTGAGGAAGACAATATTACTGAGAGCTCAACAAAGCTTTCTAAAAGCACACCCACAATTCCACTTTTGCATCAATAAAACGTGGCCCCTCAAAAGCCTTTGAAAGATTCACTCCTGTTCAAGTGAAAAACCAGCTACAGGTTTGCGAATTTACTTTAGTACTGTATAGAGCATCTGATAGAATAGTTTATTTCCCAAAACCTTTCCTTTTTGCTTGAAGCCTAACCTTAGCATTATATTCAGATCAAAAGTAACATTCACCATTATAAACTTTCCCACATCAAAGTGCTAGCGCTAGCGCAGAGTTCTGAGAGGTAAAAAAAAGATTAGCTTGAACTCGACAAGTTACAAATATGAGAAATTAAAGAGACATCTTTTTATGTTCATTTGCTAAATGTCAGTTCCTAAACTGTCACCGCAATCCCAGTGGTGATGTGTATCATGAAAAATTTAGCTTTCAAATAAAAGATTTGTGTAAGCATACTGTTTCAACAATGACAACTTCCTCCTCTACTGACTGTAAGCTGCAAAAATAGTTCGCTGCAAAACTGACAAGCATTCTTTTAGTTTAAACAGTAGAACACAGTGCAAACAACGCCAAGGTTAAGGGTTTGATTCTGAGGGAATGAACTGAATCACATCAGGAAAAGTAACTCAATACACAGCCCTACTACCAAATGCATAAATGTAAATTACTAACATTTTAAGTACACTTCAGCAAAAAAGTTAAATGTTTAAAATAAAGTAAAATAAAATTAAATTAAAATAATTGTTTCAGATAGTGTCAAGTTAAAAATAGCCTGTTCTATTCCATTGTTTCAAAATATTTTTAACAAATATTTATTATATATATATATATATATATGCTAATAAAAAATAAATAAATAAAATATAGTGTACATTTATTAATTTTTTTATTTTTTGGAATTAAAACCTGTTCACACTGAGATAAATATTGAGATAAACAAGAGCGATAAACATTTTAATTTGCATGAACGTCTGCTAATGCATTTGTTCAGACCAACACAAACATTGTCAATGAAACAATAAAATAAAAACATTAATTAATTAATTAATTAATTAATTAATTAAAATAAAATAATGAAAAATGTAAAATGCCTGTAAAATGACTAGTTATTTATTAAACTGCATTTTGAGAGCACTTTTCTGATATATGCCTACAGCACAAAGGCATGAAAGAACCTTAAATGAATGCATGAAAGAATCCTAATTACCTCATTTTGATAATCATTAAGCATGAATGATGAGCAGGACAACTTCATATAAATAGATCTGTGGGATTTAGACCAGGCTTACAGGCAATCTGTCACAGCATATTCATGACGTCTCTATACTGACATGAAGCCAAAAGAAGTAGACAGCACCCATTTTAATAACCCACTAGCCTAAGGAAAGTCTGTTTGAAGTCTATCAAAGTTCCATCACCCAGCCACATCACAACACTTGAGCGTCGAGAGGCCGTGGGCAAAACCTGAGAGCTTGTTTTCTTCACAAGAGCCATCAAAAGCCTGTCAGTGAAGTACCACACACACCCAGCTAAAACAAAAGGCCTTGACCCGCGAGTCCTCTTCACATTTATAGCATGTGCAAATCCTCTCTCGACACATCTTTCTGTCTCTTCCTCTTTTCTCAGTCGCTCGACGGGAATAAGCAACCCTGTCTGTATGGTGAGGAAGGGGTTCATTCTGCTGAGACTACCAAGGTCACTGGGTTTGTGAGCGTGGTTGGCATGCTGTGCCCATCGAGCCTCCGGCGTGCCAGTTTGAGCACATGCCAGCCAGCGTGTTCAGAGCGTTCATTTCCCCTTCACTGGACTGAAATCTGTCCTGTGCCCTCTAGGTAGAGATATGAAAAAGACACAGGTACTGCCGGATTTGCCCATTCTCTGTCAATCAAAGCAAGATTGATCTTTTTGACTCACTATGCAGAGTTCATGGTTCAATAAAATCTTTGGTGGGACTGAATTAATAATTGACGTACGGCTTCTAGGTGCGATTATCTTTTAGCGATTAGTATTGATTAGCATTAGTGCCGGGTTAATGAAGCCTGGAAAACAGTGGTAGTGACTAGTGCAAATAAATCTCATTTATGGTTAAATCTGTAGCCAGTTATGCACCCTACCAATAAATATTAAGGCGTCCAATAGGGCTCGTTGTCAATGTACGTTTCACTATTTGTTTTAATTCCGATTCACAGGCTCCTGTCTCAGTTTATATTTATTTTCATCAGTTTCATCATAAGCAACTTGAATTTGATGATGCTGCGAGAATACTTTTTGTGCACAAAGAAAACAAAAATAATGACTTTATTCAACAATTGTAGCATCATAACATTACGGTTGAACCACTGATGTCACATGGACTATTTTAAGGATGTCCTTACTACCTTTCTGGGCCTCGAACGTGTCAGTTGCATTGCTGTCTATGCAGGGTCAGAAAGTTCTCGGATTTCATCAAAAATATCTTAATTTGTGTTCAGAAGATGAACAATGGTCATATGGGAGCGACATGGGGTTGAGTAATTAATGACAGAATTTTCATTTTTGGGTGAACTATCCCTTTAACATGATGACCCCAGTGAATCAGTCAGTGTAAATACACCTTTACAGCTATCACAGTTTATATGTAAAGGACTCTTATTTTGACATGGTTTTGTGCTGTTGTTTTTGTCCTCATCGCCTGAGTGTCTTGTAGCTCAACACGCTCAAAACAGTGGAGATGATCGTGGACTTCAGGAGAAACCCCCCTGCTCTCCCCCCACTCAACATCCTGAACAGCACTGTAATGCTGTCATTCAGATTCCTGGGCACCACCATCTCCCAGGATCTGAAGTGGGACATTCACATAGATTCCATTGTTAAAAAGGCCCTGCAGAGGTTGTACTTCCTTCGCCAGCTGAGGAAGTTCAACCTGACACAGGAGCTGCTGCAACAGTTCTACTCCGCCATCATTGAATCCGTCCTCTGCACTTCAATAACTGTCTGGTTCAGCTCAGCTACCAAATCTGACCTCAGAAGACTACAGAGTAGGGATGCACGATATTATCAGACTGATATCGGAATCGGCCGATAATGACTTTAAATGTAAATATCGGCATCGGTCCGATATGAAAAATTATGCCGATATGTCTTGCCGATAAGAGGAATACGTTAACTCACACGTGCTCAGGGTGTGCTAGCGATTAGATCACGTCAGCAGTGTGGCTCATTCTTGAAGCAAAGTTTTGTCTGAATGATGATTAGATTCACAATTTTGGATCGCTGCATTTAATCTGTGAAACCACGTACAGAATGACATGTTCGGAGTGTGATAGAGAAAACAGTAACAGCACATGCAGTGGCAGCAGTGACAGCCTCCCCCAGGTCCTAATGCCAGTTCGGTAAGGTGTTTTAATCTGTAGGGGGCGCTGTTGGCCTACTTCTAATTAAATTAAAAGTAAAATAGCCTACACAAGTAACATTTAGACTGTTTCTGATTAAATAAAGCAGTAATTGATGTCATAAAATAATGACTATGTTTTGATTTAAAGGTCAGAAGCTATAGCTTGCATGAAAAAAAAAAATCCACAAACATGACACTTGTAAATTAAATAATTTTATATATACTAATTTATTAATTAATGTGTAATATGTTTTATTTTTTAAACAAATCATAAGCTCTAAAAGATTTTCTGAATTTTTACAACTCTTTTGCTTTAGACCATCTACAAATGTTAAATCTTATAAATTCTTGTTAAAAAATAACCAAAATTAAAAATATTTTGCTTATAATTTCTGCACAGGAGAGACTTGGTGTTGTTTCCAAACAAAAAGGAAATATATCAGTATCGGTATTGGTATCGGCCAAAATGATCTGAAAAATATCGGCATATCGGATATCGGCAAAAATCCAATATCGTGCATCCCTACTACAGAGGGTAGTCCGGACTGCTGAGCGAATCATTGGTACAACCCTCCCCATTCTCCAAGAACTGTACTCATCCAGAGTGAGCAAAAGGGCTAGCAAAATCACTCTGGACCCCTCACATCCAGCACACTCCCTCTTTGAACTGTTGCCGTCTGGTCGACGCTACAGAGCTCTGAGCACCAGAACGACCAGGCACAGGAACAGTTTCTTCCCTCAGGCAATCCATCTCATGAACACTTGACAATAAACGTGGAACACACACTATTTATACACTTATACACTTATTTATCTAACACACATACTTAGTCTACATTTCAATTTGCACATAATATACTTGTACATACATAACTGTCTATTGTAATATACCTGTACATACAACTGTCAGTTTGTATATTGTAATTCCCTATTTACTTGTTCTATTTTTTATTCATCTTATATTATCTGTTTTTGTTCTGTCACTGTCATTCTGTTGCACTGTGGAAGCTTCTGTCACGAAAACAAATTCCTCGTATGTGTAAACATACCTGGCAATAAAGCTCATTCTGATTCTGATTCTGAGTTTAGTTCCTGTCTTCTCTGTTACCACTGTGTCTAGCTGGTTGTCATGATTATTGATTACATTCCCACTTGTACCTTGTACTCCTCATTGTATTGTGTATTTAATTCTTCTTCAGATTGCTCACATTGTCAGCTATTGTTTAAATGCATGTGTTTAGCTTATTTTTGTAAATAAATGCTCCACTGCACTGAGATCCACCTCTCCTCGTCTTTGTCTGACCCATGCTGTGACAATAGCATTGTTAGCAGTGCTAGCAAACAGCACATACTTTGATTATTTGGTATATGAAGTTTTACTGGATTTCCAAAGCATTATAAATGGACTGTCTAGACTTTATACCATTTTACATAGGTCTACAAGTTGGCGTCTTTCACCATAAAGTGGGTTAAGGAAGACTGATGTTGGATCAGTGTGTAAGTGCCCTGGGCATTGTGCCATGCACCTGGCACGGCCCCCACTGAGAGAGTGGCCAGAACACAGACCTGCTGTCTCTCTGTGCACTGCACCCAATAAAGGCAGGCTGCCAGGAGAGACACGGCTCTGTCTACCTGGCCTTCACTTACTGCTCTTGAATTTGTTTTTAGGAATCATTCAAATGATTTTCTGAATCAGACTGAATCAGTGAGAACACTCACTCACTTTTTTAAAGCAATGCCAAACATTAGTAGTTCATCTCATAATCTTTTCCTAGTTAACACATGAATGATACGCTTTCGACAAAATATGTTAAAATAAAAACATTATTTAAACAAACAATGGTAAAGGTAATATAAAATAATGGTAAATAATGTTAATAAAAATAAAATAATAGTCATGTGTAATTACTAGGTTCAGCATGCCGCTCTGATCGGTTTCAATCAGGTTTGAAGGTTCTGATCAATTTTTAGAAATACTAAAGAATAGAATATAACAGTTATGATGTCAAATTGACATTAATATTAAAAAATAAATATTGCACAAAATCTATTAATTTAACCGCATTTGTTAACTTTTGCAGCACTATTAATAATTGAAACAAAATTATTTATTTTAAAGCATGCTTTTGTATTTCCTCAAAAAATACTGAAAGTTCCCCTGGTGAGTGAAGTTCTGTACTAGTTATGTTTCAATATTAAAAACTAAATAAATAAATAAAATAAAATAAAAAAGTAAAATAAAATAAAATAATAAAAAGCTTAAATTTGCATACATAGTGAAACTTAACCCAAACAAAAATGTTTTGAAAATATGGATATGTGGCAGGGGTGGGAAAACAAAATCCTGTATGAAACGCTACTGGAGAGAGAATCTTGCCAAATCGCTCTGTACACGTTGTGGGAAGCTGGTGTCTTTTGTTTGCAAATTTGATTTTTTGGGAATGTAATTACCCTGATTTACATATTAATGCACTCATTTAACAATAATTATTTGTCCTTCAAGTCAATAGTACCAGCAAAGCCTCCAAAACCATTTTACAAGCCCACTTGTTTAGTGACTAAATACTGCATTTTTTTTTACCATCATGATGACAGGTTCTTGGCCTCGGGCCCACGAGTGGCTCAGTGAGCAGACAGCTGTGAAACATGATGCTAAGGAAGGTTGAGCATAACTCACATTTAGTCGGCCGCTCCAGTTTCCGTCTCCCTCGTTTCTTGCGAGGCAGAGTTGGCAGTGTCTCTTCTTCGTACTTCTCAGAGTCCTGGGATGGGCTCAGGCTTGAATCGGAGGCCGACTCGGCCCGACAGCCTGATTGGCGTGGGAGCCCGTTTTCCACAGCATTCTTGTCCAGCGTGGGGTGGCGACCTTCGCACGATTTGTTCTCATGCCTCTCAACATCTCCATTCTGGGACTGCAAAGACGACTGGAGCTCCACCCCTTTGTGCTGCTTAGCCACGCCCACCAGCTGATCCACTGGCCCGTAACACTCCACCTGCAGCAGAAAATTACATAATCAGATTGGACGGTCATGCATCTATAACCTATTATTAATCAGAAGCTCTGATAAAAAATAGCAACTCCCTAAGGCACAACATTCAATATTTTAATTAAATTTGCCCTCCAACACACAATAAACCAAATTTACCATAACAATCCTCTTTGTATAATTATAAGCTTCATTACTGTACCAGTGTCGACACAACAACAAACAAAAAGCCCAAAAAACAGAACTCAATATTTTTTTAATAAAAATACACTTATCTTACTCACTGAAAAATATGCACCAGATTGGAAAAATTAATAAATAAATACAGAAACAAATATTTATTTTTCCCCTCAAGTACATACATAGTGTAATATTTACTATTTTAATATTTTTAAAGTACCATTTATACCAAATAATCAGATGTCATTCAACAACCTGCCTGACATCTTAAGCAAACAGTAATTATTTTGACTCATTCAAATCTTGTGAGTCTTTTAACTGATTCATTAAAAGCATCCCTCATTCATGAATCAGACACTGCTTGCATGCAGACAATTGTTGACGTCGTAGGTTGTGCTGGGTTTTTTTGGTGAAGCTGTAGATTCAGTGCCAGTGCTAAGAGTGCAGGAAACGCTGAAATCTTATTTTGAGAATTTGATCATCTTGTAACATCGCTCTAACACGGTAGAAGATGAGGATTTTAATAAAACTGTCATTAAAACACCCCCTCTTTTAATATAAACTACATTTCCAGAAGGGTTCCTGATAATAACAGCCATATACCTTTACTTACTTCAAAATGGTTATGAATCACAGAGCACAAATTAAAGAGGAAGACCCAATTTGCAGTATAAAGTCAAATCTTTCATTTGCAGTCTAGGCCTCGTCTTTCGTCTGCTCAGTATAAGGCCATTTCCTATGTCCTTGTGTTGACATCTAAACTACCTATCTGAACCATCTAATCTAATCTGAAACTAAGAAGACACGGAAGCTCTTCCTACACATTAAGTGTAATGTGAGTACAATGTTTCTATGCATCTGTCTACAAAGATACACAAAAATAGCACAATAACAAGCTACTTCTAACAGATTTTTTCTATAAATCAAATCATCCAGTTTACAAAACCAATATAAAAGTTTTGCAGTGTTTTTAGTAATATTTATATACTATTTATTAATATTTTGAATTAGTTCTCATTCCTATATTTAAGTTTTTATTTTAATTTAAGTTGTAGTAATTTTGTTATGTGCTTTTGTCATTTTATTAGTGTTTTTATGTATACTGTATATTTCTACTTCAAAGGGTTTTTTAAAGTTTAAGAATTTTTCTTATATTTTTCTTCTTGTCAGCTTATGTTTTTCATTTTTATAGCTCTTTTATTTTTAATTAACAACAAAACTACATATATATATATATATATATATATATATATATATAATTCAAATATTTTCCTGTTTACTTCTTTCTGTGTCAGTGACCCTACAGCATAATTTTGTGTAATATTGTGATTTTTTTTTTTTCAATTAAAATAACGGTTTTCTATTTTAATATGTTTTACAATACATTTTATTCCTGTGATGTTAAACTGAATTTTCAGCATACATTACTCCAGTCTTCAGTGTCACATGATCCTTCAGAAACATTTTTTAATATAATCAATGTTGAAAACAATTTTCCATGTTGAAACAAATATATTAAGCAGGTTTAAAAAATATTGTTAAACATCACATGATCCTTCAGAAAATTTTGAATATATAATATTATAAACATAATATAATCAAATGTTGAAAACAATTTTTCATGTGGAAACAAATATATTAAATATATTAATTTATTATATTAAATATTACAAATATTTATATTAATAAAAATTTTAAACAGGGTTCTGTGAAGCTAAAAAGAACAACATCTATCTGAAAAAGAAATATTTTATATTTTAGATGTCTTTCCTGTCTATTTTGATCAATTTAATGCAACCTTGATTAATAAAACGTTTACTTTCTTACAGAAACTGTTTTGAATGGTAGTGTGTAAACAATAATAAAAATGCCATCAAGCCACCTCGACTACACAAAGGCCCTCTGCAGTATGTCTATACGTCCTGCACAGTCATTAATCTACAACCTCAACATACATCGCTTATCGGATCCAACCACCTGCTTAGCATGTGAACGGGAAAGCCAGACTGACACGAGAGGCTGGCAATACAGAGACAAACAGACTGGGAGCCTGCAGAGAGCTAAACCGCCAATCTAACAGTGGCATTTCTCTTTAGAGGAGCAGCTGCCGCTTCGCCTCGCTGCCTCGGGATGTCAAAGCCATTCTCATGAAAGAGAGATCGAACAGTGATCTGACACAACACAACCATTACTCTACTCTTGTGAAAGGAAAGACATAATCTCCCAAACAGCTGCTGGATTGTTCGTTCTCAATCAGAAGCGTTTGTGTCGTGATGATGACAGAAGATTTAAAACAGTCAAGTTGTTCAGCGGCATACCTTTGATGATCTAACTTGTCACAGCAAGACTCTGGGTGACTCTGGAAAATCTGACTAAAAACAGGGTTACAGCGTCGTGCCGCCCACAAATGCTGGATTCTGGGTTTCTACTTTCTTAGTGTTTATTCTTTCCGTTTGCTTCATTTTTCATTCGACATTACAGAGGGGAGGTGGTATGGGAGGAATGTTGTCCATTTGTCTGAAGAGAGTCAGTTGGTGCTGTGAGAAAAACGTTTTTAAGACCCCTGAAGTCTCTTTAAAAAGCTCATACAGTACAATGTATTACTGTCCATTAGTGCGACTATTACTGCTGCTTATAGTTACTATTAGGAATCTGAACCATTAACTCTGAGAATTAATGCAACTATTCACGCACAGATATGATATGATACTCAAATCTTTTGACTTGTTAAGGAGAAGTATCATATTATTTTGTAGTGATTTATGGACTTATTTATGGACTTATCTGACGGACAATAAAATGAGGGGGAATTCCATATTTAAGAGCCATTCAAGGGACCAAAATATCATTCAGATGGGATCTTGGGATAGAAAGCAGCGCTCCAGAAAAAAAAAAAAGTCAGTAGGGAAACAAATCAGTCTGATTTGTGAGCAAATCTCAGAGCGGTTGTGTGAACTGGATAAAATGATTCATTGAGAAGATGAATCAAAAAGAACTCAAAAGAAAGATTACTTCCTGAACAGGACATCATTTCTTCTCATGAAATATTTATATAATTTTATATAAATTATAAAATCATTCACCAAAACAATGTTTCACTCACATATAATTACACCATAATTATTTTAAATATTTAAATATTTTTAAGAATACTGTTATTACCTGACCACCGCAATAATATGCTATGAATATGTATCTTCAATAAACAAAAACCTGAAACATGCATCACAGTTCAGTTTCCAGTTCATTTAATTCAAATATGAAAAATGGCTGTTTTGTGAATCTTTTTGACTGACTCATTACAAAGAACTGATTCATAAGAGTCATTTTTTCACAAATTTGCCATTATGGCTTTGTTCTCTCTACAGAGATGATGTCTAACGAACCGCATATTGATGCACACAATGTTTTCTCAACTGTCACTACTGGCAAATAGATTTTACATTTTTGTTGCACACACACACACACACACACACACACACACACACACATAAATCTTTATAATTATTTATTTCAGTCTGGAGCCTTGGTAAGCATTAAAGGGATAGTTTGCCCAAAAATGAAAAGTCTGTCATTTACACAAATCTGTATGATGTCCTTTCTTCTGTGGAACATAAAAGAAGATATTTTGAAGAATGTTGGTAACCAAACGGTTTTGGCACCCATTGACTTCCACTGTATAGTCCAAAAAAACCCCACTGATGTTTTATGTTCCACAAAAGGCAGAAAGTCATACAGGTTTGGAACGACATGAGGGTCAATAATTGATGACAGAATTTTCATTTTTGGAAGAATTATCCCTTTAAGAACAATATCAACCACATGGCAACCACCCACTTCACCCAAGCTTTACAATGGCACATTTTGCATGGAAAATGCATGCCATTAAGTCCAAACGAATACCGAAATGCCCGGAAAACCATGAAACAATGGCGCTGGCTGCAGTCCAGTGATCAAAACAGTGTGGTTTGCTTTGATATTAGCACCTTCCTTATGTGACCTAGAAACAAATCCCCCCATGTGTATATGCTGCACTAAAGTTTGGAAACAAGAATAAAGGGGGGTTGTTTTCAAGTCCAATTTCCGTGTCTAAAAACAGCACTGTGGAAAACAATGCTACTACCGTTCAAGATGAAAAATAGAGCTGAATTTCAAAGTTCCGGTCATCACTCTTGATACGTCACTTAGAGCCTCGTCTTCCCCAGACGGCTTCACAATTCTAGGACATTTCAGCGAGGCAGTCAAACATAGAGTGCTAACAAAGTCCTCCACATCAGCAGTCAGCACCTCTATGAGAGATGACTCAAACATTATTCTGTCTGTCTTCACATGGCTTACATTTCACAGAGTAAGACATTGCTCTCCTCGCAGGACCGCAATTACCTGTTGAAGGAATGGGATAAGAGGATAATACAATCAGAAAGTCCTCAGGGGAAGGCAGGAGAGGATGTGGGGCAACTGAACATCCACATGCCCTGACATGCCCTCTCTGGATTAATTATGCAAGAGCGGGAATTATTTTCAAAAACAGGAATACTGGCTCCGGAGAAGGGGGATCTTTACCAGGGACTGGACATGGATCTGACTTCCTACATTCACTCCCTAAAATTTACAGGGCCAAGAACAAAGGTTTTATGACTTCTCTCTAGGGCCCAGTGAGTAGGCTAATCTATAGAGGACTTTTGTGGGGTCCCATGACCCGAGATAACATTTCCCGATTGGCCCCCTACCTAACAATGGCCCTGAGCGGTTTGTCAGGAAGGTGCAAAACAAGCAAGAACACAAACACTGAAGCTTACTATGCACTGTACGACTTTTTAAATGTATGACAGATTATTCAATGTGATCTGAAAGAGATAGACAAGGCAGATGTGTGTAGTGTTTCATACCAAACTTTACAATAAATTGTAGTCACAATTCATTATTGAAAAACCAAAAAACTCATTGTTGCATTGTATGGAAGTTCATGGATAGACAAGGCTGATTGTGCGATGTGTACAATACTGCATGCCAGACTGTACGATAAATTGTAGCCAAGACATACAGCCACAATTCAGTGTTGACAAAGCTGGTCGCACACTTTACGAAAAGCGTCGGACGTGTCATTTTGTACTCGCATTCTCAAGTTCAAGACGCCAGCCAAAAACTGTTAATCGACACACCATACAGCTAAACATTCACTTCAGATGTGATGTGTTCAGTGTTTCATGCCAGACTGTACGATAAATTGTCACCAAGACATCCAGCCAAGATTCAGGGTTGGCAAAGTCGGTCGCACACTTAACGAAAAGCACTGGATGCATCAGGGCCTGTTTACACCTGGTTACTTCATGCGTTTTCTCTGATTGGATAGCTGACATCTGATTTGTAAAAACGGTTCCATTTACACTTGGCCACATTAATGCGTCTACGCAAAATGGATATAAATCCGATCTTCAATTTCCAAACTATATGCAAATTTAACAGAGTTCACGTCAACGAAAGCAACATATATGCACTGCATTTTTTTCATTATCAGCTAATTTCAAGATCAAAGATCGCAGCAGCACTGGAAAAATAAGCTAGTCTTACTATTTTTAATGAAGGTGATTGAGTGTTGAGCGTCTGCGACTTACTTTCAGTTTCATTTGTGACAGTTTGCGCGAAGGCTTGCTGAAGAGATACTCAGCTACTCATCCGAGGCGATGCGTGTTGCATTAGAGCTATCATATCTGGCTATAACACGTCATATAGCCTAGAACGCTCTCACACGTTTATTATTTTAACATTTTGGGAGGAGTAAAAATTACATATGTGGTTTCAACAACTAGATGCTTTTACACTTGTCCAGTTTTGTCTGGAATGTGGCCCAGACCACCTCCTGAAGTGCTTTGAGCGATCGGATTTAAATCCGTCTCGAAAGCGTCTTTTCACGATCTGATAGCTATCCGATTAGTGAAAAATTAATGAAGTGACCAGGTGTAAACAGGCCCTCATTCAGTACTCACATTCTCAAGTTCAATATGCAAGTCCAAAACAGTGAATCTAATCATCATACAGGCCAAAGTTCACTTCAAGAATGAACAAAAATTTGGCGTCTGTGAGTTGTGAGCTGTTTGTGCAGTCTATATTATGATTATTATTTCTCTAAATGAAACATAGGGTAGCACTTTATTTTACAGACCTGTTCCATATGTACATATATCTACTTACTACAGTGATTTCAATAACTTGGTTATAACTAGGTACTAACCCTGAACCTACCACTAAACCTAACCATAACCCATGTGGTTACCTTATATAACAGTACCTAAGAGGTAAGTACATTGTACATACAGGCAAGTACACATAGTGTAAAATAAAGCGCAACCAAACATAGACTTTATTCATACCACAAAAAGACAAACGTATTACTGAAAAATGCACAATATGCAATCATTCAGCCTAGGGTGAAGTCAGTATGTACATTAACAATGATTTGAGACAAAATATGATGTAATTTAGTGGACTATGTCTATTTTGAACAGGCAGGGTTTGTACATTCATAGAAAACTCCCTCTATGACTATAGAAACTCTTTCAGATTCCAGAAATTTGTCTTAGACAGCAAGATTGTGGCCAAAATTGCTGTCCACACCAAACTTGTCAACACAATGCTGAGGTGTTATTGGTGGTCACCAGTGGTTTTTAGTTCTTTGCTATGGGGTTGTTAGGATTTTGCTAGGCCCAAGTCAAGAGATCACCTTCAATATAATGCTCAGGTATCTCCTCTATAGGAGTCTTTGTCTGTTTGGTTGTCCACCAGGTGCAAATCTCAAGTTTGATCAGTTTTAAAAAATGTGTCTGGTGCCCCCATGTCATTACCAGCAACCACATGTTTGCCTGTTTACCCGTTCCCTACCACTGCCAAGACTAGCGCCTGGTGGATGAATGAAAATAAACCGAATCCCAAGGGAAGTTGGGTGTTCTGTGGTTTGGTTGAGTGTTGAGAGCTCAGTCTCTAGGATACTCACGGGGAGGTGCTTGCGTTTGCGGCCAGGCCGTCCAACCTTGCGGACAGGAGTGCAGAGCGAAGGCATCTCGTCAGTAATCACGGTGTCCATTCTAGAGCTTTCATTCTAAACAGACAGAAATGAACATCAATTAACCATTATTGCTTAACCAGAGTCCTTACTGGCTCATATTCAAGCTCTCGGGCATTTGGCCATTTTGAGATCAATGGATAATAAAGAAAATATATTTTTAGTTCCATTTCAAAACTTTTTGAATATATTTTTAAAAAAAACTGCAGCTATTTATTTACTATTAATTACTATTTAATTTTTAATTCACTGATTTTTTTTTTTACTAGGGACACACAATATAGTGGCACCATATTAGTTATTGGCTGATAATGAGAATTTTAAAATGTGCAATTATTGGATATCATTGGTTATTAACGATTATTGGATATTTACACTACAGTTCAAAAGTTTTGGGTGTTGATAGATTTTTTTATGGTTTTTATGCCTTTTAAGTCTTTTACACTCACCAAGGCTGCATTTATTTGATCAAAAATACAGTACAAGCAGTATTGTCGTGAAATATTATTACAATTTAAAATCTGTTTTCTATTGTAATTTTTCCCTGTGATGCAAAGCTGAATTTTCAGCATCATTACTCCAGGCTTCAGTGTCACATGATCCTTCAGAAATAATTCTAATATGATTTGGTACTAAAAATAATATAATAATATTGAAAAATAATAATAATAAAAGTTTCACATTTTTTTATTATTATCCATGTCGAAAACAGCTGTGTAGCATTTGTTTAAAACAGAAATTGTGCATCCTTGGTGAATAAAATTATTATTATTTTTTTTTTAAATCTGATCCCAAACTTTTGAACATTAGTGATTTGTGCTTTCTCTGTTTTTATATTTAGATTACATTTGCTACCATCTAATGCTGACTTAAATTTAATCTTTAGAAACACTAATAATTTAATAACACTGGTAAATGTAATCTACTGAATTTCAAAATCTAATAAATCTCTATAATGTTGTAATGCCTAAATTCCCTTTAAAATGACTGATTTTAACAACAAATTTAGTTATTTATTTTCAATGCATTTAAACAAAACAGTAGAGTTTAATATTGGTTATCAGTTATCAGCCATAACATGAAAATAATTATCAGCTTCTCAGTATTGGACAGAATTTTAAAATCAGTTCAACCTTAATTTTTACAATACGTATTCTTAACATTTACACACCAAAATATTCCAGTACACACACCAAGATTAAATTCGTCGAATGAGATTTTTAAATAGCCTATCACTTTTCACACCAAGGTTATTTAGCTAATGAGAAAAGCCAGTGTTTGAATAGCATTGTCCTTTTAGCCGAGCTAAAGTGTGGGGTGATACAGCCGTGGAGAGATCCTAAACTCTCTGGGCTCTCTCCTGACACAGTTACAAAGACATTCAGTGGTTCATTCTCTCCCCTCATTCACTTTCTCTTTGTTTAACACAACCGTGTCTTCCCTCCTCAACAATAGCCACTCTTCGTCCAGCCAAGCACCCTAGGGTGAACGGGAGAGAAAAGATGATCCTAATGTAGCCGCTGCAGCAGCTTCAGGGCTGGGATGAATCAAACCACCGGCTCTAAATCAGAATGCTAATGAGGATGCTGTCCCCGTCTGCCATGACTACTGAGAAGTCCAGCATGGCCGAAAGATGGCGGGACACCACTGGAATTTCTTATTATTAATGCATAATGATGCTGACATGAAGTAGAGTACAAATAGCATCTCAAGTTACCTAAAAAGGTACAATTAAATTCAAATCAACATTTTTTTTTTCATGTAAATATATTAAAATATATTTAGATTTAAAATATGATGCATTTTTATATTTTATTATTTTTTTTAAATATATCTATTTACTTCAAATCAGAGTTCTGGTGAGTTAGCATTGCTCTTTTCCTGTGACGGTCTTTCCACATATTTTACGACAAAAAAAAAAAAACCCTCACACAATGTTCTCATTACGATACAAATAAACAAACAAAATGTTTAAACAAACAAAAACAAAGGGTGTGCACAGAAATCGACGTTGCCTTGTGTGAACTCAGTAACACCGTCTACATCTTTGCTCTATTTCTGTCGGCAGCTGGTTATTTAAGGCAAGAACTGTTGCCAAGCAACAGGACTACGAGCGTAGCGAGGGTCCATGGGTGCAGGGGTGGGGAAGAATGAATTCCCCTGTAAATCAGGCAAACGGCAGCCTCTCCTACACAAGCCAACACCCACGTCACTAAACGCTCGTACAAAACAGAGCAGACACTATCTCTGAGAACAATTCACTCATGTTTACTAATTATGTTCACTGGAGCCTCTACGTCGACCCTCGATAGCCCCTGCCATGGAAATGAATCATGTCAAATTAAAATGATATACTGAATGAAATATTGTAATGATGGATTTGAGGGGAGAGTTAAAGGGACAGTTCACCTAAAAATGGTATTCTGTGGAACATGAAAGAAGATATTTTGAGAAATGTGTTTTAATTTTGGAATCCGCCAAAACTGTTTGGTTCTTCAAAATATTTTATTTTAATGTTCCGCAGAAGAATTAAGACATACAGGTTTGGAACGACATGAGGGTGAGTAAATAATGACAGAGTTGTAATCTTTCAGTGAGCTATCCCTTTAATTGTGACATGAAACATCTCAGATATCTGGAAAACAGAAACGGATGAAAAGAAATTGTGCAAGAAAATGCAAGAAAACAAAAACTTTTAAAAGTAATCTATCTTATATATAGGAAAACACATTCCATATTTTGTCATTTTTCCATGGGGTTTTTATATGTGACCTCTTCAGCAAAGGAGTAGAAACCATTAATAAATGAGGGAACAGGTCACCTCAACTTAAAAAATTTAAATTTGCCCTGTTTCTTTATTTGCACTATAATAATTAAAGAGATTCATTTTTGTTGGCCGCAGTGGTAAGAAAAAGATTGTTGTTGATCGCGCAAAAACAACAGCTTTAAGACCAAGCTGGAGCAGCTGGCAACCGACTCCATCAGCAGACAAATGTAATGAATAAACGAACGCATAATCGGTAAAAAGTTCTGTTTATCACTTGCTACTATTGGCTGAATGTTATACCGCGTAATTACCGTAATTACTAGAGAACAACCTGGACGTTCTACTCTGAGCAGTTCACATCCTCAGAATTATGGCAACAATACTAATACCAAAATGAATCAATTTAATCTGAGTACTCAATAGACAAAACCACACTACAACAAGTACAGGTCGTTTTTTAAATGCATTATTAATGAACTTGTAGCTTATTTAGTGTAACATTACATGATTATTCAATTTTGTGCTAGCTTCATTATATTGTATGTTTTTGGTAACACTTTATTTTAAGGTGTCCTTATTACACATTACATGTACTTACTATTATAATAACAATAAATTATGCATAATTACATGCAAGTAACCCTAATCCTAACCAAGTACATGTAGTTAATTACTATTACTCAGTACTTAAATATATAATTACACTGTAACAAGGACATAAAATAAAGTGTAACCATGTTTTTCATTTATTAATAGAATATTCTTAATATTGTTGCATTATTAAGACATTAACGATATGCAACAATAGGATTCTAATTAAATAGAATATTACATAATATTATTGAACAGACATTTTGAGTGTTTCTACATGATGTTGCAGCTGTTAGGTTGGAGAATCTCAGAAAATGTCAAAGTTGTAATTATAAGTTCTACAAGGATGTAAAGGACTTTTTACAAGCCAAAAACTCGTAATTACGGTAATTCCAACATGGCGTGAACAAACCCTTATGCTAGTTAATATTAAAAATGTCAAAATCATTAATATTAAATTAAGGATTCCATGTTGCATGAAGATTTATAACATGTCACCACCACTTTTCAAATCATTGCAACAATCATTTTCATTAGTATTATGTATAAATATACCAACAGTTTTTTGAAGTAACATTAATTTTGAAGGTCATTGTCGTTTTATTTTCAAAGCTAAAGAGCATTTACAAAATTCTATTCGCTGCATATGCAAAGTTAGCGTAGGCTTTCCGAAACACAAGACATTTCAGTAACAGATGTGGTAACTAGCCTTATTTCAGGCAGTACACAGCAGGCCGAACATAAAAATGTCCAGTGACTCATTAACCTCTTACCATTTGATTTCCATTCATGTCACAGTTGAAGTCGGAGCTCTTGAATGTGGCGGCGGTGGTGACTGAGTTGGACGGCATCGCCAAATGAGTGACTGTTGAACACAATGCAAAAGTCGAAAAAGATCAAAACAAAAATAAAAGAACAAAAAAGGGGGAAAAAAATGATGACCCTCCTTCTTTAGGATCCCCTGTGAAAAGGAACACCATAATCAGAAGAAACAGCACTCGAACACAACATTCAGAATAAAAAGACACATCCAGAAGATTAGAAAAATACAATCATTAGTTAATAATAAAAGTTTCAAACTTATATTAGCAACTGGACTTCTTAATGTCTGTTAAGTAAGTAAAACATCTATGTGTATGCAAATATTAGGGAATAAGACATCACATTCAGGTCGTGCATGAGAAATCAACCTTAATTACACATAATTTTTCAGTCTAATACACCAGAAAATAAGGTATTGATGAGTTGACTCAAAATGTATGCATTCTCCGACTGCTACATGAAAATCCTTCTCTGGGGTGAAATATGAACTCTTCGCTTAATGGTATTTCCTATTTTCTTCCTCAGAGCAGTTTTAAAGGGATCTGTACATTTTATTCTTCACTCCCATGCATGTGTGCTTCAATGTGCTTTCTCCACAAGTAGGGCACCAAAGTCCCATGAAATTAGATTTGGAGGTCAATAAATTAGGCGAGTCTATCATTAAAGGAATAGTTCACCCAAAAATTAATCTTCTGTCTTCTGAATTCTTTACTTACTGTAATGTCATTCCAAACTCACACAACTTGCTTTCTTCCAGTGAAAAACAAAAGAAGAGGTTTAGCAGAATGTCCATGCCGCTCTTTTCCAGACAATGAAAGTAAATGGTGACCAGGGGCTGTGAAGCTCCAAAAATGACAAGAAGCATCATAAAAGTCATCTGAATGATTTGTGCGCTACATCCATATGATAACTTTCTGTGTGAACCAAACCAAAATTTAAACTGTTGACTCTGAAATCTCAATCACGTATACATATTTATTCAAATATGACATATTAGGAAACAGGCTTGACATTTATGATATCAAATGTCATTGGACCTTATACCTCTTGTAATCAATTAAGACGCATAAAATTTGATTATGTATGAGATTTTAAAATACGACCGTCTGTTCCTACAAACCTATATGGCTTCAGAAGACTTAAAATAGTGCCACTGGGTTGTGAAGTTGTGAATGACATGAGGGTGAGTAAATGACAGTATTTTCATTTTTGGGTTAACTATCCCTAACTTTTACCAATTTTTTTTTAATCACAGTAGTAACCATACAGTAGTTTCTGCCCAAAGATACATTATAGTGACTAAAATAAGGTAACTTGATATTGATATTTTCTATATTTAGTAAACTCTGATCTCCACAGTACAGTACATTAATACAAGGGTAATTAATAGTCATTAATATTCAATAACCGGTGAGATGTGTCACAGGTATCCAATCACAAGGTGTTAATTGATCATGTGTCTATCATAGTCTGTAACTGCATAAAAAGCTCTCTTAATCTTCCGCCTACTCTGATTATTCGACCTTTATAAATGACAGTCATTTCCAATAGGGATGGGCGATACCTCTTATTTTATTTTCGATCCGATACCGATATTTTCAAGCCCAGTATCATCGATATCGATACTCATATCTCTAAACTAACCTGATATTTTAAATTATTAAAAGAATATAATCAGTAATTATACTCACTTAATATTAGATTTTAAAGCAATGTATTTTTAACATTTCATAGGCTTTTTTTGTTTACACTGTCAGAAATAAAATATACTGTAATTGTATTTTAGTCTTTTACAGGGGCAGTAACCTCAAAGGTGCAACTATACCCCTAAAAGGGAGCATATTAGTACCATACAAGTATGCATGCTTTAAGGGTAGATAAGTTACAAAGGTGCACCTTTGAGGGTACCTCATGAAAATTAAACATGCTACTAAAATGTATTATTATTACCATGGTAAATTTGTGGTTACTGCCGTTTTACTACAAATACCATGATAAACTGTGGTTACTGTAATAAAACCATGGTTAAATTTTGTAAAAGGCTGCCAGGCTGTTGTACCCCTAAAGGTGAAACTTTAGCATGTTTTTTTTTTCTGATAGATTTACTAACAGCAATTACAGAACATAACACAATCCATCTGAACTTTTAACAACCAGTTCAAATAAATTTACTTGCACAAACTTAAAATAAATATTACATGTACACAAAAGTTTGGGGTCAGTAAGATTTTGAAATATTGTTCATGCTCATGCTCACTAAGGCTGCATTTATTTGAACAAAAATACAGTAAAAACTGCAATATTGTGAAATATAACAATTAAAAATAACTATTTTCTATTTTAATATATTTTAAAATGTAATTTAAAATGCATCTGTGATCAAAGCTGAATTTTCAGCATCATTACTCCAGTCTTAAATGTCACATGATCCTTCAGAAATAATTCTAATATCATTTTCTGCTCAAGAAACATTTCTGATTATTGCTGCTTCATATTTGTGTGGAAACCGTGATGCATTTTTCAGAATTAATTTTATATATAGTAACAATGTTATGGTATGTAATAATGTGGCAATGGTTTCTTAAGATCTACTTATGCTTCTGATGCTTTTGGGAAACACAGCTCTATTTGAAGAAGCTTCACTGTGAGCCATGCGTCAGCAGCGAACGCTGTCTGTGATTGATTGATTCTGTCTTTCAGCATTTGTCTGTGTTCCGATGTGTTCTATCCAACACAATTATTCGCTAATATAGTCTATTTTTCCACTTAGGAGCTTATTTTATGCACCGAATTTCTTGGTAAATAAATAAAATCAATGGTTAAAAAATGCACTTAAGAATCGATATTTTTATGTGAGGATCGATCCTTTCGATACAACATCAGTATTGAAAGTATCAATACTTAAGGATCGATCCGCCCATCCCTAATTTCCAACAGGCCAAGGCGGCTTAAATGAGACCCTTTCAAAACCTAGGTGAGCAACCTACCTAGACAGCACTTTTGGGCACCTTCAGCGTGTCTTTTGGCATTTTTGGGCATCACAAGCGCTTGCGGAACAGAATGATTATCAAAAATGCTGTCTATGTAGGCAGCTCGTTAGGTTTTGAAACACAGCCATTGTTTCAAATCGAGTGGACAGACGCTACGCTTGCGAGGAGCTACAAATGAACGGTCAAGTTCAAGAGCATATCGCGGTGTATTAAGTCGCACATCTGTAAGAGCAGGAAAAACCACTGGCCATATCGAGCCGCCCCCCTCCGTATCGCCCCGAAAAACGGCCAGCCCCACGGCGGAGACTTATTTCGATGGCGGCTTAAGGTGCTAGACAAGTGGATCGCAGTGTTAATTACCCGCTTCGCCAAGTTCCAGGCCTGACCCCTTTTTTGTTTTCGCTGACTCCCGGATCCTCCTTCTGCTTCGCTCTCCCCGTCCTCCACCACCTCCCCAGCCGGCCAGCTCTCCTCCAGATGCTCCGCTCTCAGTGACTGCAGAGGCCGCTCAGACAGCAGCTCCGCGCGGGTCCTAGACACCGTCGGCTACCGCGATAGGGTTTGCCTGTCAGAGAGAGGCATCATGATCCAAGTCTTCCTTAAAGTCGGCATGAAATCATCCTATCTATTTTCTAAATGCATATTGTAGATCTTATTGCGAACGATTTAGCTTTGTTTATTAATTAATTAATTTATTTTAAATTCTATCAAAATGTAAGAACTGGACTTTCCAGTGATAGTCTCTTCTCTGGAGATGTAGACAGGACTTCTCCAATCATTTATTCCGTTTATTTAAACCCCGCCCCTACAAATCAGCCATCATTTTTTAAAGCAACGCCCACATGTCAACATCCAATCAAATCCCGCCCTACATTTTTTGTTTTTCGATAATTTGTTAAGGTGTTAGGTGTGTTAACGCTATGTCATACTTACTTATAAAAAGCACTTAGGTCCTTGTAGAACTCGCTTCGTTAGCTGCTTTGACACCGTATCGTAATTACTGTAATTTCGAGATACCAACTGAACTGGGACTCACAAGTTGTTATTACGAATTCTACGAGGATGTGAACGCTTTTTACAAGTTGGTATCTCGTAATTACGGGAATGGCGTGAACGCACCTTTACACCCGATAAACTGGGAATTCTCTGAGAGCTACTTCTTGTATCACCTGATTCTGAAAATGTGAATGGCACCGAGTAGAAAGTCATGTGTTTTCGTCTCAAAATTACGATAATTTATGACATGGCGTGTTCGCAGCATTACACTTGGATTTAATGCGGCTTTCATGCCATGTTATAATTACCGTAATTACGAGATACCAACTGAACTGGGACTCACAAGTTGTTATTACGAATTCTACGAGGATGTGAATGCTTTTTACAAGTTGGTATCTCGTAATTACGGGAATGGCGTGAACGCACCTTTACACCCGATAAACTGGGAATTCTCTGAGAGCTACTTCTTGTATCACCTGATTCTGAAAATGTGAGTGGCACCGAGTAGAAAGTCATGTGTTTTCGTCTCAAAATTACGGTAATTTATGACATGGCGTGTTCGCAGCATTACACTTGGATTTATTGCGGCTTTCATGCCATGTTATAATTACCGTAATTTCGAGATAACAAAACGTGACATCCCCCCTCTCATTTTAATTTAGTTAAACTGTGTCCATTTAACTAAGGGCACGAATTAATAAATTGGGGGAACAAATTAGTACAATGTGACCACAATTTAAAGGTGAGGGAACTAATTAATAAATCCAGGGAATTGATTAATAAATTGTGGGGCTCTGTACATCACCTTATTTACACATTAGCTGGAATATGCCTGGAAAAAAAATGGTTTAGCTTGATTTGAGCTAAAAAGAAACTATTTATAGATGTAGCAGCTGTACTTGCATAACTAGCTGCCACAGGGCATTAGTGCCAAGTGCAAAGACTTGCCTTAAAAGTAATTTATAAGGTCTGTTATTAAACAGAGTCCCATGAAATTTCAGGATTTTTAGGACAACTTTATTTTCAGTAAACATGATGATTGAACTCAACCATACTAGACGATATAGTTCACCCAAAAAATGAAAGTTTCGTCATCATTTACTCACTCTCAAGTTACTTCAAACCAATATTTTCTTTCTATTGTTGGACAAAAAAAGTAAATAAAAGCAGCCACTGCCTTACTATGGAAGTCAGTTTGGTTAAAAGATTCTTCAAAATATCTTCTTTTGTGTCCAACAGAAGAGAGAAACTCATTCAGGTTTACTCATTCAGAGTGAGCAAATGATGACAGAATTTAAATTTTTGGGTGAACTGTCCCTTTAAACTGTCTCATGTTTGTCATGTTTTCATATTGGGTTGAAACCAAAAAAACTGCTTTAACTGCATCTTTTTTGCACACAATACAAGTGATTCTGCCTAACTTTTACTTCTGTGCTGCATAAAGACAGCAAGTCATATTGACTTGGAATGACATGAGATTAAGGAGTTGGGAAAGGTACAATTTTCATGGTTGTCCACGGCATAATGGTAAATAACTCATACGCTGATTTTGTAACTCAATCAGGGCCGCTGCTTAAATTCACATTTAAATTTTATGGGTGGCCCCGCCATCACAGGATCCCCTTGATGACAGATCTGAACTCAGTCCTAATGGAGCTGTGATATATTATTATTCTGTGGACACACACACAAAAACACTCAATGTCCTTTGAAGTTTTTTCATATATTTTACCCTTTAATAGTATACAAAAAGACATAGGGGTGACGTAAATGCAAATATGGACGTAAACCATTGCAATCAATGATTGTATACAGCAGCAAAACCATCAAATGAAATAATTAAACGGTGTTTGTAGCTTCAACTGACAGTTTGGAGTTTTAAAACACAATAAAATCACGAGTTGCCAAAGAAATGAAAACCTGATGGTGCGGATTTCGTTTTTGAAATATTGTTTCGTCTAACTTTGATAACATAGGAGGTCCTCCGTTGGAGGCCCATCTGTAACATATAAATTTGCAATGATGCTTGAAATTGATTTCCTTCCACTTAAACTGTACTGTGTTTCAACCATTTAAGGCACCCCGTTATTAGTTACCCTCTCGGTGGACTGCTTCAGTAAATTCATAATCAATAAATTGTGGTTTAACACGCACAAATACACAGAACAAATACCTAAAGGACACACTACAGGTTGGCAAACAGTTTGGCACAACTTTTAAAGGCAGAACAATATTTTTTTTTTCCCCAAAGATCACAGATAAATAATGACTGCATTCCGACTAAGTCACATACTAAAACTCCTATCTAAGGGCTGACTTGCACATGTGCAGAATATTTTATTTTATACAGCACTTTATACAGTACATCTAGGCACACACCTACATCAGAAGATTGCATTCATATTTGTAGCAAATGTTGGAACATAATCAAACTTTTCCTTTTTACAAATCAAAATTTGCCATCTGAGAGTATTTCATACGTTATCGTCCAAGCTTAAACAATGACAATAAATTTCCTACTACATTGTATATTCCTTTCCTTGAAACACAGAACAAGCATTATGATATGTAAAATCTGATTTGAAAAAAGCAAATATATATGATTGCACTCACTATAACAAAAGCAACACTTTTTTTCAGTGTAACACACTGAATGAGACCTCACTGTTCATATTAGCCATTCAAAAGATTTCCTTTTGCAGAATTACAAGTATTTTAGAAAAGTAATAAACAGTGAATGAATCATTTCATCTAATGACCCTCATAAATGTCAAAGAATCTTAATATTCTACACCAAAACTCACTTTAAACTGTTGCTCAATGGATTTATCTAATTTAACATTCAAATGTTAGCAGTCATAAATAAAACTTTTTTTTAAATAATGGTTATTATTTCTTATTTGAAACCAAACTAACAAAGAACAAATCACAAGTATAACACAATTACATACTTATAATAATTAGATAAATGTAATTATTGAACCTGAATTCCTTCTGATTCAAGTACAGTAAGTCAAACTCTCTTCCTCACGACAATAAAGCTTAAGCATGTCTTCTTCCTATAACGGCGTGTTCATGTCTGATGCGCAACACTATGGAAGCCATTTCTGTCACATAAGAAAGAAAACTTTTGCTTTTGTAAATCATAATTATAACATTAAAAGCCAAAATTATGATATACTAAGTAATTCAAAATAATGAAAAGGTTAAAATTTTGAGATAAAAAGTCAAACTTTTGTCAGTCATGATGACTTTTTCTCATAATTTTGACTGTCATTACTGTAACGTTTTATCTCATAATTATGACAGTATGTCACAATTTTGACTTTTTGTCAGTTTAATTCACATAACTTTGAATTTTATCTCATACTTTCGACTTTTATCTTATATTTATGACTTAGTATGTCATAATTTCGACCATTTGATGTAATAATTATGTTTTTATCTCAATTTCAAATTTTTGTCATAATTTTGACTTTTATCTCTTAACTATGACTTGGAATGTCAATTTTGACTTATTTTGTCATAATTTTGACTTTTTATCTTGTATGACTTAGTATGCCCATTTCAAATTTTATGTCAAACTTTCAACTTTTTTTGTCATAGTTATGTTTTGTATGTTAGAATTTGTTTTTATTTTTGTGATTTTTGCTTTGATTATTTTTATGCTTTTATGACAATTATGATTTTTTTATCTCAGTTTTGACGTCATAATTATAACTTATCTTGTAATTTCAAATTTTGTCATAATTATGAGTTTAATCTCATAATTCTGTCTTTTTATGACATTTTATCTTATAGTTATGACTTAGTATCTCATAATTTAAACTTTTTGTCATAATTATGACTGCTATCTCATAATTTTGACTATTAATGGCATAGTTTTGACTTTTTATCTTATAGTTATGACATAGTGCCCTGGTTTCAGGTTTCACAGACAGGGCTTAGTCTAAGCCAGGATTAGGCCTTAGTACAATTAGGACATTTAAGTAATTTTTTTAAATGTCCCTTAGAAAAAAACATTACTGGTGTGCATCTTTAGACAAAACAAAGGTACTGATATATTTTAAGATCAATCAGAGCATGTTTCTCTCAGTTGAAACAGCTCAGACTTACATTTTAGTCTGGGACTAGGGTTAAGCCTTGTCTGTGAAACTGGGGGAGTATGTCATAATATAAAATTTTTATTTCATAATTACGAATTACCAAAGCATTTTTTCTTATGTGGCAGAGATGGGCTTCCATACAACTATCCTACATTCAGCCGTTCCATAAAGTTTTTATGACCTGTGCTAATCTTTGACATTTGACCTTCGTGGTGTCAAAGTAAATTCCACCCATTTGTTCACAAGCGTTGCTACCGCGTGTTTCTCTCTCAACAGTCCCTGAGCACTGGTTTCATTTATTTCACACGAGTACACACAATAACTGAACTCAATAAAGCTTTTGAAGTAACTTTTACAGAGACATGTGCACTCAAAGATGGCTGGCTAAGCTGGTTTATGGATATACGGAACATACATCCATATTCCATTAAAGTCCCTTTATGCTCTCCAGAAATACAGAGAGATACATATGCGATACTCTAAACTAAGAGGCAATACCAAAGCGCTAAAACAACAGCCACAACGACGGGCTAAACTTAACACAGTAGCGGAAATCCCAGACAAACGGCGAGCTCTAAGAGACGTCCCTGATATATGGTGTTTCGGATGCGCGTGATGCAGAAGCAGCAGTTTGATGATCAGAAGACTACAAGGAGCGACGGAGCAGGCATCACTCGAGTCGGTCGGAATAAATGTCACATGCAGAGCAAATACGAGCCCTCTCCACCTATCCAGCAGAGCCACTCCATGCATTAAAACACAAAAAAATCATCACTAGTCATACAAAAAAGCTTCCTTTGTGGGGAACATCTGGAAAAATAGCTACAGCATAGATCGATTTGAGTGACGTCATGAAGATGCACAGTGCGTTCGTTTCAGAGAGTAGTAATCACAAAGTCATAAAGGTTTTTTAAGAAAGCACAAACAAGCCATTCTCATGGGTAACGTGATAACAATGGGTTTATACAGATAGACATAGAGCTATATTTATATATATATATATATATATTTATTTATTTATTTATTTATATACTTCCTAATAAATACAACTTGCTCTGTGCAAGGTGTGATGAAGAGTTTGTTTCACATAGTGAAACCCATGCATTTGTCTATGTGCGAATGCCAGAGAGCTTTTGATGTCGCTGGTTCTTTCCTGGGGCTTAGAATGAAGGGGTGGAGTGCCTTTTCCCAGAATGCTTCAGCGGTGACACTGGACAAAACACAAATTTAAGGTTAGGGGGTCATAACAGCTCCACAGTACATTGCACTTTTAACTTTGGCTTTAAGGGCAGGACTAGACAATGTACTCATTTATACTTACATGAAATATTCTATATTCTTTTACTCTGACTCAGCTAGAAGAAAGAAAAGAGGCCTCAATCAAATCGAGAAACTACGGTCAACTAATGACTGCATTTTATTGGCTGGTAACTGTGGAAGTCTTTAAATAATTAGGGATGCACCGATATTAAAATTCCAATAATCCAATAATTATTGTAATGCTATGTCCATAACCAACAAATTAAGATTTATATTATTTATACTACTTTGTCTATATAAATAAATAAATAAATAAATAATAACTGCTAAAAGTCAATTTAGGCATCAAATTATACAGTATGAAAATGGATATTCATTTTGCTGAAGACTAACAGTGTTATTGTTTTTTTTTTTGTTTTTTTTTGTATGTTTTTAAAGATTTTGTTTTTTAAAGACTTTAAATTAGCACTAGAAGACAACAAATTAAATTAAATACAACATCAGCTAATGTAAATATACTACTTTTCAAAAGTTTTTAAATAATGTTTTAAATGTTTTTAAAGAAGTCTGGGCTTCATTTGTTTGAAAAATACAATAAAAACAGTAATGTGGAACTGTGAAAAAAAACTGTTTTCTATTTAATTTTTATTTATTTTTTTTTTAAATGTGATTACTTTGGCGGCAAAGTCTCCATTTCCTTTCAGAAATCATCACCAATATAATGATTTGGTGCTCAAAAATATTTCTTATTATTATTTATGTTGAAAACTGAAAACAGTTATGATGTTTAATATTTTTGTAGAAACAACTTTTGTTAGGATTATTTAATAAATAGAGATCTTTTGTATCATTATAAATGTCTTATGTTACTTTTCACAGATTTGTGTACTTGCTGAATAAAAGCATTAATGTCTTTAAAATATCTCAACCAAAACTTTTGAATGATAGTGTATGCAAATTTGCTAATATATATATATATATATATATATATATATATAAAATCACCAGTATCAGCGATAACTCATACAGTACCGATATATCGTGCATCCCTATAAATAAAAGCTTGGAAGCTTATTAAAAGAGAAATGGACTTTGGGCCTTTACTGTTTTAATTATTACATCAGTTTTCATTCTGAGAGAACAGAAGTAAAAGAATAAGTAAGAAATAAGGGTAAAATGGCAAGCAAAGCCTTTGGTACTTACCCTTCTCTCTTCCATTTCGCATGTTCTCCTCTTCTTCCTCCAAACCGTCGTCCACTGAAAAATTTGCAAACATTACAATTACCACTCAAATCACGAAGTGGGTACTTAGAGGAGAGAAGTGAGTGTACAAGAGTACCTGAGTGAAGTTCTTTCACTAGTGATGACATAGTGTTTGTGATTGAGTCTGCAGCCACTAAAAGATCATTACGGAGATTTCTTGGTACACCTGGATGAAAGAGGATTGTTGTCAGATCACAATATCTAGAGCTATAATATATCAATCCAAAATTCATTTAGCGACTTAAATTTCAGTCTGTTCCTCACTCAGAGCTATCATATAGCATTATATGTCTTAGAATATTGTCAATAACATTTGTATAGACTACATTTATGGTATTTTGTAGTGCTAAAATCCCCCATCTTTTTTATGGAAAAGATCGGTTTGGACATTCTTCCCCTAAACATCTTCTAATCCTCTTGTAAACTTGTTATGAATATCTTATAATCAATCATCTTCTAAATGTGCTCTAAACATCTTCTAATGCTATTCTAAACATGTTCTAAGCAGCATCTAAACATGTTCTACACATCTACTAAAAATCTTCTAATCATCTTCCAAACATGTTCTAAACATTTTCTATACATCTTCTAATCATATTTAAAAACGTTTTAAATTTCTTTTATCTTCTAAACATCTTCTGATTATATTCTAAACATTTTCTAATCATCTTCCTATCATGTTCTAAACATTTTCTGTACATCTTCTAACCATCTTTAAAAACATGTTCTAAACATCTTTAATTCATCTTCTAAACATCTAATAAACATCTTCTAAACATATTCTAAACATTTTCTAATCATCTTCTAAACTTTATAACCATCTTTAAAAACATGTTCTAAACATCTTTTATTCATCTTCTAAACATCTACTAAACATCTTCTAAACATTTTCTAATCTTCCTCTAAACATCTTTTAATCATCTTCCAAATGTCTTCTAAACATATTCAAAACATCTTCCAAACATCTTCTAAACATCTCACGTGGATGATAATGTCAATGCAAAGCTTGACACTTCTCACCCTGAGAGAAGGCATCCAGCACGTCATCTCCGACCCCTGCCAGGCAGTCCTGTGGCGTGTGTGTGGGGGTTGAGCCGGCTGAGGTGGAGCGGATGGGCATAGGCATGGTGCAGCTGGCGCTGTGGCTGGGAGATGAGTGGGGCGAACTCCCCGTCTGAGCCTGAAGGAGGGAGATGAGGAAGGAGAACACAAAAATGACACTAAACATATAACAACCTGAACCTCCCTTAGTCCCTCGCTCCCCAAGAAACACTGATAAAAAGCTACTACTGCAGACACACCTATAGATATCTGATCTGTTTCTTTAGGTTGTAGTGCATACATCTTTGGCCTGAGAGCTCACTGAGCAGCATGCAAGTGCCATTAGAGGAGTAAAAGGATGGTAGAAAAGAGCTGCACTGTCCCACAGATTGATGCTGGGCCCAGGGCCTGTGGCCCACTGCCAAGCAGCAGATGGCTGGCCAGACTGCAGTCACATTAGACGTGAGGTGCTTAGCCCTGATGAAAGGAGAGCAGGTCTCTGATATTTGGCAGGGAGACATGCGGCTCGTGGTCCCTCCCTGGGTCACAGGAACAAAGCAGCGGGACTTGACTGGAAATGGGAGCTTCATGTCCTCGTTATGAGGAGCAGACGTGACAGAGATCACCCACAGAGACAGTCTGCGAAAAGCTCATGAGATAAACTCATGCTTTATTCTCATTAAGCAACTTTCACTTATCAGTCATTTTTAAAGTTTTAGAAATAGCAATTCTGTAAACATTTACTTATCCTTATATCATTTCAAGCCTAAATGACTTTCTTTCTTTTGTGGAACACAATGGACTGATGCTCCAAAAATGACAAAAAGAGTAGGAATGCACCACTATTAAAATACATTAATTATACACATAATTATTTTCAAGTCACAACCAATGACTAATAAAGCAATTTTGTCTAAATAAAAAAATAAATAAATAAATAAAGCAAATATAGTGAATGTAGGCATTACAGTATTATAATGTACATAGAGTTAAAAATACACTTCTTTTTTTGAGATTTGCTAAAGATTACATTACAAGATCAAATACAATCAAATATCTGTAGTGAATTCTGAGTAAATATTTTGTGTCTATTTAATTTCAGCAATTTTACATACATCATGCACAAAGTTAAGATAAATTAAAATAAATTATCTTTGAATTATTCATATTTTTAAAGATTAGCTGTGAGTGTTATATGATGGTAAAGTCACTATAACACTCACAAGATATTAATTAAAACAATTAAGATTAACTGTGAGTGTAATATGATGGTGTCAGGCTTGTGTCTGTCGTGTGTTGTGGTTTTCCTCCTTATGTGCTCCTAGTTTTCCCTCTTGTGTCATTATGCCCATATTTGGTTATCTTCCTGTTCCTGTCCTCGTTGTTTCATTATTAGTTCATTAGTATCCACCTGTGTTTGTTAATTATCTCATTTAATTTGAGTTACTTAAGCCCTGTGTTTTCCTTAGTCTAGCGTCCGGTATTGATTGTCGATGTTGTGTTTCCTGTGAGTCTCTCCCTGTCTTGTGTATCCCCGTTTTGGATTAAAGACTGTTGATTTTGAAGTTTACCTCTCGTTTCCTCGTTCCTCGTCTCGTCACAGTGCTTAACCGTGACAGAATACCGAACCTAAACGGTAGAGTAAGTGGCGCCCCTTCTCGTATTGTTTTCCGTTTTTTGAAAAGTTTTGTTTTCTGTTTTTTTCTCCCCGTGCCATGGAAACCGCCGTGCGGTTCATCGCCTTAGCCCGCAGATGACGCAACCATCAACTCGCTGTTCTGGCATGGGGCCAACTACCATCTCCCCGTAGACCTCCCAGACACCAAGGGACTAAGCTGGGGAGAAGGTATCCTACAGTGTCTGGAGAGTGTCCGGCCCTGAGCCAGAACAAGCCCGCCGTCAGTCCCGCTGGCCGTTCGTCAGTCAAGTCTGTCGGCCACTCATCAGTCAAGTCAGCTGGCCGCTTGTCAGTCTAGCCCGCCGGCCGCTCATCAGTCAAGTTCGCCAGCCGCTACGAAGTCAAACCCGCCGGTTACAGCTCAATCAAGCCTGCTGGCCATCCTCAGTCAAGTCTGCTGGCTGTTCATCTGTCCAGTGTCGGCTCTAGCCCCAGGGTTCGCTCCAGTGTCGGCTCCAGCCCCTGTTCAGAGTCGAGAGATAGCTTTAGCCCCTGTCCAGAGTTGAGAAATGGCTCTAGCCCCTGACCAGAGTCCAGTGCAGGCTCCAGCCCCTGACCAGTGTCAAGTCATATCCCCTGAAGTATTGTCCACAGGAACAATTCTAGTCGGTCTTGTCTTGTCTGTTGGGGTTCTTCAGAAGCAGACTGCTTCTCCTGTCATGGCCACGGAGGCCATTCCCAAGTCACTTGCTTCTCTTGTTGCCTCGATGGAAGGGGTTCCTGAGCTCACCCCTGAGAGGGCCCCTGTCACCACGTTCAGCCCACGGAGAGCTGGTGGTCTCATGTCTGGCCCAGAGAGGGCCTCCGATTCCAAGCCTAGCCCAGAGAGGGCTCCTGTTCCTGAGTTTAGCCCACGGAGGGCTTCCGGGAGGGGGAGGTAATGTCAGGCTTGTGTCTGTCGTGTGTTGTGGTTTTCCTCCTTATGTGCTCCTAGTTTTCCCTCTTGTGTCATTATGCCCATATTTGGTTATCTTCCTGTTCCTGTCCTCGTTGTTTCATTATTAGTTCATTAGTATCCACCTGTGTTTGTTAATTATCTCGTTTAATTTGAGTTACTTAAGCCCTGTGTTTTCCTTTAGTCTAGCGTCCGGTATTGATTGTCGATGTTGTGTTTCCTGTGAGTCTCTCCCTGTCTTGTGTCTCCCCGTTTTGGATTAAAGACTGTTGATTTTGAAGTTTACCTCTCGTTTCCTCGTTCCTCGTCTTGTCACAGTGCTCAACCATGACAGATGGCAGTCAAATGAGTCATGAACTAATTTCAAAGTATATTTGTAGCATTTTCATTGTTACCAGACCTTGGTGGAAAAAAAATCCCATTCATTTTCATTGCATGGAAAAGAGCAGCCTGAACATTCTTTATATCTCATTTTATGTTCCACAGAAGAAAGAAAGTTAGGGTGAGTAAATAATGACATTTTTTATTTTTGTCAGCGATCCTCTCCATTTTTCAGCGTTATGCAACCCGTTAATCTTTTACCTGTCACTTTTTTTTTTTGAAAATGTCTGTTTTGCTATACACAATACATATGTCAGTTCAAACTTTTGCAGCTGTGACCCCACATGTTTACTCCAGAATTGCAGAGATGTATTAAAGGAACACTTACTGCCTGTTTCTGCTCTTCATCCTGTCAGCCAGAAGATGAGAGATGACAGTGAGTGAAAGCAGACATGTCAGAGAAACAGCGGTGGGAAAAAGAAAGGTGAAGGAAAAAAAGTGAGCAAACAAATGAAGTTTTCATACATGCCGAGGGAAATAAAGAGCCAAATTGTTGTCCAACAAGTTTCGTACCTTCAGCAGCCTCATGAGACCTTCCAGCTGGACCATCAGTTCTCTCCTGCTCTCCTGCAGGGCCGACATGCGCCTCTCCAATTCGTCTTTTCTGTGCCTGAACCAAATGACAAATAAAATGAATAAATGAATCACCATATGAATCATAAAAATCAATGACTGCCAAATATACGTGACTTAAAGGGCACATATGATGGAAAACAGGATTTTCTTTGCTCTTTTGAAATAAAAAAGCTCCTTGTACTATGTTCATAATGCAAAGCTCCCTCCAAAACCCACTTTATAAACAATTTATAAACACTAAGTGGGAAAAATGGCTCATGCTATAATGGTATTGACTTCAGAACCAGGATATTCACATATACCATTCTTAAAGATACAGTACCAAAAACAAAGCTTTTACAAGTTAAAATGATGATGCTTATGGTAAAATGTAAAACTAAATTATGAAATTTTGATATAAATCATGACATAAGTGTAGAATATGACCCCTCTCCACTCAAGTCTTTCATTAAATACATAGTACTGCTCAGAAATGTACATAATGTGACTAAATCTCCATGAAACTAAAACAGAGGGCAAAAACAGAACATAATGGAAATCTAATGAGACCAACATATTATTAAGAAAACTGATTTGGCTCCTACATGCCCTCTGGTGCCTATAAAAGGTACTCCGTCTAAATGACTTGAACAATGACTACAGGGAGTGAAATCCCACCCAGTCCATTTAAAACCTGCTCCTAACAACCTCAAATGCTGTGAAATGCTCCGGTTAAAAGAAAGTTATGGGTAATTTAACATTGAACGCTTCCTCTTTACAACTCCGATTAATACTACATCCATTCTGTTGTTTTTTGTGCATGTGTGTATAAAGGTTGTGTGTGAACGTGTTTGTGTACCGCAGCAATCGTAGCTCTGCCAGTAGAGTGGGGTTCTGCTGGGCTTTCTCTGGAGTGGGTTGAGAAGCCTGTTCATGTTCTAGACGCAGACGCTGGATTTCCTGCAGTATCTCCCTGTATGCACCAAACACAGAAACCAAAATGAACTTCACTGGTACCTATTGAAAGCACTCAACTGTAACGTAACACAGTCTCAATAATCACTCTTGTCTTTAACAATAATAATAATAATAATAATAATAATAAAACTTTACATGTTTAAATTAACAATATAATATATAACTATACATAATAATAATAATAGACATTATTACTATAATTGTTAAATCATTTAATTGATAATAATAGTTAAGTATTTAATTTAAATATGCAATGTTTATATTGGTTGAATAATTAAACGTAATAATAGCAATAACAATAATAACAACAACAATAATAATAATGATAATAATGTTATTATTAGTAGTAATAATAATAATAAAACATCAAATGTTTAAATTAAAAATATACTATATAACTACAAAATAATAGTAATAATAATAATAATAATAATAATAATAGACCTTATTACTATAACTGTTAAATCATTTAATTTATAATAATAGTAATTTATTTAATTATAAATATTATTATATTATATTTAACTAATTATAATAGTAATTTAATTTATAATAAAAGTATTTAATTTAAATATTTAATGTTTTTAGTGGTCGAGTAATTAAATATAATAATAATAATAATAATAATAATAATAATTATTATTATTATTATTATTATGATTATTATTATCATCATCATCATTATATAATTTGGTTAAATGTAAATTTTTGTTTGAATATTTAAATATATTACAATAATAATAATTATAATTATATAATTTAATTAACTGTAATTAATAAGTATTAATTATAAATAATATTTAAATATTTAATTAATTTTTGTTTGAATAATTGAATGTGTAACTACTATTATTATTATTATTATTTTTATTATTATTATTACTGCTATTACTGTATAATTTAATTAACTCTTAATAATATTTAAACATTTTATTTAAATAATTACTGTTTTTATCGGTTGAATAAGTAAATATATTATATAACTACAGCATTTCAATTTATTATTTTACGTGACAGTAAATATGAATACATAATGACTTATTTTCATTTAGCTTGAAGAAATGTATTTCCATCGCAAAGCAAGAAACATATAACTGTAAAAACCCCACCTGTTTTTATTCTCTAGTTCTGCGATGAGCTGCCTCTGTTGCTTATTAGCATCAAAGTTGAAACTCAGATCAGTTGGAGGACATTGCTGAAAGACAAAATAATTAGTATTACTAATTATGCTCAAAACTAATTAGAAAGATGCCAATAAATGAACACATAAAAATATGCTGCCTAGTTATGAAGCATAAAAGCCAGATGTACACAAATGAATATTACTAAACACTCTGTTGATTTTCAATATATTCCACACAGTAAAAAAGTGTCGTCTGAAAACTTCATCAACAAGGTGCTTTTTCTTTCCATTGTAAAGTACTGAGGTGTAATTTGAGTGTGATTGTGAATTGAGTCTCACAGTGGAATTGCTGGCCTCCGCTGCCAGACGAGCAGCATATCGCGCGATAAGACGATGTTCTTCATCCAGTCTGCTAGGACTCTCAAGGGTGCTACAGTCCAGACAGAGAGACAGAATAAGAAGAAATACATACAGCAGGAAGAAGAGAGACAAAGAGAGGTATGGAGCGTGAGACGGATGATGGCAGAAGTGATTTCCAGAAATCAACATGAGTAATGAAACATCTGAGATGATAGATGACCATCAGGAAACTGTTTTGGGGAAGATACTCTAAAACGTGGCTGCTCAAGATATAAGAACTACTCATAGTTCAAAGCAGCTTAAGTACAGCCATGATACAAAATTTACTTTATAATAATATACTTTATTTATATAATATAATATAATATAATATAATAATATATGTTCCAATTTTTTTATGTGGAGTAAATATTTTTATTGTTCATTTAATTACAGCAATTTTATACATTTATATACACAAAGTCAAGATATATAATATATTTTTTTTCCAAATTTTTGAGTAAATATTTTTATATAATATAATATAATATAATTTCCAAATTTTTCAAGTGAATTTTGAGTAAATATTTTGTATATGTTTATTTACTTACAGCAATTTTATATACATTTATTGCAGACAAAGTCAATATTATTTATTTATTTATTTATAAAGATATATGATTATATTTTCTTCCACATTTTTGCAGCGAATTTTGAGTAAATAGTTTTTTATATAATTATATAAAATATAATCATATTTTTTGTGTTTTTTAGCACACTTTGCAATTTCTAATATAATTTCAGTAATTTTATATAGATTAAATTTTTTATAATTACATTAGATTATTTGTAATATATCAGTATTTGCATTTTCATCCACCTAAAATCCTCAGAGCAGGTACCTTGTGTCTGAATGGATGCAGAGCGCAGACGTGTGCAGTGAATGCATAGGCTCTGGTAGTGTGGCTGGCTCTTATGTTATAAGGTATGGCATATGGCTGGAGCAGATGACGGAGCATATGTTTTTCTTCCTCATTAAGTGCTCTACAATTAGGAGTGAATCACGTGTGCGTATGTGTGAATGTGTATATTCTGGGAGTTAGACACCACACAAAAACACACATTTATCAACATGCACACGCCGCATTCATCAATCAAATGTAACACAAATATTATATTAGTCTGATAATACAATAGGATAATAAATGAGCTGCACAGATCTGGACTGCTGTGTCGGTCCCTGTGGCCCCGCCGCCGTGACCTGCCTGAACTCTCACGCTCTCAGCGGAGTGATTCATTAAGAGGGTTGTTTTCATGCCAGACGTCTCACAGACAGACATGCTGTTTATAATAATCAGTGTCACACTGAGAATGATCCACTGGAATCCACTTATTGATATGGCACCCTGACTGCGACTGTTAGGCCCTTATATTGACACTTAAAGGTGCTCGGGGTAATTTTTTCTCATTAAACAGCTTTACGCAAAGAAATGAGGAGCATTTTCGACAAATATGGTTAAAATGATATGCACTTATTCAAGATAAATACCAGTACAAAGCAAGGGACTAAGAAAAAAAACAAACACTCACTGGCGGAAAAGCTGTGGGTGAATAACTGAAACAAATGGGTCTTTCTTAAATTCATTAAATGAAAATATGCCCCTGCAAACTTAATAATAATAATAATGTTATTACATATAACATTATAAAAATATTCAATTATATTAAACTGTATTTGAAGTATTAAACATTACTAAAATAAAATAATTATAAATAACATAACAACAACAATAATAATAATAATAATAATAATAACAACAACATCAACAACAATAATACATTATTTTTATTATTACATTATGACAATATTCAATTATCAAAATTGCATTTGAAATATTACAAATATGTAAAAAAAAAATTATTATTATTATTATTATTACTAAATATAACATTACAAAAATATTCAATTATATTAAAACTGTATTTGAAATATAAAAAATTACTCAAATTAATTACTATTATTTATTATCATCATAACATTACATGTAACATTACAGTAATCTGCAATTGTTAAAGTATTATTCCAAATATGTAAATTTTATTCAAAATAATAAAGTACTAAAATTAAAATGATAATAAAGAATATAATAATGATTATGATTATCATTTATTATTATTATTATTATTATTATTACTACTACTGCTGCAACAATGTTCAATTATTAAAACTGCATTTGAAATATTAAAAATGACTAAAATCTAAATTATATTAATAATAATAATTATTATTATTACAATATCAAATTGATCATTACAATAATATGCAATTATTACTTAATTAATCATTAATACAGAAATATATTATTATTATCATCATTATCATCATCATTTAGTGTTTTTCCTGTGCTTATAAAAGTGTCTTAAACACAAACTAAATTTTATAGACAGACCATAACAATTCACCAGCCACACAATGAGTACAAGTGAAAAAAAAGCCCAAACATGCAACACCTTATGGAAAATTAAAAATTGGTGGCACATAGTTTCCATGCTTCCTCTATACAGTCCAAAAAAAGAGAAAAATACTATCAAAAACAGATCACATCACCTCAACTTTATTTCCAAAATAAAATTATATATGGTAACTAGAAGTGACAGTGTGAACATCTGCCATTCACGATAAATATTAACAAACTACTTCATATAGTTAATAGCTTGTCAAAAGATTAGTTTAATAAGTCATAAAAGTCCTAAAGGAACATTAAATCATGAGCGTCAAAGAGAAGACAGACAATGACCATGAAAATCAAATTCTCCCATTTTACATTCTAAATGTAAAAAAAAAAGTCAAATAAAAAGCACACTCTGACCCTTTCCAATCCAAAAGTGGATAAAGGACATGGAGAGCATATCAACACTCTCTGAACGGCGAGACTGTGATAGAGCTGGAGTTTATGATTTCATATCCAGTGACAGGTGGTCAATACTCACTTAACTTCAAATTAAAAACTCATTCGGAGCAAATGGAAAATGATATTTCTGTTCTGGCAGCAAGACGGGCCATGACCCAGCAGACGATAAATTCTACACAAGGCCACTTGTCCTTGAAGACCCGACCCGGTAAATGAACGCGTGCTGGAGAGGTGCACCGTCAGCAGAGACTCGCTCGCACTCATTGTCCCGCCTACAGCTCTGATGTTCCTACAAGGCCACGCAATTATACCCAAAATGACTGAAAAACTTCTTATGAAGGTTCAAGGCCCAAAAAGTTTCACACTGAATCTTGTTGCTGTTGTTTTGATAAGTTAGAGAAATCAAGGGCTGTTGTAATATTTTTTTTTTTTTACATTTTCCTTCACCACACACACACACACACACACACACACATATATTAGTGCTGTCCAAAATAAAAGCAAAATATATTAGCATCCAAAATAAAAGTTTTTGTTTACATAATCTATGTGTGTACTGTGTATATTTATTATGTATATATGAATACACACACATGCATGTATATATTTAAGAAACATATTTTACGTCTATATATTAAATATATTTATATGATATAATTTATATGAATATAAATATATACACGTAAATACATGTAAATATTTTCAAAATATATGCCGTATGTGTGTCTTTATATATACATAATAAATATACACAGTACACACACATATATTATGTAAACAAAAACTTTTATTTTGGATGCGATTAATCGCAATTAATCGTTTGACAGCACTAATATATATATATATACATGTATATTACTATATATATATATATATATATATATATATAACTACTGCAGTTATTTTTCTCATACCTCCTCTTTAATTGGGCTGTTAGACTATGAGGTTTATTTAGTTTAGGTTGTGCATCACCCAGATCACATCCCAGATTTGTACCAAGTGTCACTACTGAAGAGGAACAGAATGATGATTTTGTAACAGTGTGCAAGTGTACATTAAGCTGTCTGTTTTATAAATTACATGAGAAATATCATTTTGGAAAGTCATCTTCATCAGGCTGTAATGCACAGTATTACTGTCCAAACAAAATCATCATGGCTTACAACATGGTAAACATCAGCAATGTCAAAAGTTATGGTACTTCAGAACTAAGATAATATATTTAAAAGAAAAAAATGTAATGGTAATACTGAAACTTAATTCCACAGGCACACACTGACAGACAGCTGCTTTCCATAGCTGCATTCCTTTGTCATTTATAACTACCAAAAGTTTGGGGTCAGTAACATTTTTTTAATAATCTGATACTTTTGTTCAGCAAGGACACATTAAATTAATTAAAAGTGACAGTAAAGACATTTATAATGATTCTTATTTCAAATAAATGCTGTTTAACTTTCTATTCATCAAAAAATAAAAAATCATGAAAAAAGTATCAAGGTTTCCACAAAAATATTAAGCAGCACGATAATAATAACAAGAAGAAAATCAGCAAATCAGCATATTAGAATGATTTCTGAAAGGTCATGTGACACTGAAGACTGGAGTAATGATGCTGAAAATTCAGTTTTGCATCACAAAAATAAATAAATATAATCAAAATTTAAAATATAATCAAATAGAGAACAGATCTTTTAGGTTGTGATAATATTTCACAGTATTACTGTTTTACTGTATTTTTAATCAAACAAATGCAGCATTGTTGAGCATAAGAAAATTATTTCAAGAACATTTAAAAAAATCGTACAGATCTGAAACCTTTCAAGCTTTTGATAACTATATACATCAGCTATTAACCCATTTAATCCCACCAGTCACAATAGTGAGCGTAAAGAAGGTTTTAATTTATAAATCGCTAAAAATATTATTGACTGGTGCATTTAATGCAAATATGGAAAAATAAAGGGTCTTGAGTGTTACTGCAAATTGTCACATGACCATAGAATGATTAAACATGTTGATGGCAACAATTGTGACTGGTGGGATAATACAGTGCATTTAGCTATACACATACATCCACTTGCAGTTGTTAGTGAAGGTTACACTAAAATGTAGCAATGAAAAAGTTACAGTGAATAAATTAAAATGTCAAATTCTACAAATAAGTTACAATATTGATGTTGTAAAACTGGTAGCGCTAATATAACAGTTTTAAGTAACATTTATTTTAAGGTGTCCTTGTTACACGTTACATGTACTTACTATTATAATAATACTAAATTATGCATAATTACATGCAAGTAACCGTAAACCAAACCCTAATCCTAACCCTAACCATAGAGTAAGTACATATAGTGAATTAATATTACTCAGTACTTAAATGTATAATTACACTGTAACAAGGACACCTTAAAATAAAGTGTAACCTTATTTTATGATATATGTTACAATAAAGTAACCATTATGAAATACGTTGATGGTTGTATTTTTTGTCTTTTATCTCAGTATTCCTATTATATTCCTATGTGTTGTATAAGGGTTTTTCTGCATAATAGTAACCCTAGAATGTGATGAAACAGTTTAAAATAGCTGAGCTGAGATATATAAAACTTTTGATGACTGCAGAAATATGTTAATTCAATATACACATTGTCCCACCGGTCACAATTGCGACTGACCATAATACACAATTTTTCACACACTTTTCCAAAATATTTTCAAAAAAATAATTATTGATTATTTTAAAGAGTTACTAATGACACATCATTTGGATATTTTCATATATGGAAAAAAAAATTGGGATTAAACAGTAAAGTAAACTTTACCCAGTAAAGTGTTCTTTGCCTGATCACAGGAGTCTGCCGCAGCCTCCATATAATAAAGAATTTATAACCGGCCTGAAAGATCGGGAATTGCATTCATTACAGATTTTGTTGATGCACTTGCAGCTTTACTTGATTTGCATAATTCCTTTAGCGAATGAGGTGCTAAAACAATGCAGATAGCACGTGCAAATAAACGATCACCGGATCACCTTGGGCAGTAACCCAGCCTGAGATGCACCAAGGGTTCACAGACAGCAGCCAATTTCTCGATTGAATGCTTTTAGTAATCTGCGCAATTTCACCGGTATTGGTATTGACTGCTAAAAATCATCACGACTCTGACAAACGTAATCAAGTGCGGCGGGTTGAACCCAGCATAATTACATAAGAATGCTAAGGAGCACTTCTTGTGTCCCTAACATCTCCATTTTGGCAGACTCCAGTAAACAAGAGTCGAGACAAGAATTAAGTGCATTATAATTCTGCATAAATTTTTGGCGCCACAGGCATTACCGGCATTTGACATTGTACTCACACAAACAATGTGCTGTAACGTAAGATTGTGATATTGGGTGAAAGGTTCAAAGCAGAGCGACTGACAGTCTGTGTCTTTGATTTCATAACCAGTGGCGTGTTATTGATGGAAGCGGAGATGAAACTAACATCTACAATCTCCCTCGACCACAGACCTCATTTAAATGCATGGCATCTCCGATCGCCTGAGGTTAAAGAGTCGAGTAAAGTCAGCTCCTTTTAGACTGACTCTGATCATTACGTTGAGGGACTTCATGTAGGGTGAAGTGTTTACCCGTCCATAGTCCTTCCTCGACGCTGGGCTATATTTAGAGCAGAATACACACAAACCAACCCCTCTCTGTGCAAAACATGCCACATCTGGTCCATTTAAGTGATTTGCCATCACAACACGCGTCGCTCCGAGACTCGATGTGTTTTAGTATTCACCCGATATTAAGTACTGTCAGTGGCCTGACACAATCACAACAAATGTAACGGCTTACTTTCCAATATGTGTTCAAATGAAGGCATGCGGCACTAGAAAGCCTGTGAGGAACGGGCTGCTTTGGCAGCGGCTGTAAATAAACAGGGAATGGTGGATCTTATAAAGAGTGGGACTGAATTTTCGGCTGATGGAAATGTTTGCACCAGAGCTCACCAGTACAATAAAATACAAAATGTTACGCAATAAACCGTGGGTTCCTGTAGGTATCTTTTCGAAAGAGTACAGAGGCTCTGATCCCACTAATGAAGCTTTGAATATAAAAGAAGTAAAAATAAAAGGCAAGGTTATTATAGTTAACAAAAATTAAAACCATAAAAAACATTTGCTACTTTTAGCTGAAATAACTTCTTTCATTCCAGCTAGTTGCCAATGAAACATGAAACACTGAGATAAAAATATAAACTATATAAACATTAAAAAAGTGAATAAAATTAAACAAAATTACTAAACCTTTTACAAAAATGAAAATGAAAAAGAAAACATAAAAACAAAAATGAACTAACAATTAATAAAAACTATAAAAGTATATCAATGACACTAAAATAACACTGAAAAACTGGTTTGGGGGGGGGGGGTTAAAAGTATTTTTTTTTTCTACATGTAAGTGTACACCATACATATGTTTCAACAAATTTGTCAGAATGTACAACAGACATCAAACTATAGCAACAGTAATCTGTTTAAAATTAAAAAAAAAAAAAATGTCAATAATACTTTTCGATTTACACATCAAAGTTGAATTTCTATATATAGCTCAAAAAGTAGAGCATGGCACTAGCAATGCCAAGGTCATAGGTTCAATTCCCAGTGAATGCATGATAATATATCTTTAATGTAATGCAAGTAGCTTAAAAGACATATACCAAATGCTTAAATGTAAATAATAAAAATACTTTAGTAAATTAAGTTACAATACAATGCTAGAGACCATTTTTGTTGTGCAAGAAAAATCTCATCAGAAACTTCTGCCGAAACTTTGAAGTCAATCCCTCTGAAAGTTTTGTGTGTAATTCACACACTGCATCAAACCATCTCTTATAAATGTCACGTTATGAAATACTGCTGGAGTGATGACATGATCATTTTTCAGCTGCTGAAAACCTCTGCGTGAGAACTTGCCACAGGAATGTCAAACAAACTCTTATAACTGTTGTACTCTTTCACCACGTTCATCTAACCATCATTTTCTTCATAAATCATCACATAAATAAATTAATCATGAATGTCACTGAAATTAAAAAATTCTGTCATCGTTTCTTCACCTTAATCTCATTCCAAACTATATGTACTGTATTTTCTTTCTTCTGCAGAAGATATTTTGAAGAATTCTGGTATAACCAATCAGTTTTGGTTGGATAAATAAACAAATAAATATTTCAAAATATCTTCTTTTCTACAGAAGAAAGTCATAGAGTTTTGCAATGACATGCGAGTGAGTAAATTATGACAGTTTTCATTTTCCCGACTACGTCTGGGGTCACACTTTATTTTAAGGTCCAGCTCTTGCCATTAACAAACTAGGACTTTTGCCTCAATAAACTCCTATTTGCTGCTTATTAATAATTAGTAAGGTAGTTGTTAAGTTTAGGTAGTGGGTAGGATTAGAGATGTGGAATATGGTCATGCAGTATATGTGCTTTATAAGTACTAATAAACAGCCAATATGTTAATAATAGTCATGCTAATAAGCAACTAGTTAATAGTGAGAATCGGTACTTATACTAAAATACCATGTCTGCGAAGATTTTCAGTGAATAACAACTTAAATTTCATTCTGTTACTCACATGAAGTTAATGTACTGTATGGCACCGGAAGATGCAAAATATAGTTCTCAAGTCAAATCGACTACTTTTATGGTACTTCTTTCCATTGTAATTTTTGAAACTTTAAATCATCTGTCCTAATTCACTTTTATTCTATGGAAAAGAGCAGCATGAACATTCTACCTAAAATCTCTTTTTGTTTTCTATAGAAGAATGAAAGTCTCAAGTCTTGAAAGATTTAGAACGACATGAGGATGAATAAATGATGGCAAAATAAATGATAGATTGGCTAATCTGAGCCTTAAACTTCACGATGCTTGAAAGACCAGCGTTAAGAGACTACAAGCAAAGGCATTTGTCTTGGGAACCTGGCCATGTGTCAACAGCACAAAACAGAAAAAGCTAACCTGACCAGCTCTCTATTTACAAGATAAGGCTTTCGTTCCATCAGAGTTTATCTTTCGGATCACCTTGGGCTGCAGCCCAGCCCGGGAAGTGCAGAGGGTTCGGAGACAGCAGGCCAATTTCTCGATTCACTGCTTTTAGTCATCTGCCTTTGAAAGGCAAACATTCAACCTAATTCTGCAGCAATGCAATAAACATGGAAAATATTCCGCCCAGAGAAAGTTGCTACAATCTTCTACTCATCCGTGCGCAGCATAATTTCAAAACAAGCCATTTTACATAACAGGCTTAAGTGGAGGAGCTTAAAACACACACACACACACACACACACACACACACACACACACACACACACAATCAGCATGCAGACAGAAGCCTGTGTGGAGCGCTTACCTTTTTGAAGGTGTGGGCGCCCCGGAGGAAATGAGAACGGTATCGTTCATGTCGTTGGCCACTGGCCTCAGCTGACTGCAAAATCACAGAGTTTGAGTCAAGCCTAGACACAAACCTACGGATGACGCTCTAAGCTTTCCGAGCACACAAGGGACATCAAACCGCTCTAAGAAGTGATGTTATTTTTGAAGTACACCGCTTGAGCGCACATTAAACTTCCTCATCATAATCGCCTTCCGGATGCACACGTTTTAATTTAATGCTATTTGCCCAAACTTAATTAAGTTAACAAGACGACAAAGGGGTTTGGAGGAATTCTAATTAAAGCTGCAGAAATCCGAGAAGGTTGGGAGAAATAGGAGGGGGTGACATTGCAGAAGGTCATTTGTGTGAGTAAACAGTGCCACGGGATCCATCTGGACTCAATGCCCGCCAGTCCTGATGAACACACATGACAAGACCTTTCGCTTCATTTGATAAGGGTAATTCCAAAATTTCGATGTTATAAATTGCTTCTTGTCGACTCACTTTTTGGGGGTTTGGCAAACTGGTGGCTATATTCCTATTAATTCACAAATTCTTATTTGTACATTTTCATACAATCTGCTTGTGACCCACTGACCTTCATGCTTTATTTCTAGAACTCGCACATTTTCATACAAATCACATCATAGAAATTCATACGAAATCACCAAATTAAACACTTCCCTTCCTTACATTACAATGTAATTTTTTTTCAGTGAAATTGTAATTAAAACACTTTATTCGAGTACATTTTAAAAGAAAATACTATTTCATTCATTCTACTCCGAAATTGTATGTTTAATTCCATGTATTACTTACAATTTCTTTGTAATTAATTGTGAAATTTGCTATCAGTTCCTGAGTGAAAACTGTTTCTATACCTTTTTTAAGTCTATTTCTTTCATGTTTACTTTTCCTATTTTTTACCTCTTGTTTAATACATTTTCACAATTATTTCCATCATTTTTCCAGTTATTTATGATTAACGAATAGTTATTTTTTTAAACAATCTTTAAAAAAAAACATTAAAAACTTCTCTTCCTTACATCACACTGTAATTTTTTGTGAAATTGTAAATAAAACAGATTGCTGAAGTACATTTTACAAAAAAATACTATCTCATTCTTTCTACTTCATATGTTTGTTTAAATCAATGTGTTATTTAGTTTCTTTGTAATTAATTGTGAAATTTGCTATTAATTTTTGAGTGAAAACTGTTTCTATATCAATTTTTTTAGTCTAGTTCTTTCATGTTTATTTTCCCAGTTTATTTTTACATCTTGTTTGATACATTTTCATGAATTTTCCATAATTTTATCCGTTATTTATGATTAATGGATAGATTTTTTTTTTAAACAATCTGCTAAAAAAAAATCAGCGTTTAACGCAACTTGAAAAATCTGTATTAGCTATACAAATTTCCATAACTTTTCAGTGACTTCCTAGTCTGAAAATCATAATTTGAAAATTCCCTGATATTCCCAGGTTTTCCTTGAACCTTGCTCATATTTGAGGTGTTTCTCTACTGCAATCCAAAATACAATCTCTTTAAATGAAAAGAAACATCCAAAGAATGTCGTTCCTTAGTTCAGTTGCTCAGAGGTTCGGCGCATTTGCATTACTGAGACGTCCTAACGTTAATGTTCCCTGAGGCTGCTAGCATCATGTCACACGATTCGTGAAATGCCATCATATTGCAATCCGAGCAGCCGAGCTGTGGCATCCTTCTGAGACCTTGAAGGAAATAGTTACCAGCATCGAGCAAAGTGATCCAACACATGGCAAGCAAATCCCCAACAACAATGCGAGACATTTACTATAACTGCATGTTAAAAACACAAAAGAATCATTTTTTAATTAGGAAAGCGCTTCTGTTCTATGCAATTACTCACCCACCTCCCGCAAGGCAAAGAGTGGCCGTCCGTCAAGCGGTGAGACGTAAGCGGTGACCGCTCTGTCCAGCTGCCTGTCCTGTTCTGTGCTCAACTGAAGGAGCATCTCAATGCACAACACTGCTGCTGTCTCCAAGGAAACCTGACAGTCACGTGACACGGTGACGATCCAGACACACTCTTACTCTCTCCTTTTCCCTCTCTCTCTCTCTCTCTTTCTTCCAGCCTCCCGGCTCCTCGGTTTAGATGCACGTAGAGTACTTTCAGCCACTCAGAAATAAATGCTATATTCTTCCCTAAGAACATTTCAAATTCTCCAATCTTTGTTTCCAGCCACCCACATTATTCATAATCCAGAGCAAACAATCCCCTCTTTTCCAGCAGAGAGCTTCATTTACAACACAATTACTGTACACAATACAGCCTACACAGAAACAATAGTCTAAGTGCAAATCTAGTCTACATATTTTTAAATTTGACTAGTTGGCAGTTTGTCTGAACTAGCTCTGCATAATTAGACTGGTTTAGACACCTAAGACATGCTTCATAAGCCATTTCCATACATTTTTCAAGCCTATCACAAAGTTTTGAAAGAACTGATGCAGTTACTCCATGCCGTTTAGTCGTAAACCCGTGTGTCAAAAAAACGATTATCTACACTGTGGAAAGAAATGTCACCAAAATAGAAAAACGTTAAATGGTACAACTGTTTAAAGAGGTCATGAACTGAGAAATCAAAATTCAATTGATCAAAACTTATCAATATATTGAAGCCAGACTGCCAAAACGACAGGTTGTGGAACGTGGAACTATTATGATGTAATAGTGTGGATAAGCACCACCTCCGCAGAAGAAGATCAACGCCTGTTTCTACATCGCTGCCTGTTTAGCCCCGCCCACCGATTCACGCACGTAGTGTAAATAATGAAAGAGGCAAACGCAGATCTACGCAGAAACCAAACGATAAAGATGCTCCGAAGACAACAAGATGCTGTACAGTGCCAAGTTGTGGAAAAACAGTCTTTGCATTGCCTTCCTTCTGATCCCAACATTAGGAAAGAGTAGATGAACTTGTGCCAGACCACGTCAGTAAGAACTCAGTCCTTTGTTCACTTCATTTTACCGCAGATTCATTTACAAACAAGGCACAGTTTGACACATGTCGCAACACAGAAGTGTGAGTAACTGTTTTTATTACATGCTCGCTGCTTTGTCTGTTATTACAGATTATTTGATATGCATATTTATGCATTTTTAACCTAAATCACAGCAGGCTACACAACTGTTTGCCAATCATAGCAGTGGACGTTTACTTCCGAGTCTACAATCCTATTCAGTCCAATGCCTATTCAAAAACAGAGTCTTCTGATGAGGGGGGTCAAAAACAGGACAGAAAATACTTCGAAAGTATTTACTTCGAAATCATGTTTTTTTTAAATGTAAAAATCTTGACAACATTATAAGTGGACCTCAGAGAACAGTACAAAATAATAAAAAAGGCAGTTCATGACCCCTTTAAAGGTCATTGCATATGGTATTTTGGCACTGATGTGTGAATGGAAGCAGTGCGGATAAAGAACGGAAAGCCATTGTGAGTGTGATTAGCACATGTCTGCCATTTACTGGACAAGATAATCTTGCATATTTACTAAATATAATGGGTTTCATGTGTGAAAAAGGCTGGTAGTGACTGTCTTGAAATTTTTGTTGAGGAAGGCCTCTAACACTAGCTTGCTGTATTCCTTTTCTATTCTATCTGTTTTCTTTTTATTTATTATATAATTAAAAAAAAAAACATTGCTACGTGTACTGCGTTAAGCTAACTTAACTCATAGCACTTGCATATCATTGCTCTTTTGTTGATTTTGATTGCTTCCGTTGTCCTCATTTGTAAGTTGCTTTGGATAAAAGCGTCTGCTAAATTACTAAATGTAAATGTAAATGACAAAATGAGGAGGTGGTGAATTTGTTGCAAAAGCAGTTGTTTTTACTGTAGGGATGAATTTATAGACATCAGAGAGAGTTTTATTATTATTAACAGAATTAACTTGAAATTTTTATTCAATTATGCATTTACTGAACTATACATAATTTATATATCTAACATTAAAAGTGGGTAGATAGATACACTGTGAACTTCAATGTGAATATTTAAAATAATAATTTATAATAACATTTTATTATGATAATATATTATAATTTGGTTAGACTTTAGTGAAATGTCAAAATCCAATTAAATTCTAATTAAAAGTCCAGTCAGTTATAGGGCAACTAGTCAACCCTGACCCTTCCTTCAGGCACAGTCACCTAAGAGAGCATACTACTGCAATCCTCCATGCTAGATTTATAGGATAAATTGGGGTAGTATAGGAAACTTTGATGCCTTTCTAATTAGATGTATCTCTCCAATCAATGTGCATATGGTGCAATATGATCCTAAAAATGTAACCCACTGCTAACAGGTGCCACCCCATCACTCTTAGTCACTAGATCCGGATTCTTCATCTCTGATTAGAACCTCAAATGCTACATCTTAGCTAATCTCCAACCACTCAAATTCGTCAAGCAGATCAAACCAGGATGAAACCGTCTCCTAAACTTTGATTAGCAAACTCCTCTAGATTCAAAGCTGGAGACTGACAAGTCTTAGATGTCAGACGTGCTACGAATGCAGATTTATTCATCCTGATGTTCTGTCCAGAGAGGAAGGCAAAAATCACGCTCACATCTTTTTTATGAGGTCAAATGAATTACATCAAGGGCCGTTCACAGGCACTCTTCTCCTCTGGTTAATTACAGTGAAGTGAGTACTTTCACAGAGCCCGAGCTGGAGAAATATGGAGCATCTAATATCCCGTCTCAGCTGAAAGTTATCAATGCATGTGCTGCCTTCCAGCCGGTTTATGCCTCTGGTTCTGGGCCCACGCTGCACATCTGCAGTGAAACATCAGTGTTATATGACCTTGGCTGTTTATATATCACTGTCTATTTTGGCTACATTATGTTAATTCATACTGATTAAGCAAATAAAAGAAAGAGGAATGGCATACGCACATTTGGTAAACAAATTCCTAATGAAATAAACATGAAATCAAATCGACCTTATTGACTTTCTACAGTACATTCCTACAAAGAAGATTTAGTATATATTGGTATATTTAGGGGAGCAGGCGTGGCCTTATGGATAGAGAGTGGGACTTGTAACCCGAAGGTAACGCAGGTTCGAGTCTAAGGTCCGGCAGGAATTGTTGGTGGGGGGAGTGAATAACCAGCGCTCTCTCCACCTTCAATACCACAACAGAGATGAGACCCTTGAGCAAGGCACCGAACCCCCAACTGCTCCCCGGGTGCCGCAGCATTGGCTGCCCACTGCTCCGTGTGTGTGTGTGTGTGTTCACTACTGTGTGTGTGCACTTGGATGGGTTAAATGCAGAACACAAATTCCAAGTATGGGTCGCCACACGTTACTTCACCTATTTCATTTTTCAGATTTTTTGCACCATAGTTGAAACAGGAACAACATTTTTTTCCCCCAAACTAAAAAGTATTTTTAAAATATTTATTTTGAATTATATATTTTGAATAAAAATAAAGAATAAATAAAGACTGTGCCACACTACTTTTTTTCTTCATTATGATCATTTTCTTCAATATCCTAATTCAGTATCAAATTTCTGACATGATTATTGGAGTATGTTTTACAAGAAAATACTATTTCAGTTTTCTACTGAAAAAAAAACTTTTGTCCTTCTACTACTTTTATTTCATGCTTAATTCAATTTGTTACTTGTTTGTGAAATTTACTAGAAATTTCTGAATTAAAATTGTTTCTACATTTTTATTTTTTGTTTTTAATTTTTATCATGCTTCCAAAAACATTATACTGAATTTTAATCCAGAAATTAAGAACATTTTCATCATAGGTGTAATCAAGTCATTTTTTCATGAATTGTTTTTTAAATGATTTAATAGATCTGTGACCGTCAATCATTGACCTATTTACCATACATACAACCCACGAACATTCTGTCAGTGGTTCAAGAAACGATATGCTTTGCGCCATTTTGTTTCATTTATATCCACTGCAAATTAGTCACAGACATCTGTCCCTGCCTATGGTTCAGCATGTCCTAAAGAACTCCATCTGTCAAACAGGAGAAGATCTGAAAGGCATGCCTTCATATGCCATCAGCTGTCAGAAAAACAACACTCCAGCAGTTCATCATAGAAATTCATCTCACTTAAAACAACAACAACAAGGCTGTCCACAGAGTTCCTGGGTCTGTCTGATTCACGGGGCTGAGCAGACATGATTTTCCTTTTCTCTGACTGTGCCACAACCAATCAGAATAAGGCGGCCTGCAGCTTGTGACAGTGGGATGTGGAGGATCATGTTGATGGATGTCACCTTGAGGTCAAAGCCAACAGGAAAACTATGCTGACCAATTGTGAGGGGCAGTAATGGGCAGTCAGACATGTTTACGGTGATCTGCCAGCTACCCAGAGAGCAAGAGATGGTCATGATGGGGCAGAGCTCTAATAATGAGGATAATGATTTGTATTATTTTCTGTTCCTAACCAAAACTGATGCAACTGCTGACATATAGCTCTTCAATGCAGTATCAAATAACAGAAATCATGAGATTTAAAAAAAATAAATAAAATCTACCAGGAAGATGAGATATATGCCAAAGTGTAATATGCAGAGTTTGGAGTCATAAATAAATACATAAAATGTGACCAATAGTAATATGCAACCTCATTTGAAATACGTGATTGTAGCGACATTTCTCTGCAAAATTATAATACTTCACTTCTTGCACATTTTGCGACACTTTCAAGATGAAATCCGGTTCAGTTAGTGGTGCCAAAAGCCTGTTCAGATTTATCTGAAACAGATTAATGTAAATCTGACAATGTTTTATTACGTTGGATGTTGTACTGCATGCATCACAGCAGTTTAGTTTGATAGCGCTAAAAGGTTAATGCTCTGTTGCATTTGAAAATAACATACCACCTCTACCCTAAACATAAGCAAACATGAGTAAAAAATGCATGCATTTGCTGAAGAAACCATCCCTTTTTATCTGGCTTCAAGTCTTTTTGCTCTTTTTTATAGCCTCTTTTTTTAGTGACCCTTGACTCTTCATAGCAAATGCAATAATATGCATTACCGAGCGCGTTTACTACATCAGAAAAGCCATACATATGGAGCTGGTTATGTGATGCAAATGTCAAAATTATTTCGTTCATAAATGCTGCACTACGGTAAAAGTGTTTTGAAGTCATAACAGTATTTTGCAAAGAACTGCTTAAAAACTCGAATAAAATTGGTTGGTGTTTTGCCTCTAATGTTCATTTCAGCTAGAAACTCCAGTGAATTGTATGCATAGGTACATTTTCTTCAAAAATGTAGGCAGATGCATGTATTTCCAATGAGCCTAGGTTAGTAATATGTGTATTAACAAGTACAACTAATAATAGAATATGACAACACCGATGAGATTTATCACAGCAGAACCGCTTCCTTCAATACTCAATATAAGAATGCATAAATCTCTGTTTGAGCGGAGGGAGACGCTCAATGAAACAGACTATAATATCTGTTAGAGTCCATAAAAGTGGCATTGTTACATTCCAGAGTCATAGTAAACAGCAAACCCTGGAGGCTTGAGATTGATTTAGCACTAAAGAGATCGTGTGGCCCACAGGCACCTCAAACTCCATTTAGATAAGCTGAGAGGACAATATGTGACAGAAGGAGAGAAATCAAACATCTGAGTATTCAGAGTGCAGAGTTTAATGTCAGAATGAACCTCTTTCTTACTTTTTAATACATGTTAATGCTCTTATTGTAAATGACTTATCTGTGCACATTACAGGGGGAAAATGTATATCTTTGTAGTCTTTAATCAAAATGTGCTAACTTGCTCAACCTCTGAAATGATTTTCCTTGTCACTTACATCATTTTCTCATTTAAATCCTGATTGATTCTGAAATATGTCACATTACAGAAGTTAAATGGGTTGCGAGTGCCATTTCATGTCTTTAAATGCGTGAAAATGTGCTCCGCATTGTAATCAAGGCCTGATATTCATCTATTCTAATTCAACACTTTCATATCTCTAATTGTTGCGTGGCCAATTAAAGCAAGCATTACAAAAGTCTCATGCTCTCTTTATCCATAAATAGGAAGCGTTATTTGAAAATAAATTTCTACAAGTCTTTCACACGAGGACTATTTGAAGCTGATGCTATTCGAGTGGTACAAAGAGATATTTCAAGAGCAGTTTTAATTGCTTAGCAATCTGAATTTGGGAACTAAAAATAGACGACGCTGGCAGCTGAACACGAGCTGGCAAATGTGCCCTTCGGTCACAGTGAGTTCAGAGCCAATTTCATCATTAAGTCTGAATCTATTCTAGGTGGTAATAAGACGGTTGAAATTTAAACACTCTTTCATAAGACGTATTATTTCATCATTTATTTACACGCAAAATTGCATTTAGAATTCAATTTAAAACAGATCTAAGAAAACATTTAAATACATATTTGATCTTAAATATATCTCAAAGGATCTCGCATTTTGCATGAAACAGGATGCACGTTTTAAAGCAAATGGGAGTTTAGATGTTAAATACGAAGTACAAGATCTGCATGTATTCATAAACCAATATTTAAAAGCATGTGAAGCTTTTGAAGTTGGTAACTTGAAGATATTCAGAAAATATATAGGCTAAATATCTATAACTCATATATTCATTGTACAATAACCATCAAAGTCAACACAAAAAAAACATAATTCTACAGATTATGCCTATAATAGGAATAATAACAGCAGACAATTTAAAATCTGGCATTAATTGTCTTGAAATTTATTGTTGAATGTTACACAAGTTTTGTGTAAGTGTGAATGCCCCTCTAAACACATCCTTTATAGAGTTTTTCAATGTTGAATAGCCTAAAATCCTCTCTGCAAAGCTGCATTTCTTAATTCATTCCCTTTAGGATATTGTCAATAAAAATATTTAGGCTTAATAAAAAATGTGCAAATAAAATCTAGACTAGTTTTGCTCAATAAGTTAATGCGACTAGAAATAAAAAAACTTGCGTGATTCTACATCCAAGCCACTAGGAGTCAGTATAAAGTCCAAGATCATTGTTTATTAAGCAGAAATGAATTATTGTAATTTTAATGTTGAGTAGTTGAGTAGTATTTCTATAGACATGTTAATTTTTGTAACGTGGCATAATGACTGAAACTGGACAAAATTACACACTGTATTTAATTTTATCCATCAGAAATTGATTGGATTGTAAAAATATGCGTTTTATGCCAGAACGTTGATTGGCGGCTGGGGGAAAAAGGTTGAAAAGGTTGAAAAGTAAGAGGTATTCATGACATCAGTTAAAAGTAAAGTCATTTCAGAGGCACAGAAAATTAGTACATGTAAAAACTTAAAAAAAAGGGAAATAATGTAACCTTGTTCAGTAAGACCAGGAATGCTATGTGCATTAAAAAAGTAATCAATTTTGGTATTGATTAAGGTGACTCAAAAATAAAGAAAAGTCCAAAAATATGTTCAGTTGTCTTGTTGGCAGTCATCCACCATCCTTTGCTTCAGACAGAAAGGGTCACAGCGAATGTCTGAGAGAAACATTTGGTTTAAAAAGCTTGTATATCTCTATACAGATACAGAGCGGGATCCTCAAGGGGATACGCCTCAGGTACTATCAGCGGCCTCCATTAAATTTAAAACTCCATCAGTTTTAGTGGAGCTATTCTCTGCCAACTCAGAAATGCCACTGGAGCATGACTGTGCACTTCAGCTATTATTTTAGTCCCCACAGGAGACCGTCTGCCTGCATGGGATCTGAGGACCGGTAAATCTTATTTTTTACTTCACATTTTTTCACTTCATAAACAGCACCATGCACTTTGTTTGGACTGCTGTGATGTTGGTGACATGTCTTCCTCAAGGTCAGGTTTTAATGCTGATCATCAATGTACAATATTGAAGTCCAGGAATGAAATTTATTAAATGATGATTTTAGCATGTAAAATAAAATACTATTTGTTTTGTTTTTTTGTTGCTGTTGTTTTATATATAAAATAAAATAACTGTTTTCTACTTTAATATATTTCAAAATGTAATTTATTCCTGTGTCAGCATCCATTACTCCAGTCTTCAATGTCACATGATCCTACAGAAATCATCCTGATATGCTGATTTGGTGCTCAAGAAATATTTCTCATTTTCAGCAATGATGAAAGCAGTTGTGCTGCTTAATGTTTTTGTGTAAACCATGATACTTTTTTTTCAAGGACTTTCTGATGAAAAGAAAGTTCAAAAGAAGAAATATTATATATAAAGCTGAATAAATAAGCTTTCCGTTGATGTATGGTTTGTTAGGATAGGACAATATTTGGCTGAGATACAACTATTTGAAAATCTGGAATCTGAGGGTGCAAAAAAAAAAAAAAATCTAAATATTGAGAAAATTGCCTTTAAAGTTGTCCAATTGAAGATTTAAGCAATGCATATTACTAATCAAAAATTATGTTTTGATATATTTATGGTAGGAAATTTACAAATTATCCTCATGGGACATGATCTTAATATCCTAATGATTTTTGGCATAAAATAAAAATCGATAATTTTGACCCATACAATGTATTGTTGGCTATTGCTACAAAAATACCCCAGCAACTTAAGACTAGTTTTGTAGTCCAGGGTCACAAATCTGTAATATTATAAACGTCTTTACTGTCACTTTTGATCAAATTAAAGCATCATTACTGAATAACAGTATTATTTATTTCTATAAACATACAATATTATAAATGTACTGTTAATTTTTGATTACCCTAGTAAAAAATCCTAGTTGTTTCAATTTAGCAGATTTTAAGTATACCAGTTTATGCCAAAAGTACAATTGCATGGTATTTTTATTAAGCACATAAATATGTAAATATATTGTAGTATACTTAGCACAAAATTAATGTATTTCAAATACATTTTAGTATATTTTTCACTAAGGTATTTAGCACATTTTCATGGATTAATATTATATGTCATGATAAACTAGACTAAAATAGATTAATATAAAAAAATTGACTAAATTAAAACAACATCCACATCAAAAGACAAAAACTATAACTAAAATGAATTATCATGAGGTGCAGTCTTAGATACTTTGCTGCTGTTCATTTTCCTCACCCACAGTTCAAAACCTACAAGCATGATATTATAAAATCATGCGATTGTTATCCGAGCTGTTAATACTTTATATGGTTCATAAACAAATAACACTGGTACTTTATCAGCAAAATAAATGAACACAGTAAATCTGCTACACTTTCCCTCCAGAGGAGGGCACATATGTTCTGCAGTTTTATGGTCTTCATCAATCCCCAAGTTCATGTGTCAGTTAATGAAAGTACTTATAGACCAGGGCCTGTTCCTTAGAGCGAAGGTCTGGCAAGATTGATTCAGCTCCCCGATATTTATAATTCAGTAAACGAGAAAACTGTACCCATATATTTCTACACACAATATCTTTCTTCTTGGCATTTCCTAATTACATTTCTTTCCCATGACAGATCTGAGGATCAATATTCACTCTCGCTATAGAAATCAGAAACAAATACCGTGGAATTTCAGACAAGATGACGTGATTACAATTATAACCTGATTGTTATATAAATGTAAAGAAACAGTAACACTTAAAAGCCCAGTCTGGATCAACTTTGCGTTCTTATGCTGTAGCAAATGTGAGCTGTTTGTTCAAAGTTACTCAGAAATGCAGTGAATGAATGGTTTGGGATGTATATGTCGTACAAAGCTGAGACAGCAGAGAGAAATTTGATTGGATAAGCACTCTTACGTGGTGTGTGCGAGGTCCTGAGGTCTTTCCGCTGCCTCTGGGAACACAGGGTGAGGCGGCTCTCCGATCGGCATGCAGCCCAGAGATTTACTGATGGCATGGCTGAGCTTCTTTGCTGGAGACTTCTGTAAAATGAGTGAAAAAAAATCCCGTAAAGTTAAAAATAAATACTAAATACATGTACTTAACTAATAAAATCAAATGCAATTCAAATATATACAGTTTTGTTGCATAAAGGGGGAATTAATGCATATTTATTCTGTATATAAAAATCGCAGACTTACTTCCCATGTGAAACTAGAGCATTTTATATAATTTAATGGAGAGATATATATGTGGTACAATTCATTTAAAGTTAATGAAAAAATTTCTTTGATTCAGCAAAAACCTTGCTCTGTGGTTAGAAAAAAATCTTTATCGAGGTGGTAAGAATGAGAGGGGAAAACACTCGTATAATTGGATTTGGGAGGCAGTGCGAATCATTTCCCGAGCTGTAATTTCCAGCAGTGTGACTGAGCTTTGGAACAACGCTTGAGTATTAAAAATGTAATCAATATAACTCACTTGCTGAAAAACACGAACCCCTTGAAATCATGAATTAGAGAAGAATGACGTTTATCAGTAAACAAAAGACTTGCTGCTCATCCATCCTTCACTCATGGCCAAACAATTTTGCTATTGAACACGTACACTACTGTTCAAAAGTTTTGGGTCCGTATGATTGCTTTTTTTTTTTTTGGAAAGAAATAATTACTTTTATTTAGCAAGGATGCATGAAATTGATCAAAAGTGACAGTAAAGTCATTTATAGTGTTACAATATATTTTTCTTTCAAATAAATGCTGTTCTTTTGAACTTTACACTGCTGTTCTCTTATGCTCATCAAGGCTGTATTTATTTGATCAAAAATACAGGAAAAAAAGTAATATTGTGAAATATTATTGCAATTTCTAATATTGGCTTACTATTTTAATATACTTTAAAATATAATATATTTCTGTGACGCAGCACTGAATTTTCATCAGCTATTGCTCCAGTCTTCAGTGTCACATGATCCTTCAGAAATCATTCTAATATACTGGGCTGTGTTCAGCCCCGACAAAACGATGCAAAACGGTTTTTAAACGGAAACGGTGGTGCGTTGAACACCCTGTTCTGATGACGCAAGTAAACAACTTCACTTGGACCCATTGTGCGAGCTGTCTCTTTAATATCGCGTGGTTTATATACATGTTGCTGCTGATTGGGCTGACATTTTTAACACACCCACCAAACAAGAGAAAACGTATCTCAAACCCCATTGCACACCATTTCCAGTAAACATGTCGTTCAACTCGGAAACCATAGCAAAACGTGTGAGCTTGAACATCCCCCTGACACTTCAGCATGCTATTTTTATTAAGTGAGGGTAATTTTTTAGGATTTTTTACCCAAGTAAAGTCCCTGAGAACCTGACACATTGCACTTGTGGAGACTCCAGGAATGTTGCAGCTCTGGAAAATGATGGCGTTGGAGACTAAATGGTTCCTGATGGTTTCTCACCTAATTCCTTAATTCTTCATTCTTTCACAGTTAACAAGTGTCTTTACTTCTCCACCTGTTTTTTCTGACTCTGCTGACCCAATGAGCATTTCACTGCCCAATGGTCATGCCCTAACTTGCAAATTCTATTATTGCATTAGTATTGCATTCTTCTCATGGGCATTTAATAATTTTTGACTTTTAGTCTGAGTTATATCTCTTTTTTTGACTCATTTTATCTGTAAAAGAAAACCTGCCTAATAATTCAGCACACCTGAATATGAGGAGTTTTTGACTTCCAGCCTTCATGGACAATTATATATCACTTATAAAAGATTAAATACAAAGTCAATAGTAGTTATTAAGACTGATGTGGTTTGGAATTGCTAAAATGTTCTTGGAAAAAAATATGACCAGAATATCAACTTGCCTAATAATTCGGCACACTGTGTATTTCTACCTATTATTATTATATTATTACATTAAAACAGTATTTTCAATATTATTAAAATGTGTAATTAATAATAATATTATTTCATATTTAAAAAGCATGTCCAGAAATTTTTTTGGACAAGAATTTCTGTCAAACCTTAGACTGCATAACTGAGATCTGTTGTGATTAATGACTTCAGTTCTGGTCTATTGCTCTAACAAAGCCACTGAACACTGAATATAGTATATGAATATGATTATATAAGTATTCTAATCATGTACCTTTATTTTATTTTTCTTTTGTCATTTTAGGGCATTTTAAATCACCATCGACTTTCATTATAAGCTAAAGAACAGCTTGAATATTCTACATAACATCTCATTTTGTGTTTCTTGGAAGAAAGAAATGAATACAGGTTTGGAGTGACATGAGGGTGAGTAAATGAAGGCTGAATTTCCATTTTTGGGTGAACTAATGCTACATACCCATGAGGAGTGCTCCTTCATCTGGTGCTGGTTGCTATGGGGACCGCTGGCATGACCACGCCAGAAGCAGCTCTGACAAAGCTGGTAGCCATGGCACTGCTGGCAGCGGTAGCGGAAACCCATCATGCTCTCACTCCAGCAATAAGAACATTCCACTGGATGGAAGACTGCGGGACAGCAGCACAAAGACAGTCGCAAACCGCGTTTTAACTGAGCCATATTTTGTGAGTGAGGTGTCCAGAGACGCAGTGGGCGATGGGAAATAAGATATAAAACCCCACATACCATTCTCCACATTAGCGAGTCGGTGCATGAGAGGTAGCCATACGAGGCACTGCGGGGGTGGATCTGCCATCAACACATCCAAAAACGTATTCAGCAAGATCTTCTTCTGGCAAAGCACAGAAAAGACACTCTTAGTGACTCCCAGAGAGGTTGAATGAGATCCTGATCATTTTAAAGGGATTCTTGCTGCTATTTGAAGCAGATTAGTGTACTCACCTGCTGAGGAAAGCATGTTCTCACAGAGTGCTCGGTGTAGCCAAATGACGGCCCCTCGAACACCGCCGTGGGGAGCTTCAACACTTCCCTCAGGAACTGGTCAAATTTGGCAAAGACCATCACCCCATTTGAGTCTGATATCTGGGAAAATATATCTGAAAGAGACAGAAGTGATTCTAAGTTATGTCATCCCTATTAAAAATAGTAATATATTAAAAATACATTTATTTCATACTAAGTATAGTTCAAATCTGTTAACATATTTTGACATATCACTTACTGATATAATAATTAAACTTGTCCACAATGCACATTTCTTAATATTATGCCTGAAATGTGTATTAATATCACTATTAATAAGGATTGTATGATCTCTGTATAATATCGGTCTTTAAATACAAGATATTTAAAGTGTACCTAAAGTATACTTGCAATAGTTCCACTTTACCACAATCAAATATACTTCAGTATATCTTTAGTTGGACTTCAGCACTACTTCCGCACAATTAAAGTGCATTAAGTACAAAATGAGTTGTTCCAATTCAGCAAACCTTAAGTATACCAGTTTAGTATACCAAACGTACAATGGCAGGGTATTTTTATTAAGCACGTAAACATGTAAATGTATTTTTAGTATACTTAGCATGAAATAAATGCATTTTATACATTTGTAAATTTATACATTTTAGTATATTTATTTTTCAATCGGGATGTCATGGATAAATATTTAAGAACAAACAATGAATGCTTAATTTACATATTATATATAATGCATGAGGATATCTAATAATTATCATTAATAATTATCAATAAGAATGATAAAATGATGCTCAAAGAAATTACAAATTTGCATCACTTAAATATACAAGTTGTAACTATTAAAAAATAAATAAATAAATAAATACATCTATGAAATGGAAAACATATCTGGGTAAAATGCATTATTATTTCACAAAAAAATTCCAAGCTACTGTCTGTACAGCTAAAAGACACTTGTGGGATGAAAACACATTATTATTATTATTATTATTATTATTATTATTATTATTAGTTCTGAGATGCATTTTAATAACTTTACATGAGTATTCAGAAAACATTTTATTTGTAATTTTGGGTTCAGTACACATTATGTACAGAAGGGGGAGCCAAACTCTCAGTGAAACTTTTTGGCATAAAAGCCCTTTTTGTATATTATTTTAAAATAAAAGCCTGTGTATATAAATTAGACTTAAATAGACTTGTTTCATATTATAAAACATTGTATGAGCTTACAGTCTTTAAAATTGAGTAATACTGACAGTTTAGCAGAAAGAAATGTAACTATTTAGCAAAAAGAAGAGAGCAAAATGACTACTTCCATAGATTCAATGCTAATCAACAACAGTTAAGCCTTATACATCATATGAACTCTGCTTTATGACAGAAAATATCTATTGTGTCTGTGTAAAATAACTGCTGAATAGCTGTATTATAGACATGATACTTACAACGTAATTTGTCCAGTATTTTACCGCCACACATCGTAGCTAGCATTGCCTTCATAGCAAACACTGTGAGTTTCCCATGGCCTTCACTGAAACACAAACAACACATTATCAGAAGACGTTGTGTTATAGAAATCCTAAGCCATAAAATTCTGTAAATTACATTCAATGTTTGGACTACACCAAATTTCGTCCTCTTAGAACATGTACATAATGTTGATAGTGTTACAAGGCCCACAACCCCATAGCCAAAATTTATCATTACTTTTCCCTGGTTTTTATGACTTTTAGTTTATTAGTAGATATTACATTAACTATGTTCTTCTGTACCTGTTTTTGTTTACAGTACATAGTGTACATTTTTCAGTTGCTTGCTACTTTTTGCAATAGGCAGAAGTGTAGCATGACAAAAAGCTACATCACCTTTTTTGTCACATTGTGCATAGGAAGCTAAAATGTCCTCTAGCTCTTTTTTAGTGTTGGAAAGTCTGATTCATTTTAGTGAATTGGTTTGTTTGAACGATTCATGTAAATGAACCAGTTCAAAATTGACCCACAAATTCATTTCATTCATTCAGTCCCTGTGCACCATCTTCTTTGTGTGTGTGTTGTGTGTGTAACCGTTTCATTTGGTGTTAAGTTGTGTTTAGCGTAAATTTGAAATATTAAAATATTAGTGCAGCCATCTTTTTCCAGCATCTTTTGCATATTTGAACCCTTTCCAACAATGACTGTATGATTTTGAGATCCTTTTCTTTTCATACTGAGGACAACTGAGGGACTCATACGCAACTATTACAGAGACTTGTCACAGCACTTACATATTATTTCTCTTTTGTTGGATTTAATTGCTTCTATTGTCCTCATTTGTAAGTTGCTTTGAATAAAAGTGTCTCTAAATGTAAAAAAAAAAAAAAAAAAAAAAAAAAAATATATATATATATATATATATACATACACACACACACACACACACACACACAATCTGCTCTACATAGGCAGCAACACTGATGCAAGAAAATTTGGGGTAAATTAGTCAGTTTTGATCTTTTTAAACTATTTTTATATTTCTGCATTTTTTCTTTTTTGTTTTTTATTTTTTCAGTTAGGTCATCACAATGCACATTAGCAAAATTTTGGTGAAATCTTACATGCATTGTATATTAGTCAATAGTGTAGCTATGTATGAGGCACAGCTCACACAGAAGACACTTTCAAACCAAGCAGCTTTCTCTGCGGGTCAGAGCGCTGAATTCATGTGACCAACGTCAACCCGTTGCAAAATCTGCATGGGGAAATCTTTCACCCTCAACTGAAAATCCAGATCGAGTGTATATCTGACTGTATTTTGCTTGGTAAATATGACTGCACTTTTAGAATTTTGCCAAAACAAAGTGAGGTATCTTAGTAAGCAATATAATTAGGTTGCCTACCTTATAGCCTTATAGCCTTATTAGTGTATTTTCAATGTCTTGAAATGCTGCCTCCGTAGGCAGCTCACTATGTTCTGGAACAGAGCCTGTGCCTTCCAAACACTCACTCTTGTCACGATGCATATGACTCACAGTCCATCAGGTTTGCAGGGACATACTGCCACAAGGGACCCCCTGAGAGAAAAACAAATCTCCCTCACTAACAACACACCTGTCATAAGTGGCCACGATGAAGTTCAGCAGCAAGCCGATGGACTGGTCCACATTTATCTGGTGGGTGGTGGGCAGCCGCTTGTTGAGCTGGTAGAAGATGGAGGACAAAATGGTCTCCAGGCGTGACACATTAATCTCCGCGTTGTGGTCTAACGTGCTCAACCCATTGTCACGGAAAGCTTCAATCATGTTCCACACGTCCACTAGATGAACTACGACAGGAAAAGCACACCAGTGAGATCATTAAAAATACGGAATGGATATGCTTTGTTGTTTTTCATATACAAGTATTTCATATACCAAATTGACTTTGTATGTCACAAAATGGTATTTTAAAATAAATAACATGGAGACAGGACTTACGGTTGCATCGTTTCTGAACAAATCGTAGCTTACATGCCGTCCTATACGTTGAGAGGCGAATAACATCAAAGTTTTGTGCCCCTGGTGAAAATGACATGCATCAGTTTTGTTACTTTCACATTGCAAAGTCCCTTAAACCATTTTATAGTTTGCCCCAAAATTAACATTTTGCCATTATTTATTAGAGTTGGGAGGCTTCCGATTCCGATGCTGGGAATCCCGATCTGATTCCAAAATGATTCTTGAGTGTATTTTTATTAAATTACTTAGTACTTTTTAAAATAACTACAGATTGATAATAAATAAAATAATTGTATGTTAAGAATTATAATCAACTAAATATACCTTTAAAACATTCAAGAAAATATAAACCATATATTACTAATGACATAAACAGTGGGAGTTTTAATAGTTTGCATTCATACTAATGCACAGATCTATTTTAACATAGCAGATATTTTGTCCTGTCCTTAAGACATAACTGATTGTGTTTACATTAATTTTGCATCATAAAAGCATTTTTGCGATGCTAGTGCAGTGAGTTTCATGTATCAAATTTACATTGCATTCCAAACGGCAAAAATTATGCCTTCGCAGAGCATTTGGAACAGAAAAATTGAAATACCATTGAGTGAAACTGCACAATTTCAAGCAAAGCACATGTTTCTCACAGTGCATATCCTAAATGAATCAGAGAATCGATTGTTTTTCTCCCACCCTTATTATTTACTCACCATCATGTTGTTCCAAACCTGTATGACTGTGTAAAGAACATTTTAATAATCTAAAGATTGACAACCTTTTTGTACTATAAAGAACCTTTTGCGCAATGAAAAGTTTCCACGGATATTAAAGGTTCTTTGACGGAACCATACATTCCAATAAAGAACTTTTATTCATAAAAGGGATCCCTGCTGTCGAGCTGCAAAATGACAAAAAATCCCACAGCATAAAGGCACAGTCTAGTCTCATTAGCAAAATTTCATGGGCAAAAAAAATCCATTGTCTATTGTCAATAGTGTAGCAATATATAAAGCACACCTCACACAGACATCAATTTCAAATTAAGCAGCTTTCTTTTGGTCAATGCACGTTACCAACTTGAACACATGCAAAATCTGCATGGAGAATTTTCACCCATGTGTGAAACTCCTGGTTGCACAGATTCCTATAGAAATGACTGGATTTCGCCCACGAAAAGTTTGTAAAGAATCTGTAAATGTGACCTTCAAAATGTCATAAAAGCAGTCCACGTAATATATCCACCTTTTGTGTCCAATGCTTTCAAAAATGTGTAATCTATGACTTGCACAAAAATACTCTGAACATACAAAGCAACTGTGACATTTTATACTGCAGTTTTACTTGGACCATCAACCCAGTTCTACTGTTTTCTCAAAATCAGTTTTGCCTTCCAACCAGAGACACTAGTTTGTGCCAGTCTATTGCCCTGTGGCAGTGAAGGGCGAATAGATTTCGACAAGGCCTCTGTGTATGTGTGTGGTGCATTGTGCAGAAAGTGTTGGTAACTCTGAAAGCCACTCACTCATCTCCATGAAGAGCTGTCTCTTCTCCACCATGGACTTGCTGCTTTTACTTCCCTCTTCAATCATTCTACACAACACAAAAAGGTCCAGTTACTACAACAGCTTAACCACGGCCTCATTACGAAGACACAACTCAAATCACAAAATAGTATTTGAATATGTTTGCAAATATTTTAAAATATTTCGTAAAGAAATTGAAACATCTATACAAATACAAAACAATTGCAATAGAGCTATTTTAATTTATTTTCAACAGCCATTTTCATTTACAATAATATGACTAATTAAATACAATAATGAATGGTGCTTTTCTTAGGAATCTATTTATCTATCTCTGTGTATATTATTCCACATTCCTTTAATCAAAAAAGTTTCTGAACTCTCTTGTACGATCTTTTGCAAACTCATAGTGCATAGCGTCAGTCCACAGGAAACTCCTTAAGACTCTATTACTGACCTGTCAGGTTGGCTGGGACTCAGATAAGGTGATGCAAAGGAACCAGGAAGCTCCTATGTAAGGAAAAACATTTTGATGTTGACATCTGGGGAAATACCCTTCCCCCCAATCCAACCCACCCCACACACACATACAAAAATAAACCCTGGAATAAATCCCCCGTTCACAAAAGAGCATTTGAGCTCTCTTGCTCTGTGCTAGTGCTGATTATGTACGACAATAGTGTCTGCACATACTGCATCCTGTGAGCTAATGAAACAAGAGCCGCTAAGGAGCCACTTAATAGTGACAAGAAGAGGACACGTCATAGAGGCAGTGAAGGAAGAATTTGGAGTATAATGACTGTGAAAAAGGAGATACATGCATATTCTACATTAGAATTTGCTGTGAGTAAAAGTAATGTGCAGAGGCAAGAGAGATGAGAAATGAGCCACTAAGGAGTCACATGAAGACAATGAAAGAAGAATTCTGAATGTAATGAGTGTAAAAATATAAACATAATACTAGATATTATAGTAATGTGTAGAGTTATTACTGTTGTATAACTGCAGTTCTTACATCCTCACCATAAAATGTTACATCAGCCATCAACTCATATTTACTTGCTGCTTCCATTAATAGAAAGGGTTTTTAGAAATCCCAGTGACTTGAATCCTTTGATTCACTTCGTCAAGATGATCTGTTCTGATTCATTCACTGATTCAGTAACCCTTTCTGCAGGTTACATTGTTATGCCAGTAGACTGTTAGGCAGTAAGTCGTGTGAGTTATTCATTAAAGGAAAGGCTCCCCCAAAAATGAAAATGCAATGCACCCACCCTCAGGCCATCCGAGATGCAGATGAACAGATGTGGAGAAATTTAGCATTACACCACTTGCTCACCAATGGATCCTCTGCGGTGAATGGGTGCCATCAGAATGAGAGTCTAAACAGCTGATAAAAACACCACAATGATCCACAAGTAATCCACATGACTCCAGTCCATCAATCAACATCTTGTGAAGTGAAAAGCTGCGCTTTTGTAAGACATAAATCCATCATAAACCATCGCATAATCTACAATTATGCTTCCTCTAGTGAAAAAGTCCATCCCCTGTTGTCCTCTCACATCAAAATCCACTGACCTATTTGTTTAGAACTGTTTGCACTTGGAAACAGTACTTGATCTGTGCATATTTCTCTCCTGATTCAGGTGAGACGACTTTGTGTGGATTACTTGTAGATTATTGTGATGTTTTTATCAGCTGTTTATACTCTCACCCATTCACTGCAGAGGATCCACTGGGGAACATGTTACGCTATTTTTTTTTTTCCAAATCAGTCCCAATAAAGAAAGAAACTCATCTACATCTTTGCATGGCCAGAGGGTGAGTAAACTTTCAGCAAACATTTGGATGAACTACCCCTTTAATCATTCACTCAGCGATTTTTTAATAAACAAGCTGTTCATGACCTAAGTGAACAGAGGCCTATCTAATCTAAAAAGAGATTTGTAGAAAGATTGAGACAGAAATGACAAAACACACATTTATTTTCCCCAAACTGTGGAGCATTACTGTAATCAAGTGACTGATTCAGTGACAGACTCAAAACAGCAGCTGAATTCAGAAAAGAGTGCATTAGTGCCTTTCCACTTTTTCAGATGTTTTTTCTATACATTTGTATCATAGCGATTTTAAAAAAAGTCTTCATTAAAGCGTTATAAGCCATGAACCAAGCCAACTAGCAATCAATCAAATTAAAAACAATTGTAAAATATAAAATGAATTTGTTTAAAGCTGATGATTACATCCATAGAAACAATATATTTTAAACTTATTGCAAAGCACAAATAAAATATTTAAAGGGATAGTTCACCCAAAAATTAATTACTCACCCTCATGTTGTTCCAAACCCGTAAGATCTCCGTTCATCTTCAGAACACAAATTAAGATATTTTTGATGCATTACGAGAGCTCTCTGACCCTGCATAGACAGCAAGGATCCTAACATGATCAAGGCTCAGAAACATAGCAAGGACATCATTAAAATAGTCCATGTGACATCAGGGGTTCAACCGTAATTTTACAAAGCTACGAGAATACTTTTTGTGTGCAAAGAAAACAAAAATAACGACTTTGTTCAACAATTTGTCTCCTCCGCGTCACCCTACAGCGCCATTTTGGAGAGTATCACATTCGTAAACAATGTATGCTGTTCTGTGTCAGCAGCACCGTACGCGGATAAGCTGTTTACATTGTTTACGCTTTGAACTCAATGTAAACAACATTTCCGTGTACATACGTTGCATACGTATGTGATACTCTCCAAAATGGCGCTATAGAGTGACGCAGAGTAGAAGGATTGTTGAATAAAGTCGTTATTTTTGTTTTCTTTGCGCACAAAAAGTATTCTCGTAGCTTTGTAAAATTACGATTGAACCACTGATGTCACATGGATTATTTTAACGATGTCCTTCCTATGTTTCTGAGCCTTGATCATGTTAGGATCCTTGCTGTCTATGCAGGGTCAGAGAGCTCTCGTAATGCATCAAAAATATCTTAATTTGTGTTCCAAAGATGAACGGGTTTGGAACGATATGAGGGTGAGTAATTAATGACAGAATTTTCATTTTTGGGTGAACTATCCCTTTAAGTATTTTACAATCACCCGTCTTGATTAAATAATTCAGGGTGTTTCATAGGAGAGGGTGTTCCCTGCAGAGACCTTTTGGCACAATTTGATTCTCTAATTGGCGTAATTTTCATACAGCGTCTTGGGTAATGTACTTTTTCCACCATGATTTCTGCTGCTTAACATTTATTTTAAAATTAGCAGCTTGTTCAGATAAACTGGCGTATTTGTTTAGTAATGAACTGTTCTTCACACTAAACAGGCTACTATTGGATCCTAATGACAGGAAGGCAGCGGGAGACAGTGAACCAAAACATACGAGTCAGTGCATGGAAATGAACAAGATTCATTCACTTAAAAGATTCGCTCAAAAGCACTGATTCGTTCACGAACGGAACACCACTAGAAAGCATTATGTCATTCCTGACCGTCAAAGACACTGCTTAGGTTATGACTTCTGGCTTCAAATCGTTCCGTTCGTTTCGTTAATCTAATCACATGATGCAGGGCTACTACTGAGTGAATTTAAGGCCCACTAAGGTAGAAGTAACACCTCTATAATGACTCGCGCTTTGACGAGACTCAACGTGAGGATTTTTCACTAACCAACAGAAATACACACAGTACAAACAATGCAAATAATACACCCCGAATGCGTTTAAATGACAGCGTCTAAGCTTAATGCATACGGCCATGTTCTCTTTATTTAACTCTCTGTGTACCTGGCATGTTAAATAAATAAGACGCTATATGGTGCACAAATACAGCTGGATCCGTAAGATGGTACTCTGAGGACACGCTCGGGTGCGTGTGTTTGTGGATGCGAGAGCATCATTAGCGGGTGATCTTACCAGCGGGAGGAAATCACGCAGGTCGCCTGACCATCATCAGCATCTGATGAGAGCGATCAACGGGCTCGCACTCGATTCCTGGCGTATCATCTTCATCATACCTTTCTTTCGTTTCACTTTTTTTAATATAGGCTGACAAATACCGACCCAATAATCCGCAGTTTGCTGGCGCTGCGCTCCCCCATCGTCTTGTTTGTGCCGTGGTTACCGTTCCGTTTGATTCGGTCTTGTAGGAACTGCAGCACAGGCTTCTCTGAGCATCATCCAACAGCAGAGGACAGCAGAGCACTCCTGCCTTCCCATCACTCAGCAGCACTGCTGCTCTTCATGTGCACGATTATTACTAAGCTATTAACCGACTGTTTGTTTTATGTAATACAGTGCAATATGCTCAGAACAAGACTATAGGCTTAGTAAAACTATAAGTCCATACAGTCTGAGATTTACTTCTTCTTAATAATACATAGGCTACTACATCAGAGAAATAAAGCAAAAGACAGAAATAGATTTTAAAAAGTTAGGCTAAATATACACTGTAGGGGTAAAACTAAATTATAGGCTACTGATAAAACACATCAAATAGCCTAATTTCCTGGCTTTATAATTTCTCATTATATTGAGGTCTCAGTATACAGGGCTAGTTTCTAAAGAAAAATAAGTTTTTGTTTGTTTTACCAAATTAAATACCTCAGTCAAAATTTAACCATATTACATATACAATAAAAATAAATAAATAAATAATAATAAATATTCAACAGTTTCAATATCATTATTACAAATTTGGCAACTGTTCGAATCCACATTAAATTTTAATCTCAGAAATTCCTTATAGCTGGGTAAATACATAATTTTAAATTGCACTTCTTTATATTTTGGTGGAAGGCAAACAGAACAGAACAAAATTAATATAATCCAGGTATAAAAATAGTATTTACATAAAATACCATGGTACAGCCATGTATATATATATATATATATATATATATATATGTGTGTGTGTGTGTGTGTGTGTACATATAAACTGTATAACATATCAGTGCAGTCTTAAATGCATCAAGTCATATGCTTTTGCATGCTTGCTAATAAAGAGATTCTAATTCTAATACTCTAAAATCATAATTTATATTATTAATGCCACCTTCAAACTGTGTATGAAGGTTTTTTTTTTTTAATTTATTTATTTTTGATGATAATTACATGCAATTACCTTACCATATAGTTCCAGTCCTGGCTTCTGAATGCTCAGTACAGCATTTCACTGCTTAAAAATTCAGCTATGACGTGAACACCTGTTCACCTTTTCACGAACAGCTCACAGCGGATCACTATTGTTGCTGCATAGCAACATTCTGTCATGGTGAAAATCACACTTGAATTCAATTAATTGTAAAAAAAAAAAAAAAAAAAAAGTGAAAATTTGTGCTCTTGATATTTTAATATGTTGTAAAAGCAATACGTCATTGGTATTGTTCCTTAATGTTTAAATAATTGAAACCAAGGAATTAAAAAATAACCCATCACTGCAATTGTTTTACTGCATTTTATTCATATTGTTTCTTGATAAAATACACTTTGCTTACAAGTGCTGATTACAATTACTATATTACATTCACCTTTATTTTACATAAAATATTTGACTTTTAAACATAAAATAACACACACTGTGGAAGCCACTCTAAGTTCTGGAATACCAACACCTCCTGCACTAAGAGTCGTATCAGTTCAGGGTTCCGCAGGGGAAAACATTGCCTCATTAATTAAAAATCCAAGTGTTTTGTAAAATGTCACAGGCATATAAGGTTGGCGACAGAGGCAGTGGTAAGTCATGCGTTGCAACTCTATCAAAAGAAATGAAAGCAGTAAATAACTAACAACAGTCAAACGCTGCTGTTTAGCTCTGACAAATTAAAACATTTTCAAGAACTGGAAGTTAACCCAAACATCAGTTGTTTTTGTTTTTTATTCAAATCAGTTCTAAGGCCTGATATAAAGTACAATGGAGGTATCACAGTTATATTCTATGAGTCTCTTGTATGTTTAAATGCTGCATATGTATATGTATATATATATGTAAAAGAAAGCGACAGTTTGACAAAAGTCAATGAAAGCCAGTTACCTTGAAACAACCTCACACCCAAAGACATTCGTCACGACCCAACCACCATGCTAGTTAATTTTATTCATACAACACAAACACTATAACCTGATGGATTTTTTTTTTCTGTAAAAAGCTAGACTTTCAGTAATCAAAGTGAGCTGCAAGTTTCACACAGATATTATTAGTCAATTAAAAATCCACTGTGAGGACACATCAATTAATTGCAGGCAAAACTAGCCACACAAAAATATCAACAGATCACAAGGGCCCTGGTACGAAAAAATTGTGTAAAAAGTTTATGTACACCTTAGACACAGGTATACCAAAATGAGACAGCCAATATAAAGATATAGTAAATACCCTGTTTCCTAAACATTTTGTAAAATGATTTGTAAATAGACTTTTTATTAAAATATATTACTTAAAATATATTACTTTGCTTAACTAGACAAGACATTAAAAACAATATCTGATTATCTAGTCCCCATAAATCGACTTTGGTATATTACCAAGGAAATCCTATCTAAAATTCTTTTACATTTCTATTGCCTGGAAGGCAGATGATTAAAAAAAGCCTAATTCAAAGATGCAACAGGTTTTTTTCTAACATACATAGAACTATTGGTATCAAAATGTATCTGTTTAGCAGAATTGTTTCAGGACAGAAACTGAGCCACGACATTTAATGTTGAAACATGATTAAAATTATGATGTGTTCGACAGTATTTCACAAGTAAAAATCTTTAGTTATCAGAGACAATTGGATATGTTTAGGCAAGATGCTTTGTAGAAATTTTTGTACATCTAAAAGAAAGTCGGTATTTACAATACTAAACAAAACAACAAAAAATCTTCATAAAATCTCCCTTCTGAGTGTTTAACTTCATTGCTCATATAGTTTTGCTGTTGATACTCTGCATTATTTTCCTATCCCTAAAAATTAAGGTTACAGAGAGTATTTGCTATTCCAATTAGAGGCAATGTCACTTAAATTTGTGACATAAACAACTCAAATGATTCGACACAGGCTACTGAAATGATTAAGACCTGGTTTTGCTCCTGAGAGGGTACATTAGATTGTTTACGAAGTCCTTTAAATCTTACAAATCAATTTTTTTAGAGCAAAGTCAATTTCTGAACATAAAAAAAGTGCAACCCTAAAATAAATCCTTTTTTTTTCTGAAGAAAATGAGATGTAAGGGACTAATGCTCTTAATTTTATAAATATTGTAAATATACAAATTATTGCCATTATCAGTATAAACCTGTTCTTACATTCTTCTCTCATGTAAAACCCACTGATCTAAGAGAAGTGCTAGCCTGTTAACATATATGATAAAACTCCCTTCTATCCCATAAATAACTTTGAACAGTACCATATAAACCTAGTAACAAGGCAGGTTAATGTATTAGGTTTACATATTCACAGTAATTCTGCAGTAATTGGTATTTCAGTTGTGTGGTTCTTTGTTTGTGTCACAAAGGCTTAAACCAACCAACAAATAGCTTTACAGGAAATACAGAGACTAAATGTTGATGTTATCAGTTTCTAATCCAGCAAACTAGTGTGAATAATGCGTACAAGATCCGAAATTTGAAGGGTGGAGGGGAATCATGATTTTTAACATCTACAAAAATAGTAGTATATTCATTTCAATTTCTAAAATTATATTACAAAAATATAACAGAAATAGAACAAGCCTTAAATATTGCCACTATTCAATATTGAGTCTTGAATCTAAAACAAGGTGCTCAATGAATGAGAGGAAGAATTACTCGCCATTGCACGTTTTTTTATACCTCATCTTCTAGCGTGTTATTTGTATGTGCTGTAAAGAAAAACAAAGGGGCGAATTCACTAAACAGTTGGATTTCAGCACAAAAGCCTGTGGCGTCTTCATTAGCATCCACAATCCAGTTTAACCAGGCGCTTAAAGCGCTGAAACGCAAATGATTTGAGAAAAGAATGGGTACATATCCAGACATACAGTGTAGTCGAGCACTTTTGGCACTTTAAAGAGCCGATTCAAAGTCTGGATTGCATTAGTGCAGCCATACCAAACAGTCCCAGTAAAGCATGCCAGATAAAGGTAGTCTGCTGCATTCGCCACAACTACTGTAAGTCAAAGACTATAGAATACCCAAGACGTGTCACTCGTATAGTTTTGAATTGGGAAAACATGCAACACTCAGTATGGCTGCTGTATCGAACGAAGCCCGCCTTCTGAGTAAAAGAGTCAATGCTAATCGGTAAAGTCAGCACATCACTGCAGCTGCCTTTAGAAGTCCTGGTTGCTATAGAAACAGTCAGCATTCTGAGACGTGCACCTAGGACTGCGCATGCGCACTGGCTGATGTAGCCAGAATAATACGCTTTTTATAATGCTATATGAGCAAAATAAACAACATTTATGATACAGTTGTTGTCAGATTTCATTGGTGATTTCAAATATGAAATTTAATCGTAGGCTTGGCGAACAGTTTTGGAGAATTTGATGTTTCCCCATTCAAAGAGATAGGAACTGAAAAGCCCGAGAGCCTTTTCAAAGATGGCCGCCGAGTGACATGACTTGCCTTAAAGGGACTTTGTGTAAGTACTCAGAACTGACTTGCTGGTAATGTTCCCTGACTTGCATAACTCCTGTAACGTCTGTTAAAACAAAACAGAAAGTACGTGCAAATAAACAGCTCTATAAGCGGGTGCAATTCATTCTTAGTGAATTCCCCCCATTCAGCACAACAGCTTGCCTCTCAAATGACAACATATACATGAACACTGCTGTACTGTCGTAACATTTCTGTTACCCTCACTGCAGTGATTGCTTCTTTTTGAATGAACGAATGAACAAGTCGCAGTTTATCCTCATGACCATTATCGTACCACCAAACACGAGACACATAGTTTGGATGGACCAATGCAGTCATCATGACAGAATGCGCCACACCCCTTGCACATAATCATGGCCTTCAGCCGACAGTAGCACTTTGATTGGACGTCCTCCATCCCAGAGGTTTCTATGAAGGCTTGCTCAGGTGAGGTCTCACCCTGACTGTTCTGATCCAGTAGGTGACCGGCAGGTATGGCAGTGACAGTGACGGAAAAAGACATCATACCTCCAGCAGCCGTTTCACCATCACCGCTGCTGGACACAGTGGGAGAAGTTGGAGTGTCAGCCATGCTGTGGTTCAGGGCGTGAGGGACAGACATGCTGATAGTGCCACCATATTGAGGTCCGTTATGGGCTTTCTGAGACAAGAATGTGCGTTGGTGACAGTCACCTAACTGATATGGCTCTGTTTTACCCTGTGTACTGCAGCACATATCAAGCTGCGCTCTTGAGCATGTTTCTTTGGTTCTAATAGAAGTGCTGTCTTCGTCTTTGCTGGAGAAACAACTCAGCGATGGAGATTCAGACTTTATATCAGAGCAGGGTTGGGGTGGCAAACCATCATCTGGTTTATTTATGACACATCCCTGCTGTTCCACTTTGACCCTTGGGAAATTGGGGTGAATGGTAAGTGATTCTGTCTTCTCTTTCACACTCTCCTCTGCTTCGATTTTCTCCTTCTTCAGGTTGGCGAGGGCAGAGCCTGTGTTACTACATAGGTGGGGCCGTTTGCTGCTCTCAGATCCTCTACCATATGTGGACACGTTGAGGAGGTAGTGTCCTGTCATAGCTGGCTTTGATACCCTTTTCCGTCCAAAGATGCCTAGATGGATATTCTGGTCATGGCTACCCTCAAGGTGACCTAACTGACAGGACTGGAATTGGGAGTTGGAGCTGGAGCTGGTGTTGTTCTGCTCGCATTTGTGCATTAGTGGATGGAGCATCTGGTCCTGAGTACCAACTTTTACCAACTTGTCCATGCTTCTGATTTGCATGCCAAAATGAACTTGGTTCCCAAGTTTGTTGGGATCGTCTTGGTTTGTTGAGCTATCGTTTTTCAACCCAGCAGTGGTGGTACCAAGATTTCCTTTATCTCTGGAAGAAATGGCCACCGATTGAACCTCCACTTTGGCTAGTGGCTTTGGGAGGATCTTTTCTAAGGGAACCTCTTTACCTTGAAGAAGCTGGGTGACCAGAGGATTATTTGCTGGGATTGAAAAGCTAGGCTTGGTGACTGATGCTCCTGAAAAAGGTGTTTGCTGTGGTCTCTGGTTTTGTGCAATTGTGTTTGAGACAGTCAAGTTTCCTGCCTGACATGAAGGTGCTAGCGTCCCCCCAGGACTGAGGAGGTTATACTGATCCTTGCCCGTTGTGTTCAACATACACCGAGTGGTTTGCAACCCCATCGAAGAGTGATTATCTTTTAAAAAACCCTGGCTTGCACTGAAGGCTTGTGCAAGACCAGGGTCTGTGTGTCCAGTGGAACCTGAGGAAGGAGAGGTTTGTGAGAGAGTCACTGTGCCTTCAGGAGCTGGAGATCCAGAGCTTAGCTTTATAGGCGACACAGATTGACTTCTGCTGCTTGCTGGTGAAAAATCTTCTGACAGGGACCGAGCTGGAGAGGGTGTCGAGGTACCTCCAACTGAGCCTGTTCCCATTGAGGAAGACGACCCGGCTGCTGCTGCTGCAGCACGCTGTGCACGTGCTAACTGGGCTTTTGCCTTGATGTCAGCTAGAGTGCGTGCACCGGTGTGACCAGGTCGGATGCTAGGGGGTGTCAACGGAACGGGAACTGGAGTCCTTGGAGATACCTGCTCAGTAGACGCAGGGGCAGAGGAAAATCTTGACACTGGAATCTGCAAAGAAAGAGTTTGAGTGTTACTGTGAGAGTGAAATTTCCACTGAATGCAGCATTTAATGTCAAAAAATGAATATAGTGCAGCAAAAATTAGGGTGCTTTGGGTGGTTGCCTGGGCATTGCTATGTGGTTGCTAAAGGGTTCTGAGTGTTTTTAACATGCCTAGGTGATTGCTAGAGTGTTCTGGTTGTATACAAGTCTGATTGCTTAGAAAAGCAATAGCAAATCATCTCCTCAACAACTTACACAATACAACATCCACACCTACATCAATCATATAGGTACTGTAGTACAAATGACAAGCAACATCATGTCTACACTGGGTGTGACCATTGTCAACAGATTAAAGGTGTATACACTGGAAACATCAAAGCAAACTTTCCAAAACCAATTATCATTCATGTCGGAAACAGCACAAATGATTCTACTGGGTTCTATGGGTTCTGATGAATCCCATTACTTTCATCTGGCGTAGACAGGGTGTGCAACACTGCTTAATACTTTAAGGGAGAGTTCATTCAAAAATGAAAATTCTGTCATTAATTACTCACCCTCATGTCGTCCCAAACCCATAAGATCTTTGTTCATCTTTGGAACACACATTAAAGGGATAGTTCACCCAAAAATGAAAATTCTGTCATTATTTACTCACCCTCAAGTAGTTCCAGACCTGTATGAATGTCTTTGTTCTGCTGAACACAAAGGAAGATATTCTGAAGAATATGGGAAATAGAGCATTTCTGGGGCACCATTGACTTCCATAGTATTTTTTTCCTACTATGGAAGTCAATGGTGCCCAAAAACACCCTGGTTACAAACTTTCTTCAAAATATCTTCCTTTGTGTTCGGCAGAACAAAGAAATTCATACAGGTCTGGAACTACTTGAGGGTGAGTAAATGATTACAGAATTTTAATTTTTGGGTGAACTATCCCTTTAAGATATGTTTGATGAAATCTGAGAGCTTTCTGACCCTGCATAGACAGCAATGCTACTGATATGTTCAAGGCCCAGAAAGGTAGTATGGACATTATTAAAAAAGTCCATGTGACGTTCTACATCAGAACGTCGGCTCCTGTGTCAGCAGCACCACACACGTGCCGTGGTACTCTCATGAATGCACAGCGAAGACTGACATGGAAGACAAGAAATTGTTGAATAAAGTCGTTATTTTTGCTTTCTTTGGACACAAATAGTATTCTCGTAGCTTCATAAAATTAAGGTTGAACCACTGATGTCAAAAGGACTATTTTAACAATGTCCTTAATACCATTCTGAGCCTTAAACGTGGTAGTTACTCTCTGGTTTCATCAAAAATATCTTCATTTTTGTTCTGAAGATGAACAAAGGTCTTACAGGTTTGAAACAACATGAGGGTGAGTAATTAATGACAGAATTTAGATTTTTGGGTGAACTATTCATTTAAGGCTAGGGGTTTGTTCAAATGAAAAAACCTAAAACTTACTTTGAGAGGAGGTACTCTTTGTTCTGCTTTTTCTTTAGCAGTCACTGTGGATGACGCTTCTGATGAAGTGACACGGGGCTTCTTCTCTGTTCTGAGCTCTGTATCCTGTTCACTAGAGACTTTTCTTTTTAGAGGCTCAGATGTGGCAGCAGTTACTGGAGATCCAGCCTTATTCCTTTCCATTACGGTTTGTCCAGCCTCACCAACAGGACTTTCATCTTTAGGCGTGTGTGTCTCGTTTCCTTTCAAACAGGTGACCACTGCTTCCAAAGGAGATGCTGGGATCTTACATGTGATCTCATTTTCCAGTGCTTTTTCACTGTCAGGTTTGGGCTCCACTGCTTTTTGAACAGAGGACTCCGGAACCAGTTCTTCCTGTGCATCCTTCCTCGTGTCTAAGGATAAATGTGACTGCTCTGGAGCAGGAGATTTGACCGGCTCTTCAGTCGAGACATGTGTTACTGTTGATTTCACATCTCTGGATCTCAGCTCCATGTGGATGACCTCTGTCACCTGATTTACCCTCTGAGACTCTTTGACAGCCTCTGGCTTTTCAGATAAGACCGTGCTTTTAGCTGGTTCGGGAACACTCCTATCCTCTGTCAGCTCTCTGGATTCCTCTATACTCAGTCCAGATCTGAAATTAAAAGCAAGAAGAGACAGAATATTAGGAAAAAGGACCTCAAAAACAAAACATCACCTATTAGGGGTGTAACGGTACACAAATATAACGGTTCGGTATGTACCTCAGTTTTAACGTCACGGTTCGGTATGATTTCGGTACAGCAGGGGGAAAAATTTAAATAAATAGTGGTTTACTGAACAAGTTGTTCTTTCTTTAAAATACATTCAGTTATAGTTTAAATTTTCTTAGTGATAAAAATCTACCTCAGCTTACGCTTAAAACTATAGGGAGCCCTTTTACGATACAAGGTTACAATTAGGCCTAACAACAACTTAACCCAAACTTAAATTTAATTACTATTTATTTTTAAATAGATGATAAACACTCAACTTTAAAAAAATAAATAAATAAAAAATTGTATTCAAACATGTAAATTTCACATTATGCAGTTTTTAAATGTAAACTCAAATAATAAACTAGGCTATTTGTTAAAATATATTCAATTACACACTCATATCATGTTTCATAACAGATTAATTTAAACATACATTAAATAATTAAGACTAACAGGTTTAGTAAAATATGATGAGTATATGGTGTAATATTTCGCGAAATGCTTCTCTTCATTTCTCTAGTGAACTAACGAGCTGTGGACACTGATGACTTGCTGAGGTAAATGAAATGCTATGTGACATTTTATTTCCACCCTGTTTTGTTGATGTCTTTCCGCGGTTGAAACACTGATTGAACAATTACATGAGGCACGAGATGTTCAGTCATGTTTATTTGCATTAAAACTAGTAGTACAGAGGAAGGAATGATCGCGTTCACTCACGCTCCGCTCTGCGCGGCTGCGGCGCGTCACGGCTCAGACACGGGAACCGGAGCTGATCGCGGCCGCTCGAGTCAATGCTTGTGTTGGGTTTATACCAGCACGTTTCTGAACCGTCCCAGAAGCGCCTCTCCAAGGTGTTTATACAGTGATCTGTCATGCCACATCAAAGACTGTCAAAACGCCATTTCTTATTTGAATTTCCTGGAAAAAAAATAAAAAATACTGTATTCGTGCGGTATACATGCGTACCGAACCGAAACACCTGTACCGAAACGGTTCGGTACGAATACATGTACCGTTACACCCAGGGCCGCTGCTGGCCAAATGGGTGCCTTAAGCAGGATTGTATTGTTGTGCCCCCTCCCTTAAATATTATGGAAGTAAAAAAAAAAAACAGCTACTATAGGGGTCAAAATAGAACTTTAATACAATATAAAAGTAAATAAATAAATAAATTGTAAATTGTATTATTTACAAATTACAATTGTAACTCTAGACAGTTACCTATGGCTATTATTTTATTAATACAGTTGTCTGATTGATTTTATGGTCTCAAGCAAGAAAATTAAGCAGTTTTACTACAAAAACCATGGTTAATTTTTGTAAGGGTTGTGATGTCCACATGTTTTTTGTTGAAGAAATTATAGAGGCTGTGACATCTATAACAAAAAGGTGGCCAAAAATTAAAGATTAAGCGGATATTTGAATTAAATGTTTGGTCAATAGCCTATTAAACAAGGATATGATCGTCCTGTAAGTGTAACAGCAGCAATAACCAGGCCTTTGGCTCCCTTTGCAGGCATTTGTAATAACATGTAATGTTGGAAAAAAAAAAAAACAAACAATAGACACCATCATAAAATTTGTAATGGTTTTACTGGTTATGATGGGACTTGTATTGGTTTTAATGGAAACTGTAATGGACCTTGTTGGTCTCAATTGGTAATTGGTCACCTTCTATATCCTAATTTTTTTTTTCTTGGAACCGGATTGCTGATGTCTTTTCACGGGTATAGTTATCCATGATCATTTGCATTCAGCCGCAAACATGAGGTGCGAGCGGTCGCGGGTGTGGATGCGGGAATGGCGCGTCATGTTTTTTTTTTTTGTTTTTTGTTTTTTGTGAGCAACTGGGATGGTGCCCCCCTGGGAGTTGGTGCCCTACGCAAACTGCGTACTCTGCGTATAGGGAGCGGCGGTACTGGTTACACCCCTATCACCTATGATACAATAAACTAGTGACCCACTTACCAAATTTTCCATCAATTTTCAGGCTTGAGGGCATGCAATCCTGCTCCTGGAGGGCCACATTATGCTACAGTTTAGCTTTAGCTCTAATTAAGCAAACCTAAACCAGCTAGCTAATCGATGTCTTCAGGATCACAAGAAACTTAGATGTGTTGGAGCTAAACTCTGCAAAAAAGCGGCCCTCCAGAATAGGACACCCCTGAACTAGACCATACTCTCTGATTTTCTTTTTCAGTATTTCCATAAGGTGTGGTGGTTGACTTACTGTTCACCATAATAGCTCTCAAAGAAATGCTCCTTCCAAAGCTCCACTTTCTTTTCCTTCTCGATTTCTTGCCGCATTCTCAGTCTCAGCTCTGGTGTGAACTCACCTGAGAATACAGCCTTGCATAAATCACACAAATATTGAAGATAAATTTATATATAGCACACTAAGTAACTTTTTTCCACTGCAAAATGTTTACTCAAAGAATTTTACTTTTTTTTTATAGAAATGTATAGTTCTTTGGAAAAATGTTTAAGATTAGGTAGATTCAAATGACTCTTGTAATACTGGAAGCTTAGAAAAATCTGTATTTTTCTACAGGACCTTGCCTCCTCATGACAGCTACCACACTGAGATCACATGACCTGCCAAATACTACTCATTTTACTTCTGTAGCCCCTGTATTATTGGACACTTTCGGTTGCAGAATAAACTGGGTGACAAGTACACCACATACAGTGGGGTATTTTTCTATACTTTATATACTTTTACAGTATATTTACTTCTGTGTTATGTTGCATCCACACTGATATTTTCACCTAAATTTCAATAACCAATGCTGTTCAAGAGCAATGCCAGCAAAACAAAATTACATTGTGCACATTTAGGGCCAGTTTTACTAACAGCTTGTGCCAGCGCAAACTGTCTTTTGTTGTTAAAATTGTACTGTCAGGTTTTACTAAAGACGCGCAGTGACGAATTAGCACTGAAAGGTGAATATGCAATTTTAGGAGTTTCCCTTTCAGACGCAAAAGTTATGGGAGGAGAGTATTAAAATGAATTACGCAACGCGTTTTACTAACGTTTGCGCTCGTCAAATTACTGGTATTTGCGCCATTATTTAACACCCAAAAAAGCATGTCTTAAACTATTTTGCGCTTGAAATGGCTGCAATTATTGTTGCTAGGAGGAGGCACCGCAGAGAACAGAGAGCACGTGGTAGAAGGGAGAGGATTTTTTCCACACGTATTAATTTATTTTGAATGCCAGAAGAACACATTATCTGAACATATCCTTTGCCAAGCCATGTTATTTTTAATTTGCATCAGGAAATAAAAGACGACTTGGAATACCAGGTCTATCAAAACTTCTAGCAAACCTTCATTTATTGGCCTTCGGTTCTTTTCAACGTACTGTGGCTTCTTTATTTCTTTATTCGTTATTTGCGACTACGCTAACTTGCGCTGCGCTTGGTATATTGCGTTGGTCGATATCGATATGTAAATGAGATGTTGCGTCTGTGTTCTTTAATTTTGCGCATTGTTAGTAAATCACCTGCAGAAATTTCCCCTCCCATCAGCGCTGTTTTGGAATTGCGCTCTCACGCAAATTTGCCCTGTTTAGTAGAACTGGCCTTTAAGCTTTTAACTACTTTTAAATCATTGAGGACAACAACTGACCCTCTGACAACCTCTCCTTCCAAGACTGTGCTGCTGATGTGAAGAACTCATTGTTCAAGGCAGAGCTGGTCACCTTCAGTGCACCATCCATACTAGCCTGCAAAGTATCATCAATAACAATTAGAGATTCATGATCCACAAAATCATACTGTATGTTCAACACCGCAGGGTTCTTTTGTGTTTCGCAACCTGTTGGTCAACATCTGGCAGCATCTTAAGAAGCTTCTGTTGACACTCTGTAGGCAGCATTGAGAATGTGTGCTTGTTGATGAGCGCTCGCAGGTTGGTGTTGACAAGAATGGAATCTGGAGTCTCAACATCTATCTCACACTTGGTACGCCTCAGTTGTCCTGAAAATCCAAGGTGGGGGATCAGTTACGGCATCTCATGTGCCGACACGAATTACAGTGATCTGTGACGATACTCACTGGCACTGAGCCTACTGGTGCGCTGAGACACCTTCCGGGCACCAGTCGTGTGGCACACATCTGCTTTGACGGAGGAGGACGAGCTGGAGGTAGAGTTCTGTGGACTGGCAGGGCAGCGCTCTGTCTGTTTCAGCTCCCAGGCTAGAGCAAATAAAGATATTCTGTTTAATATTTATTTTGTATTTATTTGAATATGAAGTAGCGGTCAAAAATTAAATTGGACACAACTAAAGAGCATTCTTTAATTTGATTAAAATTCACATTGAAAAATTCTAACATCAAATACTATGTATGTACAGGATTTGGAGGAGTCGTGAGCCATGTCTTTGACAGTCTTGAGGAGCAGTCGTGGGCTGGAGGCGTTGGGGATTCCACATTGCCGTCGTTGATTCCTCTGCTGCTGCTGTTTCAGTGCCTATAAATGAAGTATGACAAAAAATGGGAATATCTATAAACCCACAGCTCACATAACATAGGTTACTGCTGTGTTGCAAACAGAGAGCACAAGGGGTCTCAATTGCTCAAGGTTTAAACAAACCAACAGTGGTTAATATCACAGCAGGTCAGGGTGGTATGACGGTGTATATTGTGCAATGTGTAATTCAATAAAGATCTTAATATTACATGGTAGATATATCCATGTGCTATCAGTAATGCTTCAAGGGAGAGTTCACCCAAAAATGAAACACAAATTAAGATATTTTTAATCAAATCCAAGAGCTTTCTGACCCTCCATAGACAGCAATGAAACTGACACACACTTCAAGGCTCAGAAAGGTAGTAAGGACATCGTTAAAATAGTCCATGTGACATCAGTGGTTCAACCTGAATTTTATGAAGCTATGAGAATACTTTTTGTGCACAAAGAAAAAAATAACGACTTTATTCAAAAAAAATTTCTCTTCCATGTCAGTCTTCGACACACGTTCACAACAGTATCACAACGCACTACATTTACTACCTTTCTGGGCCTTGAATGTGGTAGTTCCATTCCTGTCTATGCAGGATCAGAAATAATCCTGGGTCAAAAATATCTTAATTTGTGTTCTGAAGATGAATGAAGGTCTTGCAGGTTTGGAACGAAATGAGGGTGAGTAATTAATGACAGAATTTTCATTTTTGGGTGAACTATCCCTTGAAGCATTACTGATACCACATGGATATCTACCATGGTATATTAAATTAATTATTCAGTAATTATTATTTATAACCTAATAAATAAGCAGAAATAATAAGTGTAAGTGGCAGTACCTGTTTGAGGGCCTTCTTGCTGTGTTTCTGTGAAGGGGATATGACTTTGCTGCTGGAGACTGACGGAGATGAACTGCGAGACTGTGGGGAGGACGGCTGAGATTGCAGTTTTGCTGGCACTGAGAATGATAGGAAAGCAATACATTAGTTGCATGCTTTCACATCAATACCACAAACACAGTTATACTCACACACAATTGAACCGACATATGCATAATTTCACTCCATGACAATTCAAGGACATTTTAATACAGATACACAATCAGTTTGTAAATACATTGAAAAGAACAATACAAGTACATGATTAGTGCAGTTTATATTCTGAAATATTTAAAAAAAAATAATATTTTTTAAAAAGCATTCAAATATTTTTTTTTCTTAGTGTGCTTTTATTATAAAAAAAAGTTTTTAATTTGCACCTGGAATCACCTGGAAATTATGTTGCTATTATGTTGTTCCATGACAACCATAAATTCATAAATACACTTTTTTAACTTTCCTTTGTGACATATTTAAATCTGCAGAATTCACAACAAATGTTTGAGTCTGCAAGGCATAAAAACACATTTATATATTTAGCAAAATGTAATATGTAATGGCAACACAACTAAAAACAACCACGTACTGAGATCAGAACCTAAGCCCTAAAAATGAAAACGCAATGTGTTTCACTGTAATATAACTTTACAGTCATCCAAGCACATTTTTAAAGGATGGGTGTTTTTAAAACGACGAACACTTGATAAAACTAACTCCCATTAATAACATGCTGCTAAAGCAGTAATTATTTCCTGGTTTTTGCAGTTAGTTTCTATTTCTCTGACACAATAATCTTCATTTTCTCAATCCACAGTTTCAAAGTTTCACCAGGATATTTAGATGAAAGTCTTACTTACAGTACTTGGTTCTGCATGAATTCACTCTGTTAGGGTGCATTATTCTCAAATACTTAGTTTCTGCAAGATGAATTGAGGTAAAACCTACATTTGTTCAGTTAGCTTCGTACTACTCTTATATATTTGAGGAAGTGGTATATATATAGATATGAAAAAAAAAAAAAAAAAAAGAGTAGAATTTCCTGTTTAAAGGGTGTTTTGCATTCAAAGAATATTTTGACTTGAACGGGGCAAACCTAACCTTAGATGTGTGGTCATTTATACACATCAGCGTATGAGTTACACATTCATGGTTCAGAATGTAATCTACATACTCCATCCCACAACAGATGGCATCAGTCTACAATTTTAAATTTCATCAAATCTTGATTATTAGTTATACAATAGCCACCTGCTGTGACCTGCTTAAGCTTCACCGCTAAAAAACTTTTGGAGAAAACCTTAAAAAAATGTTCTACCAAACAACTATGAGATATTTGAAGAGGCACAGTCATAACAAACAGCCATAAATTACACTTGAATTAAAATGTACTTTATAGTTGTTTAATTATAAAAGGCAATGGCCTTTTCTTTTTGTCTTTGTTTCTAACCTCCTTAACCAGTACAGTATGTCAGCTGTAGAGCATTAATATTTTAATATATTTGTAAATAAATATTTAACTGTACACTGCCTTTCAAAAGTTTGGGGTCAGCAATTTTTATTTATTTTTTTTAAAGAAGTGGATACTTTTTCAGCAAGGATGCATTAAAGCAAGGACACATTTTTATTCTGTTAATGAAACATTATTTTTAAATAAATGCTGTTCTTTTGAACTTTATTTATCAAAGCATCCTGAAAAAATGCATGGTTTCCACAAAAATATTATGCAGCGCAACTGTTTTTAACATAAATATGCATAAATAATAAGAAATGTTTTTTGAGCAGTGAATCAGCGAATGATTTCTGAAGGATCGCTGAAGACTGGAGTAAAGATGCTGAAAATTCAGTTTTGCTATCACACACAAAAAAAAAAAAGTTACATTTGAAAGTATATTAAAATAGAAAACTATTAATTTAAATTGTTAAATTATTTCACAGTATTACCTTTTTACTGTATTTTTGCACAAAAAAAGAAAAAACGAATGCAGCCTTGGTGAGCAAAAGCAAGTTATTTGTATGTTAATTCCCCCCAGAAGTTGAAGTAGCACTTTGGTAATTTCATTGCTCTGATGCAGTGGTTCAAGACAGGTTGAATGTTCAGGAAACCTGTTTGAAAATTACTATTAATTCTGCAGTTCTATTTGGTGACACTAAGGGTGCAAAAATTACACACTCCAGCTCTAATTATGGCTATTAAAGGGATAGTTCACCCAAAAAATGAAAATTCTGTCATTAATTACTCACACTCATTTTGTTCCAAACTCATAAGACCTCCGTTCATCTTCGTAACACAAATTAAGATATTTTTGATGGAATCTGAGAGCTCTCAGACCCTCCATAGAACAACATAAGGGTGAGTAATTAATGACAGAATTTTCATTTTTGGGTGAACTAGCCCTTCAGTAATTCATAAAATGTAGTACCTCTCCTCTTCCACCTTCCTCTGCGTCCATCTTTGCTGTAGGTAGTGGTGCTGCTATTTTCTGTGCATCTTGTATCAGACATGTTATCGCTGCTGTCCTCTGAAGCATCTTCTGACAGTTCCTTCACCACGTCTCCAATGTCCTTCTGCTCACATACAAACACAAACCATACACATCACATGCCCAACACTAATTTCCATTAAAACAGCTCATTTGAATCTGATTAAACAGTTAATGTTAATTAATACATTTAATAGATCACTGGGAGAATTGTGGCCTGTTACATGAACATTAATTGAGCTTTAATTATAATAGTGGTATGGTAAATATTCATGTGAGTCAGCAGAACCGTATGAACAAACCAAAGCAATAGAAACCCCACATTTATATTTACTTTTCATTCATGGTAGACATGTTAGCAGTAGTATATAGTGAATTAGTGTGTTTATTTTTTCAGCGGCGTTGATTCTGGAAGCATTTTTAACATTCATTTTTCCTATAAGGATTTTAAAAAATGCTCTGTTAAAGCGTTATAAGCTATAAAACAAGCAAACCAGCTATGAGATGAACTACAATACTACAAACTATTATTTGAAGCAAAAAGTATTTGAAAGTCCAACTGCAACAACAAAAAAACAAAACTGTGTACCAAACAACTTTAGTGAAGGAAAAAAGTACAATCCCAAGAAATATTACAAATGACATCATAAAATTAAAAACAATGCTGAAATATGAAATAAATCATTTTAAATGGTTGATTACCCCTATAGAAACAATACATTTTTTGTTTTAAGATATATATATATATATATATATCTCTATCTATCTATCATCACAGCATCATGGGTAATGTAGTTTTTTTTACAGCAAATTATGCTGTTAAACATGATTATTTAAACATAAGCTGAAATAATGTGAATAGATGGCTTAAACAAAAGCATATGGAGTAATAACCTTGGAGCTTATAACAGCTCTGTCTTTAAAGGTTTACAATTTACTGTTAAAAATCACTTTCCTTATGGGTAAAATGGTGTTTTTGGAGTTTTATGTAGTTTTTACTATACTTCCAGAACCCAACTGCTGCACTCTGTGTATGTTCTGAAAATCGAATCTATGATTGTAGTGATGCTAACACCACATTGCGCTACAGGAATTGTGCTCAGGTAAGAAACATTTATTTTGTGAGAGTGGTTAAGTATGTTTACCTTCAGTGTATAGACTCCCATTCTGCCGGGGACCTTGTAGAAGATCCCTTCCTCTCCACGTGAGTTTGTGTGGAGCATGGCATTGAGACAGGCAAGAGGCGACGTTCCACTAAATAAAACAAATAAAAAAAAACGCTGATTAAATCAATCACTGTCTTCACACAACTGAAAAGCTGCAACAAAGATCACAGTTCAGTGGTTGATTTCCAGATATTTGTGTATGTATGTCAATATAAACTTAAATAAAGTAAAATTATTTTATGTAAAAATACTGAAAACATGCTACATTACAAGCAGTCTGAATGACTGAATATGGTTCAAAAATGACTAAAAATGTCTAGCTTTTGATCTTGGCATAACAAAAACATTAAAAGTGTTATTTGCTGTGTCTTCCATTTCTAACTGTGCAGCACAAAGCAAAATATACAAAATTCAGGTAAATTATACTATAGTGCAAACTACTACAAACATTTATATATATTATTTTAATATACTCCTTTGCTACCTACTGAGGAGAAATTGTCAAGGCACATAATATACACAGACATTAAAATTCAGAACTTTAAGACAATCTTTCAAAGAAAATATAAAGTAAATGTAAAGTCAAAAATAAATGAATAACAAAAATAATAGTAAATTGTAGGAAGCTCTGTTTTTGTATTATTTATATACTATTATAGTCATTTTAATAATGTCTTTACAAATATTTTAAACTAGCTTTTATTTTTATATTTCCAGTTTTTATTTTAATTTTAGTTATTCTGTTCTGTGCTTTTATCATTTTATTAGAGTTTTTTTTTACTATTTAGGTTAAATATGTTTTTATTTTTATTCAGTTTTGGTTTAATTTAGACAGTTCGGTTTTAGTTTTTAATTTACTTGCAGTTAGTGATTTAGTGCTTGAACTTATTTCAGTTAGTTGTTAAAGCAACATTTTTAATTTTCAGTTTTTCATCCAATTTATATTTTATCTTATTTCATGTCAGCTTTATTTCAAGGAATAAAATGAGTTATATTTTCTACATTTTGTTTTGTACTATTTGTCTTCTCAAGAAAACTACTGATTAGTTTTAGTCTACAGTATTTAAAAAAATAATAATAATAATCGCAATGATAATAAAACAGGCTTAAGGAGGTTAAATTTATTTAGTATAGCTATTATGTAGCATCTTCAACAGAGCAAATCTGGCAGAAGCACAACAAGCCACTCGCCATTTCTGAGGACAAGCACTATGGTCAAAGCCACGGACATTAGGTCCTCGCTCTTGGGAGTCCCTTTGCATGCTGTGTCAACTGGGGACATGTTAATAACGTGCATAGGGATTGGCTAATGGATTTAAGTTAGTTGGAGGGGAGGATGTACTACTGTATAATCTTACCTTCTGGAAGACAACAGAGAAATGAAATAAAAAAGAGATATGTAAAAGATGTAAAAGAGATAAATTAGATATGTGGCCACATAAAAAAATACAATAAATAAAACGAAAAAATTTATATGTTGTTGTACAGTTCTAGGGGCAACCTGCACAATCTGTAGTAATGTGTGTGTGATAAAGAAATTGCTATTTTAATAAAAAATAAAAAAAAAACTCTGTAAAATGACCTCACCTTATCTCCTTAAGCCTTTCTCTCTGAATCACTTGCAGGATCTCTTTATGACTCATCGGTGTGTTGGGGTACTTCTCAAGCACCTGCGAACAGTATTACGGAAACAAGAGAACAATTCAGCAGTGACTCACAGTGACTCAACCACAGAGAAAGAATGAATTTGATCTGATGGTCAGTTAAAAAGGAGGTTTGGTTAAACAGTAATGACTTTGAATTCTATTAGTTGACCTCAACGAAACAGACAACCCTCTCTGTGAAACTGACCTACATCTGATTGGGTCAGAGAAACACGTTAGTTTGGGTGAGAGAGTTTGGGAAATGCAAACGGACTCCAGACATTGCAAGTGATCTGTGGCTTTTAGCCACACACGAAGTCAGTTGCTGGATGGAGGCCCAAGAGCTGCTTCACCCCTGCTGTGTCACACTGATGATGATCTCACATCCTGCATTCATTTCAGTCATCCTTTACTTTGGACAGGAAAGTACATGTATTCATCCATGCATTTGCTTACATGAAATCCAGTTTCTTCGACACATACAGTGGCACCACAATGTAGCTGAACACCCATGTTATTTTATTATCATTGATGTACTACTATAGATTTTATTTTTATGTTTTTTACTTAATATTAGATAAAGTTTTAGTAATTTTGTTGTGTTTTGTCTTTTAAGTTTTTTTTTTTTTTTTTTTTTTTTAATTTTATTTTATTTCAAATGATGACTTTTTTATGCTTTTAGTTATAGTTAGCAATAGTAACCCTGCTGGACACACTTCAATCACTCTTACAAATCTATGAATTTCACCATCTGCAATTAAATGATGTCAGACCTTTTCTCAGAAACAACTTTTCATTTCTGTGCTTTATTTTTTACTAATAATGGAAGATCTGACTCATTTCCTCAAATGAGTTCTTTCAAACAGTTCCTTAAAAAAATTGTTAAAAAAAAAAAAAAAAAAAAAAAAAACGTTGTAAAACTTTTGTAGGCTCATACAGTTTGTTTGTTTTTTTGTTTTTTTTTAACTGAAACCATGATGAAACGGAAGTAGCAACAGATCATTTGTTCTGTATTGTGATTTACGTCTGAGTGCAATGGATTATTGAAATAGAATAACCAAGTGGGCACTTGGTTCTATGCATCGGTTATTGATTTTATGTTGAGATGTAGGTGCTGCACTCAAAAGTGGAGGGAGAGGAACACTTTAATTTTTTGTGTTTACACAACAACATACTAAAAACTGAAAAGATTTCCTTTGTGTTTTTTAAAAGTTTTGTGTACAGATGACAGCATTGTCAAAACGATACCCATTCACATGGATCCGTGAAAACGAAATCCTATATTATGTATGCCAGACCATTAGTTGGCGATGTCACGTTGTTAATAAACACTACACACCTGCTCACATACCTGTAAAACTGAACACACAATACGCATGCGAATGACGTTACCATTTTTATAAATTTGCATTTTTGTAGTTTAGGCTGAAATGATAAGAGTATCCTTTTTAAAAACCTGCACTTTGAAAACCGTTTGATTTTTAAGGCCCCCAAACTGCCATTGTGTAAATGAACAGCCAAAACGCATAAAAGTTTTTCCATTTTTAGTTAAAAAACAAATGTGGTGTAAATGCCCCTAAATGATTGGAGACACATCACCAAAGAGAAGACTGTTGTTCTACCATAAGATTGAGTTTCATAAAATGAAAAAAGGTAAATCCCCTGGGATCGATGGGCTTTCAGTTGAATCTTATCTTCATTTTTGGGAGTTTATTAAATTGCCTTTATTTCATATGTATAAGGAATGCATCAGTCAGGGAGATATGACCGCTACCATGAAACAGGGAGTCATCTCTCTTATACCTAAGCCTGACAAGGATCCTTTAGTAATCGATAATTGGCGACCTATTTCTTTGTTAACATTAGATTATAAAATATTAGCCTCTGTACATGCTAAACGATTAAGTTATGGTTTAGACAATATTATTTCAGAATCTCAATCTGGTTTCATGAAAGGCCGTCACATTTCTAACAACATAAGATTAGTACTGGACTTGCTGTATTATTCAGATCTAATTCATTCAGATGGTCTCATACTCTTTCTTGACTTTCAAAAACCTTTCGACTCCATAGAACACAATTTTTTTTTTTCGTACTCTAGAATTATTTGGATTTGGTAAAGCATTTATAGAGACTGTAACCATGTTTTATACAAGTATTAACAGCTCAGTGATTGTGAACTTTGACACTTCTAAGAGGTTTAACATATATCGTGGAGTCAGACAGGGCTGTCCAATCTCCCCATTTTTATTTCTTTTAGCCACAGAGTTACTCTGTCTAAGAATTAACCATGATGAAAATTTGAAAGGAATTTCAATATTTGACGGAGATCAGCTAGCAGATGACACTACGCTGTTTCTGGAGGACAAAAATCAGTTACCAAAAGCTCTGGAATTGGTTGAACAATTTTCATGTGCCTCAGGTCTAAAACTTAATACTTCGAAATGTGAAATTATGTCAATTCATGATATAGATGATATATTCTTAGGAGGTATCCCAGTTAAAAAAAAAAAAGTGTAAAATATTTAGGAATTCATAGCTCTAAAAATTCAATCAGCAGACATCATTTGAACTTTTGGGGGAATGGGGGAAGTGGTGGCCGGGGGAAGTCGTGGCCTAATGGTTAGGGCTTGTAACCTGAAAGTTGCCGGTTCGATTCTCGCACCGGCAGGAATTGAAGGTGGGGATTGTGAATGAACAGCACTCTCTCTGCCTTCGATACCATGACTGAGGTGCCCTTGAGCAAGGTACCAAACCCCCAATTGCTCCCCGGGCGCTGGAGCAATGCTGCCCACTGCTCCGGGTGTGTGTTCACGGTGTGTGTGTGCGTGTTTGTTCACTATTCACTGCTGTGTGTGTGCACTTGGATGATTTAAATGCAGAGCACCAATTTCGAGTATGGGTCACCCATACTTGACAATAAGTCACGACTTTCACTTTCTTTTCACTTTCACTTTCAACTTTTCTGATAAAATGATAAAAACGAGACAGATCTTTAACATCTGGCTTCAGAGAGATCTTTCTTTATACGGTCGAGTGCTTTTATCTGAAGTTGAAGGGCTCTCTCACTTTGTATATTCTGCTCTTTCTTTGTTTGTCAACGATAAAGCTATAAAGGAAATTAATAAGATATTTTTGGATTTTATTTGGAAAATTAGACCTTACAAATTAAAAAGAGAAGTGCTTGCTAATTCCAGAAGCGAAGATGGCCTTGATTTTTTGGACTTCGCAGATACTGTAAACACCTTTATAAATTGCTGTAAATTGCTGAAAAGATGCCTTTAGAATCCAATGTCAATGTGGCTTGTTAATCCAAATAAGAAATTTGACCAGCTTGGTGGCCTGTCTTTCTTACTAAAGTGTAATTTCTTGCCTGGCAAGCTACCTATTTCCTTATCTAACTTCCATCAGCAATGTCTTCTTTCGTGGAAATTGTGTTTTGTCCATGGTTTCTCCCCCCACAAAGCTCTCCTTTGGAATAATGCTGATATAACTGTTAGAAATAAGTCTCTTTTTTCCCCTATATGGTTTAATAATAACTGGAATTGTATTTTATCTGTGTTTGACGATTTTGGTAATATTTTAACTTATGAACAATTTATGAATCTCCATAATTTTCCAGTCCCACCAAAGGAATATGATACTTTGATGAGAGCCATCCCAGTAGGCTTAACCCAGTTAATTAAAAATCACCTTAAATTCAGTAAAGGCAACAGTGTTTATCCGGCTTTATGTTTGGGTGGTATTGATATTTTAGATTGGATATGCAATAACAGACATATTTGCAAAATATTTCAGACAAAGAGAAAGATTACTCCAAGAGGGAAATTCTACTGGGGTTCCTTTACAACAAATATAAATTGGAGAAAGGCCTGGCTTTTGCCAATTAAATTTTGTATATCTAACAAAGTTAAGGAGATTCATTATAAAATCCTTCATAACATTTACCCCGTTAATTTGTCTATTTCTAAATATTCTGATGTTGATGAGTCTTGCTCGTTTTGTGGTTTTATTGAGGAAACAGCTGCCCATTTGTTTTCTGATTGTAGTATTACCAACAAATTATGGGTTGACTTAAGCACCTATTAAAGTTTCTAACTTTACAAATGTGACCCATACCTTCGTCCTCAAAGATGTTATTTTTTATTATGAAAATCCAAAGCTATTATCTGCTGAATATGTTGTTAATCTTCTTATATTGAAAGCAAAATTCAAAAAATGGCTTAAATCTCCTTTGTCTTTCCCCCTTTTTCTCTCTGAATTTGTTTTTCTTGTTTAATCTCTTAGACTTACAAATAACAAAAAGAGTACCAAATTTTTGATGCACTATGACAACTTTTCTAGAATGATGTAATTTTATTTTTGCACTTTTCTGTATAGATAATACCATAATTTGAAGTACGCAAATCCAGAATATTCTTTTCTGTCCTTATTTTTTTGTAGGAATATATTCATATCTCTTGTATGTTTCTACAAGTTTTGCAATATATATATATATATTTTTTTTTTTTTAACCATAAGATTGAGTTGTTGTTTTTTTTGTGTCTGCTGTTGGTTGGTACTCTGTTATACTGTATATTTATTTGTTGATTGATTAATAATAATAAAAAAAGAACAGTGAGTTATTATATTTGGATTGCACAAGGTCAAAATTTAACATATGCATGTATAAACTGTTCACAATGAGACATATAAAATGCATTTATAAAACAGATATGGATCATTTTCATTACATGCGGACTTTAAGTTTTCATTAATAGATTATTTATTGTAATCTTCCAAATTCAACATACTGCAAACCTGTTAAAACGTAGCTGTCGACACGTGTGGGGGAGAGCTGATCACTTTTAAAGTTAGACACGTCCAAAAAATGATGCAAAACAATTCGCATTCGTGGTTAACCGATTCATGAAAAGATTGGTTCACAAATCAGACTTTGCAAAACAGGTGCATAATCAGAAGCTGTAAATAAACCTGGACCTTTAGTTTGAAGACACTTGTATCTCTGAAAACACACACTGTTCAGTTACAGTGTATCAACTTCGTATTTCAGCTTGGGTCTAAAGTTATATTCAACAGCAATGCGGGAAGTTCCTCTAATTTAAGAAATCATACAAAAACACAGACGTCCATAACGTGAAGTAAACAAGCTCGCGGTGTCTACCGACACAACATACTCAAGCGAGCAATGATTATGGTCTTTTACAGCAGAAAACACAGACGAATTCAAAAGTACAGTAATATTGTTGTGTCCTCGAGAGGTTAATGACAATATTGGGTTGTTTAAGTGAGCTAAGCTAACAGGCTAACAGGCTAACCAGCGAAGTGTCACCAGTATTTAAGCGCGCTAAGCTGCCTCGCCTGAGCTAGCAACTGACACGAACAACATGCTACAGACGCTTCATGAAATCACTTCCTGGATCAAAAGTTCCCAAATGGTACTTAATTGTGTAGAAAACCATTTCATGCATGCGTTATGTCACGCTTAAGCAGTGTATGGATCTAAATGCACTTTAACAACACCAACCGAAACCAGGCCCCGAAATGCATACACAATACTTAGCCTAACGTTACACCAGCGGGTCATGAACTCATAAACACAGTTGTACAAGTGGGAGCACAAAGCGAAAACCAGCTAAACAAACGCTCAAAAAGTCTTCAGTTTTACCGTTTTGGCGGCCTCTGCCCACGTCCTCCCCTTTTTCCTCTTCTGTCTTTCCCTCATGTCTGCGGTCGGTCGAGCAAAATCGACCTGGGTGCTGTAGAAAGAGTTGATGTTCCTTTAGTTACCGTGCAAGACCTGCCATCTCTGCCATATTGGGTTTTTACTGTAAGAGACTGATCATGTGACCCTCTTGAGAAACGTCATCTTACTGTACGATGACAGTTTAGGGAAAACCACCTGCCTATGGCTTGTCTCTGTCTATTGTTTTCATTTGTATAAACGTTTCAAACTCCAAAACAGATACACATGCTTACTCATAGTATCAATTTAAAGTGTTTATACCGGTTAAATGACAAGCAATGCATTTAACAGGTGCTATTTATAATCGTGGACCTTTCTGAAGTTAGATTACAGTGGTCAATAGATGGCTAATATATAAAAGCTATATATAAGGTACAGTACACCCCCTCTAAAACTTAACAAATTCAGTAATTACTCTTTGCTTAGATGACATGTTAGGGTTCTTTGGAGATATAATGTTCCAACAAGCCTGCTTGATCAATTACCAAAGAAGAATGTCAAAATTATTCAGCAAAATAAGATTTTCTTATCAAAGTGATAAAATGTTGTGTTGCAAAAATGAGTACACCCTCCTGAAAGTTACTAAATAAAAAAAAAAGTGTATAGGTTTAAGGCTATTTTTGATCAACAGGTAAGTATATTGAACCAAAACTTTTAAAGACAAGTAATTTCCTGACAATTAAAAGTGTTATATAGCCCACTGAATCATACTCAGACTTAATGCTGGCAGTAGTGGGACCACTTGGGAGAGAACTGCCAGGTGACTTATTTCTTAGCATAAAAGAGGACAATGGTACAAGATGAATACCAAATTATTGTTTTAAGTGTGAAAATGTAGTAGAAGTAGCACCGACATTCAAAAACAATGGACTTGTGACAAGGCTCCTGAAATAATCAGGTCTTCACTTTGTTTTCATTTAGTGATGAGTGAATTTTTGCTAGAAAAAGAGCAGGAGAAATAACATGCAAGTGTCTCAGAGCCAGCAAAAGCTATGAAAAGAGTGACACTTTATCTCACAGAGTATGACGCAGCCTGCAGAAGTGACATGCATGGTTGTTGTCACCACTAGAATTACCTACTGTAGCCAAAGCAAAATAAACTCATTTAACCTCTTCCAAGGCCCATATTTAGAAAATAAAGACTTCTGGGAATCCATACTCTGGTCTCAAGAGACCAAGTCAATCATTTCGGATCCAAAAGCATCCAAAATGTTCTGGTGTTGCTAGAGGAGGAGTACAGTGAGAAGTACTTGGTACCCACAGTGACGTTCAGTGGTAGTAAAGCTTTTATATAGGGATGAGTGAGTGCTGAAGGTGTGAGGGAGTTGTGCTTTATCAATGCTGTCATGAATTCACACACTACTGTGTGATGTAATACAAAAACTTGAAACAGAAGATGCTACCCTCCCCTCATTCCCTGCATTATTGGGCATTTTTTCAGCATGACAATGAAGATATTCATTCTCCCAAGGTGAAAATCCTTCAGTGGACATGTATTTCACTCAATCTTAACGCTCTTGAGCAGCTGTGGGGGATTCTGTAGAGACGAGCTGAGCAAAACTCCCCATTAAAGACCAGAGCATTTAAGGAGTTAAACAGGACAGATGTGAAAATTTGTCTTGAACTTGTACACTCAGTGCCAAGAAGGGTCAGAGCAGTATACTTAAAGCTCTGGAGGACATACTAAGTACTAGAATATTATACATTTGCTGACTTAAATCTAGGGTGTACTCATTTCTGCAATCCTTCATTTAAACAAAATTGGCTAATTTACTTATCGTACAGAAAATATTGGCATATATTTTGTTGTTTTTATTAAGTATATGTTTAATACACTTCAATTTTGCCATCTTTCCATGAATTATATTAGTGATCATAAAGAAAATACATCTTTTATATTTATTCAGAGGGGGTGTACTCAGTTATGCTGTGCACTGTATATATTTATAAGCTATATATTTACTTTTCTATGCATTTATGCCATTGCACTAAATAACAATACAAACCAAGTGGCAGATTTTAATAGAAATAAACAAACTGAAGTTTCAAGTAAACATTTCTCAAAACTAGATTCTGGAGTTTTGAATTCTTGTAAAACAACTGTTTGCATGGGCACATTATAGTGACACTTAATGGAACATAAACACGTTTAAAGTTAAAGATGCATTCAAGCATTCAAAAGTGCTCTTTTGCAAGCTAAACCAATGATTCATACATGGAATTAATAACACTTTTGTTTAGCATTTATGTTATGAAACATATTTGAGAGACTCAGAATATTTATATTAGTCTTTAAAAAATATTCTACATAGTGCAGATCGCCCCCTCATGACCGGTGCCATGTTGACACCACATGACTAACAATTTATAGTTGTTTTAGGTCTAATTAATTTACTCTAGAATGTTTAAATTAATCTTCTTCTTTTTTAACTAAATTTTCTTATGTGGGACAAACTTAACTGATTATTTTATTATTATACATTTTTTAATTCTTTTTTTATTTAATTAATTTTCTTATCACATTTTCTGCCCACAGCCTAAGCACATGCAAGACTCTTCAGCATAATGGACAAACCACAAAATTCAAAAACATTACAGAAACTAAATGTTCAACATAACTGAACATCAAACACTAACACGGCGTTTAAAAAACGCTTAATCCTTACTCTCCTTGCAAAGCATGCTGGGAACATATCCACTGCCCACTTAGTTATGTCAGTGATTCAGTTTTAACATAAATGAATTAAGTAAACTTTGATTTTTAAATATAAGTGGAGTGAACACAATGCAATAAAGTTGTTACAAAATGTTCCAAATTGTGTTACTTCAGCTCAATCAATCAATCGATAAATAATAAAATGAGTCACAAAATACATAAAATTGCATACAGCTGCTGTTAATGTCTCCATGAATTGCTGTTTGGAATGTGACATTTTTCTGCATGAAGGGCATCCACAGGATATTCAGTGAGCAAAATAAAGGGCAGGACTTTATTTTATCCACCAGAAATTGATTTGATTGTGAAAAGTTACATACTGTACCAGTAGGAATATATATGCTTGCTAAAAACTGTTTAGCTGCCTACTTAATATTACCCAATAGCCCAAGCAGCCTAAGTGGCATCAATTTAATAAAGTTTTTACCTGACTGAGGATAGCAAATCCACTACATAAACAAGAACGTTCATCAAGGTAGTAATTAAGGACATTTTTTTTATTTCATGTTGATCTTAAGGGTCCAAATAATATATAAGTATAATGTATGCACATGAAAGGTTAAAGCTTGCCCCTTGGCCTAATCCGAGCTTGTGATAAACCTCCCAGAGCACTGAAGCTAAAGTGGCCTACAATGGTATGTAACCAAGAGTCATATGATCTATGGTATACTGGCTTCCTTATTCAAACTCCCTCTGAGCTTTTTCTTTAATCTTGTACATGACCTTCAATGCGTTGTTTCAGATGCTGTTTGTATGACGTCATGGTTTGCTATTCACGTTTGTATAGTTCAGGATTGTATTACTTACTTAAACTTGTTCCCTGGTTTCACAGACATGGCTTAAACCTAGTCCCAGACTAAAATGTAAGTCTGAGCTGTTTCAACTGAAAGAAACTTGCACTGACTGATCTTAAAATATATCAATGCCTTTGTTTTGTCTCAAGATGGACACCACCATTATTGTTTTTTTCTAAGGCACGTTTATAAAAATGACTTAAATGTCCTAATTGAACTATGGCCTAATCCTGGCTTAGTCTAAACCCTGTCTGTGAAACCAGGCCATTATGTGGGTAAATACTGAGAGATTATTTGTTTATGATCTATTGTTTGCATTACTGTTCAAGAATGACATCACAAGCTTAAACCGGATACACTAGCTTTTTCAAGTATACAGGAGACAATTGTGCTTAAAAAGACTAAGCTTTGATGCTAAAAAATCAAGATGATGAAAAAGACAAATGGCATTGCTTAAAGCTCATGAAAACAGTGCAAAGAATAATTAAGTGCTTTCTATGCTTCTATGCTTGCAGGCGTAACACACTGTACAGGCTCATGGCTGGTAGGCTGCCGCACAAGCCCCCATTGAGGCTGGGCATTGGGGCCCAGAGGCCATAGAGCTGGCTGATGAAGAAGCAGATTGCCTTGGCCCTTGGTACCTTGAGGAGGAAGAAAAGAACAAGGTTTAAATGCGGACAATTAATTTCAGCTTTCTGGGGAGCAGCTGAATAATAGATGATGTGCAGGGTACTCACCAGGATCTGGCTTTCATGACCCGGGATGCGGTCGCCCGCTTTCTATAAAGGCCAAAGTCACGTATCAAGTCTTGGGTCCTTATATCTGACCTCTGAAGGTCCAGGGGCACCATGGTGGGTGGAGAAATGTCCAGCTCCAGAAGCATAATGTTCTCAGCCTGGGACAACAAAAGATTTTACAAGATGTTACAAGATTATACACTACAGTTCAAAAGATTGGGTCAAGTTTTTGAAATTATTATTATTACTATTTAATAAGAAATTCATACTTTTATTCAGCAAAGGCACATTAATCAAATGTTACAAAAGATTTATGTTTCAAATAAATGCTGTTATTTTGAACTTTCTATTCGTCAAACTAAAGACTGGAGTAATGATGCTGAAATAACAAATAAGTGATTTAAAAAAAAAAAATAAAAAAAAAATAAGTGACAGCAATGTTGAATAGGGGTTGAATAATTATGACATAGCTGTATTACAAAAAAAGCCCTATAACTCAAAAATATTACATTATATACTGACATTATCACTTTTATTATGCCAGTAAACTGTTATAGATGCAATTTTTTATAAAATTCTGGATTGAATTCTGGAGTCTCTGGGGGTTGAATAATTTTGATTGCAACTGTAAATGCAGCCTTGGTGAGCATAAGATTTATTTCAAAAACCTTAAAAAACTTTTGATAATGGTAATGTATTTTTTGTTGCTAAATTCACTAAAATGTTATTATTACCTTAAAACAGGAATATGATTTATTCCATAATGATTGGAATTTTTAAAAATGACTTTATCTCTGTACAATACTAACCCTGTATCTAGAAGGAGACCCGGCTGACACAGCAGCTTGAGCATATTGACTAATTGGTCTCTTGTGTCCCACTACAGAAGTTGGCCTTCGTCGGACGAGAGGGGAGTTACTGGAAAATGAGAGAAAATACAATATCATCAGATAAGAACATCATCCTTTTTTTACTGTAATATTAGGAAGAAGGTTGTTCTTTTACATACTTTTCGGAAGGAAGAAGAGGTAAGACTTTCCACTGGTCTTCCTCACTGTCGAAGTGGAGACGATTTATGATCTTATTCTTTTCCTCTGGAGGAATGAAGTTCTCAATAATCAGGTTTCTGGAAAAAATAAAAAAGGGACAAGTGAAAAAACCAAAACCATCACGGCACATACAGGAGTTTTGTCTTGTTATAGCTTATTTCAGAATTAAACTGTGAGGATAGGTGGGACATACTTGAATTTCATCTCTCTTGTCAGCTCATTCATTGTCTGCTCCAGTTCCTGCCTCATTGTGACATGTTCATTGATGATATCTCCAATCTCAGACCTCACCAGCTGCAGCTTGCTGTAAAACTGAGATGAACAACCAATGTAGTGTTAACATGGGTGAAAATAAGACTAAAATGTAAGCACTTAACATATCTAATGTCTGCTGTATTAAACAGTTGTGCTTTTCCTATGAGCATCAAATACCCATGTTACAAACATAATTTAGAGAAGTGAATAAAAAACAGTACACTCTAATGTACTGGCCTTGAAAACACGATTGAAAATTGCTTGAATGGTTCATTTTGATGATTAAAATTAATTGAATTGATTGAAAAAACACAAGCTAAACTTTTTAAGCAGGCAGTCTAAAGGTCTAAATATCAGTCTAAATATGCCATGCCTGATAAAGATCCATGATATCTACAGTAAACCATGATCATGAACAAATTTCGACAGGGATAATGTACAGTGAGCCAGATATTATCACAAAATAAACCAGGTATCTGGACCTTGCTTATTGTGCCTATTGTACATTATATGATTTATGAAAACATGCCAAATAAATAAAAATCTGGCCATAAAATATTGATTTAAATCAAAAGTAGCTGGAGATGTCAATTATACAGTTTAGCTCTCAACCTTTTTGACTCAAGGCCCTCCTTTGATAATATTCAAAGAACCTCCTGTCCTCATAAGGTGATATGTAAATTTAAACTCATTTTTAATACTAAATTTAAATATATTTAAGACTTATTGGAGCCTTGGAAGTTTTCTAAGACTCCCTAGTTATTCCCGGTCCCCTGGTTGAGAACCACTTTTATATAAAAGATATTTGACCACAGATTGCTACGATTGACTAATCAGAATTGAGTATTCCTTACACGTGAGTCTAACATAATGTGGTAATGTGCTAGACTTACATTTCGTTCTGCTTCAAAAACAGTGCGCTGTGTGTGTGTGTGTGTGTTTGTGTGTGTGTGTGGGTGTGTGTCAACGACCTCACGAACCTTTTTAAGTTTCTTGGTCTTAAATTCCACCTCTTGCTGTAGAGTGGTGAACGTCTCTTTCAGTTCAATCGTCTCTTCATCTTGTTCGAACATCAGCTGCTGCATCTCTCTTTCCATTCTATCCTAGAAGGATTTATCACACACACTTAAGAGATTCTGATTCTTCAAGTGTTTTTATGTTGCTGTGTATTATAATTACTATGTATATAGCTACTTTAGTACTACAGTCACCTGCTCAGCAATCTCCTGCCTCGTCAGTTCCAGCATCCTCTGCTGTTCATTGGTGTGGTCAATGATGTTTTTCCCTCCAACCAGAAGCTTACTTTCCATAGCCTATAAAAAAAACATGGCACAAAGTATATGATGTGGTTTATGAATGATTTAGTGTATAATCTGCATGAAGAAAAAAGCTGTGGAAAGAACTAACCTTGTATTTTTCAAT